>LR812538.1:36033902-36508902 GCA_903798195.1 Danio kyathit | reverse complement strand
CGTTCAATACATGCTGCTTGCATTTTGCTAGACAAACAGGTCCCTGGCACGATAAAGTGAGAACCAAATACAACAATGATTAAGAACAGATTTGTTGGAGTCATGAGGACTTGTTTTACTGCTTTACTGAAGAAAAAAAACACACTCTGTTATAAAGAACGAAAAGAAATCTAGTATTTACTACTATGCATGAATAAACAGGTTCCCTCTATCAACTTAACCTGGGACGTTACAGGGACACAGTGTTCCAAATTGTAGCTAAAAATAGCACATGTGCTGCTGATGTCTGTTCAGTGTTGTTTATCTGTTGAGTTGGTTGTGGGTCTTTCATATTCCTTCATGCCAAAAAGGGTGTGGAGCAAGAGGTTGGACGTGTGGGAAGTGAGTTGAGAAGTGGAGAGAAGTACACAATACACACGCTCTGAAAGCAATGCCACATAGGCCTGTGTGTTTTACATGTGTATTGAGGAGTTTATTGCAATGATGAACTTTAAGCCAAGAATACTTTTCTCATGGGGTTTGATAGTTGACTTTCCTTTTTTATTTCCCCCCTCCCTCTTGAACATTTTTAGACTTTGCTTAGTCTGTGTAGTCCACCACCCTAAATAGCTGGGCTTTAGATGTGGTCAAGACAATTCTCTGAGTCATTCATCACCACCTGACAGGAGGGGCTCATTTAGTACTTCCTGATTAGAGAGAGGATGTAATCTTCTTCGCTGGATTGGTTAATTGATGCTTTAAATGTCTTAGTGTTTGTACTTCACAATACTTTGCATCAGTGATCTTGGTTTAAATTTAGAAATAATACATTTTTATTATATATAAATAAAATATTTTTATTTTTAGCATTTTTTCTACAAATGTATTAATAGTTTATAAATACATTTATTGTGATATTTGACATTATATATTATGAATTGTTTTCTTTTTTATATATTTCCATTTCCATGTTCATTATATTTTTTAACTATCACTGAAATACTATCAAAGTTTTAAATATTTTGAAGAGTGTAATTTGCATATTTTCCAATTTTATTTCATATCTATAGTTTATTTATATCATATATTTAGTTTTTTGATTTTAGTTTAAGTTCTTCAGTTAAACAAAGAGAAAAGTGAAGTCATTACACTCAAGGTGAATGTGTACCTTGGCTCTAGGGGTCAAACAAAAAAAATAAGGTCAAGAATCTACAAGGCAAACAGTAAGAAAGCAGAACAATAAAAAAAAAAAACACAAAAAGACATTACAATATGAACAACAAAATATAATGATTAAATTGACGAAAATAATCAATCCAAGTTAAAAGCAACGGTAAAAAGGTGAGTCTTGAGAAGTTATCTATCTATCCATCTATCTATCTATCTATCTATCTATCTATCTATCTATCTATCTATCTATCTATCTATCTATCTATCTATCTATCTATCTATCTATCTATCTATCTATCTATCTATCTATCTATCTATCTATCTATCTATCTATCTATCTATCTATCTATCTATCTATCTATCTAAAAAAAATAAGGTCAAGAATCTTGGTGTGATTCTGGAGTCAGATTTGAGTTTCAGTAGTCATGTCAAAGCAGTAACTAAATCAGCATACTATCATCTACCATCAAAAACATTGCAAAAATAAGATGCTTTGTTTCCAGTAAGGACTTAAGAGAAACTTGTTCATGCTTTTATGACCAGCAGCGTGGATTACTGTACTGGACTCACTCTTCACTGGCCTTCCCAAACAGACAGTCAGACAGTTGCAGCTCATCCAGAACGCTTCTGCCAGGATTCTGACCAGAACCAGAAAATCCAAGCACATCACACCTGTCCTCAGGTCTTTACATTGGCTCCTAGTTACATTCAGAATAGATTTTAAAGTATTATTACTTGTCTCTAAATCACTGAAAGGCCTAGGACCTCAATACATTTCAGATAAGCTCACTGAATACAAACCTAACAGATCACTCAGATCTTTAGGATCAAGTAAATTAGAGGTTCAGAGTTTAGTCAAAGCAGGGTGAATCCACCATAGCTACTGCCCCCCGCTGCTGGAATCAGCTTCCAGAAATGATCAGATGTGCTCCAACATTAGGCACATTCAAATCAAGACTGTGCCTTTACTGAATGAGCACTGTGCTACGTCCGACAGATCGCACATTGTGTCTTTTTTACATTTTTCATTCCTTTAAAACCTGTTTTAACACATTTTAATAATGTTTTTAATAATTATTAACTGTTTGTTTTTATTTTCTTATTTCTTTTATTCCTGTTTATGTAAAGCACTTTGAATTATCATTGTGTATGAAATGTGCTTTATAAATAAACTTGCCTGGCCTTCATTTAGTACATCAAACTGGTAACACTTTACAATAAGGTTGTATTAGTTAATGTTAGTTAATGCATTTACTAACATGAACAAACAATGAACAATACATTCATGACCATATTTATTCATGTTTGTTAACGTTAGTTAAATGGAAATACAATGTTAACTCACGGTGCACTGACTAATGTTACAAGCATCAGTTTGGATGTTAATAATGCATTAATAAATGTCGAACTATGATTAATAAATGCGGTACAAGTATTGCTCATGATTATTTCATATTAGTAAATACATTAACTAATGAATCCTTATTGTAAAGTGTGACCATCAAACCAAACTAATGATGATTCTGTTATATATACAATACATCACAAACCATCAGAAACAGGAACTGAAAACAATTATAACATTGAAAAATTCTACATGTACTAAACTCTGTTTCTTCTTGTTTTCTGTATTTGTTTATAGTTACTGTAAACGCAGGGGATTTGTGCTAGTTTGGCACACGATGCGAGCCTGATAATCGGACTAACTGTAACGGAGTCACAGATAATATTGTCCTAAGATACTCTTTGCCACCTAATACAATTAACCACAGGAGTTAATAGCTGTGAGACTCTAATGACAGTAGTTTTCAAACCCTTGCATGTGTTAAAATGCCAGAGTTAGCATATTTACACCAATATTTGTGTCTGCTATAAATACTCTGAAATGTGAGGCAGTTGGTTAGGAGTGATTGTGTACATTTGCTGGAAAGCACAGATGACACATACTTACTTAAGTTGAGGTCAGCTATGTGAGTGGTGTGTGTTTGTATGGGCCTTTATGTAAACGCTCTGATTGGCTAAACGGAGTGGGCTGGGAAGGCCAACACCCCCCTGGATTTGAAGGCCCAGAATAAACAAGGAGGTCTTTGAACATGCCACATTATGCAATGCGCGCACAACACACACACACATGCCCTGTTTGGCAATCTTACATGCTTAAGATGCTTTGTGCTGGTCATGTTTTGGAAACATTCACTCCAATTATTAGTCCTGCGCAAATCTCTGAAGGGAAGGAGTAAACATTCCCATAGATTTGCATGCTGTTATGTAAGTGTTTCTAGCTGGTTACCCATGCGTGACCTGCACAGTAACAAGAATTACTTTTAATTTGTGTGCTTTGTACTTTTTGGTGTGCTTAGAAAATTCTTATATGGTTGGCTGGGATGTGTAAACATTTGAATGAGCATTAGAAGAACAGACGTGAATGGACAGAGAACAGAAAACACAATGTACTTTATGAGAGAACTGGATCCTCAGTCCACATGCAGTCCACTAGAGTTTTCAGTCAGTTCATATACAAACTTTCTCTCTCTCAGACAAACACACACGCGCGCACACACACACACACACTTTTGAACAAGATGCATGCACACAAAAGGAGAGACGTCCTGTGCTGGCCGGAAAACGCACATTTTGGTTGGATGGAATGGAATGTTCTCTCCTTCTCTCCAGCAGTCAAGGCAGCTGGGAATGGGATGAGGCGCGAGTGGGAGGGTGCGGGACGGGTTAGTGTGCTTGGACCGTGTATGTGTTTGTGTGCTTTCATTTGTGTAGAAACTACCTTTCTCCTCAGCCTTGCTGTGTCAGCGGCATGTTCATTTAGCCATAGAAAAGATTATATTTTGCTGACGAAGAGCTTTTGAATATAATCCATAACAAAGACGATTATACATACAGTATACACAATAACAAAAGATGATATATGTGTGTACATATACATATGTGGAGCTCTGTAAAAAACCAAGAGAGCACTTGAAAAATCTCAGTTTCTCAAGACTTAGGTGTTATTATTAATAATAATAATAATACATTTTATTTATAGTGTGCTTTTCTCAGACCCAAAGCGCTACAAGGCAAACAGCAAGAAAGCAGAACAATAAAAAAAAACACCACAATAAGACATTACAATATGAACAACAAAATTGAATGATTAAATTGACGAAAATAATCAATCCAAGTTAAAAGCAACGGTAAAAAGTTGAGTCTTGAGAAGTTTCTTAAAACAGTCCAGAGAAGCGGCATTCCAGATGCTGATGGGTAGTTTGGCATTTTTGGCACAACAGATTATATGTATTCATCAGCAGGGTTTTGAAACCAATAATTATCAATGCATCTATCTATATCTACAGTATCTATATATCCATCTATCCATCCATCCATTCATCATCTATCTATACAGTAGTATCCATCCATCCATCCATCCATCTATCTAATTGTATTAATTAATTTATTATGTATTGATAATATCTTTAATAAGCAAAACTGCAGTAAAAACTGCAGGTTTTCTGCCATGGTTTCTATTTCATATTATGCAGCAGCACAACTGTTTTTAACATTGATAAGAAGAAATGTTTCCCAAAATCAGTATAAAAAATGCTTTCTGAAGGATTGTGTAACATTACTGTTTCTTTACTATGTATTGCAAATGTCTGAATGTGTGTTTATATAAAATACTAAAATAAAATAAAAAGTCTTACTGAAAACACACTGTTTATCACACTATAACACGTCTAACACTGGTCTCATTTCTTATTTCGAAAGACTCAAAAATCCCATTCTTCCCAAACTTACTTTTTTGTCTTGCTAGTTTTATCTTTGTCTAACCGTCCTGCAATCTGACCATTCCTAAAAACATAAACACTGAATGTTTTCTTTTTCCTTTTGGTCACAGACATAAAAAAGCACACAACCAAATACTTAGAAGCCCAGTACTTGGGTTTGCTAAGAAAAAGGATTTATTTCTGCAGATTTCTGGAAAGCAACAATTTTACAGCACACACACACACACACAACACACACACTGCCCTCCACACTCTGTATGTCATTGAAAGTAAACCGCAGTGAAATGTTCAGCTGCCAAACCCGTATTCACACAATGGCCCTGCCTAGAGTTACTGCAGTAAGTGTGTGCGAGTGTGTGTGCACGCGTGCATGATGGAGAGAGAAAGAGGGGGAAGGAAGGATTTTATGGGTGCTTATGAAGATATGTATTGTGTTTTGTTAAGTGGCATGGTGTGTGAACTCCAATAAGAGAAGGCTACTCAAGAGATTAGCTACTCTTCGTTGGTTTCAAGCTTTCAAAGTAACTCATGTGAACTTGTGAATGTGATTTAGGACTTTTTCCCATACCCGATTTACGCCAATGGTTCCCTAAAATGGCTAGGCAATATAGACCCAAATTGGTTCAAAATAATAAACATCTGAACAATTAAAGTGCAATACAGTTTTATTGTTGTAGTTTTTTTATAAGAAAGTCCAGTTAATTTTATTTTCGAAGCCTAAAATAATGACAGTCTTACAGTTTTGCTATGATTCACGGAAGAAGTCTAAAAACTAAAAAGTCACTCTTTGGCAATAGTTTATACCCCAAAATTGTAATCAGATATATTTTTCAAAAAATTATTTGAATAATTATAGAAAAAACTTAAATTTCAAGATCGCAGTGTAGTAATAAAAACTCCTTCGTTGTCATTTTAAATCTTTAAGTGCGTCAGATGACTAGTTTGCCAGTAATATGTTTTCAATCATTTTAAATGGAATACAATATCACTCATAATATTACATATTTTAATAATTACAGATCAGAATAAGTATGATGTTGGATTTTTATATAAATATATTTGTTACACTGAGAGATGATGCAACATTATTTCAACCATTTTACTTTTACCAAAGTAAAAAATTAAAGTTCAATCATTTGACTTACTTTCTGTGCAGTGCTGGGGTACCGCATTACAAGTAATGCAAGTTACGTAATAATATTACTTTTATAAGTAACAAGTAACGCAATACTTTAAAAAAAAATAAGTGATAATATTTGAGTTACTTTGTGAGTTACTTTTTTATTTTAATTAACTAGCTTTTGAAAATAAATTGCTGAGTTAGCAGTCACAATGAATCATGCAGTCAATGAGAGAATGTGTTCATTATATTGAACGCATCGGAAAAAAAAAGGAAAAGGAACAGTGTCTCAAAGGACAGTGATTTTACTTAAGACAAATAGTAGAAAAGTAGCAAACACATTGCTTTAAACTTTCATTAATCTGTATACGGCATGTATTGCTCTGGCGTCAGGAAACTATAACATTAAGATAACATTATCCTAAAATACTATTTTGTTATGTGTTTAAAGGTGAATGTAGGTGTAGGTTATACAGTGCGTTGTTAATTGCAGAACTCATCTATTAAAAAAGAAAGAAAGAAAAAAAAAAAGGTCTGAAAGACATCCAGCCTCAGGCAGGTAAAAAAAAAGTAATGCAAAAGTAACGTAATGCATTACTTACCATAAAAAGTAACTAAGTAACGCAACATTTTTGGGGAGTAACTCAATATTGTAAAGCATTACTTTCCAAAGTAACTTCCCCAACATGAATTCTGTGTATATACAATTTTGCTCAATACCAAATTGGGACATCTTGTCATTGAAAAAAATAATAATAATTTAAAGTAGTAGTTGTTTCTACAATATTTTTTAATTATTTGGCCACAATAAAATGTGTAATTAGTATCACAATCTTGTCTCACATCTGGTGAGAAGCATTAGCGTATGTGCTTGTATAATCTTTTTGTATCAATGTAATCTTTAGTTTATATTTCATTATCAAAAATTATGTCGATAGAGTCGACAAGTCGCATTTGAAGATTTGCTTGCAAAAAAAATGCAAGGATTTCTCTTGTAACCAAAGGGGAGTTGGGGTGACAGCGGAGTGAGAATCCACGTGTCAACAGGTACAAACAGTAGCATGAAGGCAATCCAGAAGCATAGTCAAGCCACAAGCAATAAGGTCAGTACAGGCGGCAATAACATAAACAATGAAACAAGGCTATAGGGTCAAGAAACATGGAAAGACTACACACAGAGAACATTTCATAATGTTACAGCAAAGTGTGAGGGAATGTGCGCTGTATAAATAGTCCATGTAATCAGTCTTTGATCAGCTACCAGCTGTGTGTGTGTAATCATCGGAGATTCGAAACAGGAGTGTGTGAGGTGTATGATGGGATATGTAGTTCATAAAATGACAGAATTTTTGTCCAGCTGGTGATCGTGACACCTCTCATGTGGCATTTGTATTGCTTACAGACAGTACATAATGAAATAAATCATATTTTTAAAAGTAACTAAACTAAAATCTAGCCTATATCAGTCTATCCTGGTTTTTCGTCTTCCTTTTATACTTGACAATATTTATTTATCTATATATTTTATTTTTTAGATGTTGCCTAGCCCTAGTCTAAACAGCAAGATTACAACAAACCTAAGTTATATTATGTCAATATTTAAAAAGTTCCCCTTAATCAACATAATTGTCTCTTGCGTAAATGTTGGCAGATTTAATTCACTGCGGTTTTGGTTTTGGTTTGGCTGATTTGTGGGCAATAACCTGCTGGTTACAGTTTTGTATAGTCACTGGTTTCCTGACATCACAAAAAAAAAAAATTACCAGCCAGAATGCAATAACTTTCACAGAGAGTAGCAGATAACCAAAACACATCTCCCCGAAGAAGAATGTGAGCGAAGCTGTAGTTGCGTGTGTGTGCATTGCGTGGCTGCTGACATTGATGGATTGTTACCACATGTTGCTGACGGACAAAAAGGTCTCTGTGTTCCAGAGAGATTCAGTGTGCAGCTGGGCGCTCAGTTAACAGCCTCCCCAAACACACAAACGCACACACACACACACACACACACACGTGCAGAGAAATCAAACACACTAGACATTTACACAAAACAGGTTAAACGTAAAAACAACAGGTGAACACTAACTTTTTTGCATTAAAAAGGGAAAAATTGTTAGTGTCCCATTAGTTTCAGGCTGAAAGGATGAACTTTGTAGATTAAGGAAAGTGTGGGGATGTGTTTTCTGCCTGGGAGCATAATTATAAGGTTTACAGGGTGTGTACACTACATTTCTACGTACATCTCATATAGTTTGTATGCGTAGTGTTTTATTGAAGCTATACTATGGTTCTGTTTGAGCTAGACGCATAAATCTAAAATCCATAACTTTTGCATGCCATATACTTGGTTTAATAGTTGCACAAGGGCACTGGAGGTTGTATGAGTCAGCTCTGTAAAGCGTTAACAACCACAAAGACACTGATACTCTGACAATCAAAACACACACACATACACACAGACACTCAATAAACACTTATTAAGGGTTTCTCCTGAGGGCTTTACCTAGAACTGGATTACACAACAAGGAAAGGTCGAAGTAAGGGAGGTGTATGCATGGAAAGAAAAAAGAAACTGTGCTGTGTAAAGTTTGTTTTCGGTGGCAGCGCCGCGAGTTTGTTTAGAAGCTGCTAAGTAAGAGGGGGAAGAAAATGAATTGCTTTTAATGACTTCATTCACAACATGCAGCTCCATTGAGGTTTTGGTAATACCCTTCCGTGTGTTTTCCCTCGCACACAAACATTATGTCATTAATCTCTAGAGAGACTTGGCACTGTAAACATCGGTATCCGTGGTATCGCTCGTCATAACTCAATGCGCGCACACACACACACACAGGTATCTTGGGTACTTCAGTTTAAAAATGTGCTCATCAAAATAAACTAAGCTCTGATAGTTTTAAATGAGGCATATTCGATTTATATTTAAATATTTAGCATTTCTATATATTACTGAGGAAATATTGAGGGGAAATGGAGAATGTGGAGAATTCAAAACTGAAATGGAGAATTAAAAACTTAACCTCAGTGTTCAGCCAAGGTTACTGTCTGTAAAACGTTTCCTCTGCTAAGTTACTATAGTTGCACGGCACATTGTGCTTTCTCAGCCTCTCGAGATCACATTGTATGTGTGTAATACACAATGGCATCTATTTTCTACTGGTTTCCTATTCATTAGCACTGAGGAGTACCTGTTCTTCAGATGTCCTGAGATAGGTTGTTAGGTTGAAACATCATGTCTTGTATGTTACTGTACTGTATCGATGACCTGTATAGTATTTTGTCAACAAAGCTGACTTTTTGTGGCGCTTGCCGTTCTCACTCAGTAAATCAAGGTTATGGACCCTTTTCACAAGACTGTTATGACGCATTTAACTGTCATTATAATCTTAAATCCTTGAAAGTTTTTAATATTTTGATTTTTTTTAAATGTATGAACATTTATAAGCGTTTATGTATGTATTATATCATCTTTGCGTCAAATTGCAAAAATGAATTACCGCTTTTGCGAGGTGTTTCTAATGCAGCGTCTATGGGGCTGAGAGTAAATTTAATGTTATTCTCTTCTCTGGCTGCCGTTATCAGTCTCACACTATTTTTTTGCTTTTTCTGAAAGTCTTGATAACACCATCGTGGAGTTTTCTTTTTATTATTTCAGCAAATAGGACTGTTAACATAGTGATTTGATGTACCCTCCGATTCACTGCACTCTAAGTTTACCCAACTATGACACCTTCTGCTACTGAGAAACCTGGAAATGTGAAAAGGGTCTATTGTATATAACGAAATATAGATTTTTGTTTTTGACTTTTTTTTTTTTTTATTGAATACAAGAAAAATAACATCACTGCATTGAAGTGAAAATACAATAACAAAAAATTAGGAAAGAAGAAAAAGAGATAAAAAAAAATTCACAAAGCCTTAGTCATTAAGAAAAAAGATTATCATAAGCTTTAAGAAACTTATTATTCTTATTATTATTAATAAGCTTAAGAGATTCAATATTGAACGAAATTTCAGCAAGTATTAAATCTAGGTATTGCCTTTAGAAACGTATTTTTGTGTATAAAAAATTTACAGTGTAACACAAAAAACTGAACAATAAGTTCGAGAGCATGATCATTACCAGAGAAATACAGAAATGTATCTTTTATAGACAAATTTAAATCATATTTAAATAAGGACGATAAATAAAATATAATGTAGAATGTAGAATAAGTGAAATAAAGTCTCTTCATGTATATTGCAGAAAGTACACAAGTTTTGTTTTCAAACTCGTCTAAAGTTAAAACACTGGTATTGTGTCATCTAAAAATGAATAAAACATGTATGGAAACATGGCATAACATTTTTAGTTGAAAATTGAAAGAAATGTCATTATGTCAGAAGTTCACTGAACAAAACAAAAGTTAATTACACAGTAAATAAATTCTGAATTATGCAGTGGGATGATTTATAATGGCCTGTTTTCTCTGCTCTCTTTTTCTAGAACTCCATCCGGCATAACCTGTCCCTGCATAGCCGTTTTATCCGTGTACAGAATGAAGGAACTGGAAAGAGCTCGTGGTGGATGATCAATCCTGAAGGGGGGCGGGGAGGTAAAGCGCCAAGGCGACGTGCAGTCTCCATGGACAATGGTAACAAGTACACCAAGACTGCACGTGGGCGTGCGGCCAAAAAAAAGGCAGCGCTGCAGGCTGCCCAGGAGGGTTCACTGGAGAACATATCTGCTGGTGGCCTGTCCAAGTGGCCAGGAAGCCCCACTTCCCGGAGCAGTGATGAACAGGAATCCTCCTGGACTAACTTCCGTTCTCGAACCAACTCCAATGCTAGCACCGTGAGTGGACGCCTGTCACCTATCCTGGCCAATCCAGAGCTTGATGATGTCCCAGACGGGCCACCCTTGTCTCCAATTCTTTACTCCAGCCCCAGCAGTCTCTCTCCTCCATCGTCAACCTCATCAAACTCCAAAACGTGCCCGGGTGAACTTCCAGTACTTGCTGACCTGACTGGCACAATGAATCTTAATGAGGCGGACAACCTAATGGTCGATTTGTTAGACAACATCGCCACACAGGTGCAGGTAGTTCAAGGATCTCCTGCTTTCAGTTTTGGCTCTAAGAGCACAGCATCACCCCCAAGCACCTCTACATCTCAAACAGTGAGCAACAACACCGGAGGATTTAGCAACCCCATTTTTGGCCCTTCACCGGGAAGCCTCCGTCAGACACCCATGCAGACCATCCAGGAAAACAAGCAAACGTCGTTCTCCAGCATTTCTTGTTTTGAGACCTCACTTCAGGACCTGCTGAATTCTGATTCGCTGGTCTCACACAGTCATAGTGATGTAATGATGACGCAGTCGGACCCACTCATATCACAGGCCAGCGCTGCAGTCACCTCTCAAAACTACCGTCTACGCAATAGCCCCATGCTTCGTAATGATCCCATGATGTCATCATTCAGTTCTGTGCTCAATGGGCGAAGCGGGCACCTCCAGAACAAGCAACACCATCAGGGGTCCAATGGCCAGAGTTCTTTGCGTTCCCTCTCCAACAACAGGGCGCAAAGTCTAGTTAACGACGCTAATAATCTAGTCTCAGCAAAGCAACTCCTCCAGCCACAGCCCACCATGCTGATGACCGAGCCATCGATTTATTCTGGCCTGAATGGAAGTAATGGGGTTGGAATCTGTCACCCGTCAGGAACAGATCGATTTCCCTCAGACCTGGACCTAGACATCTTTAACGGCAGTCTGGATTGTGACGTGGATTCCATAATCCGCTCAGAACTAATGGACTCCGATGGACTGGATTTTAACTTTGATGCTTTGGTGCAAAATGCTGTTAGTCTGAATCCTGTGGGAAACTTCACTGGAACAAAGCAGTCCAATCATAGTTGGGTGCCAGGCTGATGGCAGTTGCTCAGGTGAGCCGATATACAACATACAAATATAGCTTTCTATGTAACGGAGAAACTCGTTTTTCAATATACCAAGATGTTGGTTAGCTATACAGTGGTCTCTCGTTAATCCTGAGAGTTACGTTCTAAGAATAGCCCGCAATAGGGCTGGGTGATTTGACCTAAAATCAAAATCTCGATTAATTGAACATTTTAACTCGATTACGATTAATGAACGAGTCTTTTATTTATTTTTTATTTTTTTGCCCTCTCCAGTCCGCCTACACTCGTCAATGCTACCACGCTGACCAATCACAGCTTGTGCTATGCATCGTCGCAACGTGTAGATAAATTTTTTGAGAGGTCAGCATCGGCATCAGTCACAGCGAGAAGTATGTGAACGTGGGAAGGCTGCGCCAGACCATACGCTGCACTCAACACAGAAGTGTAAACAGAGCGGGTTCACGTGACTCCATAAGCGGTAGGGAAAGCAATTGCAAAAAATTATCTGGAAAAATTTGATCAATTATAGGTTCTGAATGTAGATTACCATTACTTTTCGATTTATCACCCAGCCCTAGCCCACAATAGGTGAAATCTGTGAAGTAGTCTGCTTTATTTTTTACAATTATTATATATGTTTTAAGGCTGTAAAAACCCCTACACTATTTTCTCAAAAAGGTATTAACATTTTCACACTTGTCTCTCGTTTAAACACTCGCAAAACTTCTACTTTCCTTTAGCATGTCCAGAAGTCCAACTTTTTGTGCAATGGTTAGCATCTTCCTCTGCCTTTTGGGTGCTACCGTGGGTGCCTTTGACGGTGCAGAATGTTTTGTCGACATTGTGGGGTTTTTTGGAGATAAAACTTGCAAACATACAGTACAGCACCTAAGAGTCGCACTGCTAGCGATCAAAGATTTATGTCAATTTGGCAAGCTGAACGCATTTTGTACTGTACAGGAGACATGACATGGAAGAGATTGATTTACAATGGTCTACAGCCAATCAGGATGCAGAACACAATGTGCTAATCAGGACACAGAACACAATGCGCTGTAAATAAAAGCAAACTGCGAGACCGTGAAAGGTGAACCGCGTTATGTCGAGGGACCACTGTAAAGAAATTACTTCAGGAAATTAACATTTTGAGCAGCTATTCACAGAATAGTGGAATAATTTTTTTCTTAATGCCTTAAAAAATAAGCTTCCTAGAAAGATCTAAGCTTCAGTACAGGATGCATTTTGTTTTTCTTATTACAATTATTGAAAACAGAGCAATACTTAATTGTCTTTCTGTCTATCTAGGTTCAGCTCATCAAAGAAAACAACAAATAACCGAATAACAACTACAAAAAAATCCTGCACAAAAAATAAACAAACATCCAACAGACTTGAAGTATCCTTTGCCAAGTTTGCTGTCTGCGGCAAGCACTGGATGATATGCCTGTTTACAGGTCCATCTGACTACAACATCCTGATGATGTTTACCTTCAGTTCAGCAGACCCAGACTATAACGAAAGACTGCCCAGTGGAAGAAACACTCAAACTAACAGTGAACTCAGATTATTAATGCCGCATTATGCAATGTTTGAAATGATCTCTTTGTTAGAGGTGAAGTAATCTGAAAATATCGTTTAAAGAGGCCTGTTGTAGCTTTTCTGTCATAAACATAGTTTCCATGGCTGGGGTCTCTCTCTCTGTTTTCCCTAACTTTATTTGTTAAATGATCGGCTACTTGTGTCACTCTCTAAGCACTAACTGTGTAGTCACTGATCAACATAAGAAGCGAAGAGTTAACCTGGAAAATTTCAGAGCTCAGGTGGAGTAATGTAGCTTGACACAGTGCACTTCATTCAATGCTTTCATTTTTAATTCACTGTTACCATAAAGTAGTTAGTTCCCAATCTGAAATATAGTTGCCTCATAATAATACTGAAGTAATGCATTTTTTGTGATTGAATATAATCATATAAAGAGTAATTAATTTGTGTGTACTGTCTGTAACCGTACAAAAAAAAAAGTGGTAAAATTGAAAGCTTATAGCAGGTGGAGGCGTCTTATTTAGCCAGCAAAGCTATGTTTGGACTTCTCACATTTAAATGTAGCCAAATGTAACGAATAAATAAATATTAACTTGCATCGTGGACATTTCCATGCCATACCAGGTGCTAAATGATCAGTGTTGAGCCCTGTCCTTTATTAAAGGTCATTTGTGTTTCCCTGGCCACGAAGACTAGCATAATCGATTAGCATTAGCAATTAGCATCATGGCAGCATTCAATGGTGGATGAGCCTTTCCTCTGGAAGCCATCTTTACTGAGCAAAAACAATAAGCTATCTTTTGTATATTTGCCAAATTACTTGAAAACGTATAGGAGATGCTGGCAGCCAAAATCACAAACACACACGGTGAAATCTGGGGACCCTTTGGGTCTCCGTATGCAAAATGCATCACTATTGCTCAGGGGAGAGTGGGGTCTCCATTTAAAAACATCAGGGCCTCATCTTGAATTAACTGCAACCTGGCTGTACGCGATTTCAGAAACGTTTTACGAACATTCATACATGAACAACAGTCTTCTGAAGTAAGGAGATGAAGCAACAGGAATCTATCCTGTGTTGTTGTCAGTTTATTGATGTCTTCATGGGGGTTGTCACTTTATTAAACTTCTTTCTGTTTGTTCCATTGTACTCAACTGTTACCACAAAATATGTACAAATCCTGATGTTTTGTGTTTCCGTCTCTCAGAGAGGGCTACCCTTCACTGCATACAGTACGTCCATCTTTGTATGCATGCATGTAAATGTACATATGCATCATGTGCAATGCATATATATGTATACATCCAGCTATACTTATGAAATGTAGTGATAATACAAATGTATCTTTCAAAGTCCATGCATTGAACAAAATAGTGGAATTGTTACATGGGGAGTTGGACATGGTTTATAGCAGAAGTGTCAAAATCAATGTTATGTTAGCTATGTTGCTCTAATGTGCTAAAAGGAGAGTCTTTCAAGCTCCTGTTTGCTGCAGATTTGGTAATTAGTAGGGATGTCCTGATCAGTTTTTTTCCTCCTCAAGTCTGAGTCATTTGATTTTAAGTATCTATCGATACCGAAATCCGATACTTCTATAATATCTAAAAAAGAATAAAGAAGAGCGAAGAAACAGATCCAGGATGTTCTTTATTTTTAATTTAACTTGCTTTATTTTAACATTTAACAACTCTGTTAACAAACAGCTTGAACAATCAAGTAATAAATAAAATAAATTCTTCACTTTTGGACTTTAGTGCAAAAACCTAATATAAAACAAATAGCACCTCGACTTAAAATACCCGGCAGGCAATCCCAAGTTTACATATCTCACAGTTTGCTGTGGCAATGTTGTCATCATCAACTTTATAATACCTCCAGACCGCAGACATACTCGCGATTTCCACTTCAAGCTGCTCCCGTGTTCTACTTTACCCGCATTTAACCAATAGCGTCTCTGCAATAAAGTGATGTCATGTCGCATGCGTTGCTGTTTCTGTATGAAATCAAGAAAGAGGTCTAACTTTGTGCCATCGCATAACAATAGATGTGTTAAAAAAAAATAATGAGAATGTATACATATACATACTGTATATACATATATTTGAGTCCTGATCAGGAGCTAACATCCAATTCTGATCGAGTCTGAAACATTGTGATCAGGCCCGATTCTGATCACATGATCGGATCTGGACATCCTTAGTAATTAGGGATTTTTGTCACAAAAAAACCAAAGTAATAATCAAGAAGATGATGGAACAACATAAATTTAAGTGTTTATTTATCTAAAAATGCATATTTTTTTGCATAATTGTTACAGTGCATTTGACACACCTGCTTTACACCATTATTCCACACCCACACCATGGTTCTGCCTACACCATATTCATCTTTCAAACTCACTCACATTGTAACTGATGACATCCGGTATGCAATGGATTGAAAAATCACCCGTACAAGACTTAAACCTTCACCCACTGTCTCCAAAACTGCCTTGCATGTATTTTTACACCCCTTCTCCTAGAAAATCTTTTTTTTTTACAGATGAATCACACAGGTAACCATCTTCCCAATCACTAGTTGAGCATTCTCAAACATTACAGGTTTCAGTGTGATAATCTACAAATACCACTATTTTCAACATTTTACCACCCTGATCGTAGCCTTCCTCCCTCACCTCCTTCTGCTTATTACCTTTGCTCTTTTACCTCTTATCTTATAGTCATACAACTTCGATACTAGATGTTTGTGAGTATTTTTCCTGTGTACTCCATTTTGAATTGTAATCTAGTTTGTATAAGAAATGGTGCGCATGTAAATAAAGCTTGGTTGAGCTACACTTCTCTGCTGTTGTTTTTAAAATCCACTTAACATCATACATTTATGTAATAAATACATACATACACACACACACACACACACACACACATATATATATATATATATATTTACAGTGTATAGTAAAATACATAATATTTAAACGACTTCATACTGTATATTGAGCCTTTAATTTGAAACTCACTTTAATTTCTATTTTGCTGTTTCTATTTCTGTTTTTATGTTATACTTATTCTTGGGAAATGTCATTGTGCAATTATGGTACAATGACAATATATAGAGCCTCACTTAAATCTCATTGGAAGTCACAATTTATTTTTATACCATATACAGCATACACCCTATATCAACAACAGAGTTCACAAATAACTTATATATAAAATTTACATGTGAAGCAGTTAACTGTCAAAAGAGTGTGTTGACTGTTGCACCCTGACAGACCCATAAGAAATGCCTGGAATCTGTCCCACTGAAACACAGACAGGCCGTCACACTCAAGGGTCAAGGGTTGTTGCATAACTCTAAGGGCAAATGTGTTTTGCCAATAAAGTGTATGTGTGTGTGTGTGTGTGTTCAAGGTGTGACGTTTGCTTTGGGAACAAATCTGAATGACTAAAGTTTTTTAAACTCTACTTTTTAGTCTATTTATATAAATAAATAAATAAATACAAATACTCTGCTCCTCTAATACGAACACTTTCTCTTCTATTTTATAATTTTTTTATATATTTAAAAAATGTTTTCATAATACTAACAATCTTTTATCTACTACATATTCTGTTTACCATTATATAAATGTATTAATATAAAATACTTTGATCTTGTTACACTCAAACAACACCCTTCTCTACTGGATTTGGTTCTTTACAAATCTAGCATTCTAAAATAAATATGGTGTTGCTATTTTTAACTAAAATTAATGCTAAATTAAAAACAAAAACTATCATACTTTCTAAAAATTTACATACACTCACCGGCCACTTTATTAGGTACACCTGTCCAACTGCTTGTAAATGCAAATTTCTAACCAGCCAATCAAATGGCAGCAACTTCACCTTTAGGCTGATGGGCTACAGCAGCAAAAGACCACACCGGGTGCCACTCCTGTGACCTAAGAACAGAAAACTGAGGCTACAATTCGCACAGGCTCATCAAAATTGGACTATAGAAGATTAAAAAACGTTGCCTGGTCTGATGTGTTTCGATTTCTACTGCGACGTTCAGATGATAGGGTCAGAAACATGAAATCATGGATCCGCCCTGCCTTGTATCAACAGTTCAGGCTGGTGATGGTGGTGTAATGGTGTGGGAGATATTTTCTTGGCACATTTTGGGCCCATTAGTACCAATTGAGCATCGTGTCAATACCACAGCCTACCTGAGTATTGTTGCTGACCATGTCCATCTCTTTATGACTCATCCCTTTATATACTCATCTTCTGATGGCTACTTCCAGCAGGATAACGCGCCAAGTCATAAAGCGCAAATCATATCAGACTGGATTATTTAACATGATAATGAGTTCACTGTACTCAAATGGCCTCCACAGTCACCAGATCTCAATCCAATAGAGCACCTTTGGGATGTGGTAAAACTGGAGATTCGCATCATGGATGTGCAGCCGACAAATCTGCAGCAACTGTGTGATGCTATCATGGTCAATATGGACCAAAAGGAATATTTACAGTACTTGTTGAATCTATGCCATAAAGGATTAATGCAGTTCTGAAGGCAAAAGGGCGTTTAACCTGCTACTAGTAAGGTGTACCTAATAAAGTGTAGTGTAAAGCCTCTAAAATAGTTTTGTAAACAATAACAAACCAAGAAATCTAAATTCTGCATTTGCAGTTGATTGAAATAATTATATAAGAAGTATGTAGAACTGTAGAAAATGTTAAATAAAAATATAAAAACTACAGCAAAATTAGTGCATTAGTACAGTAAACTGCATTTTACTCACATAACATTTAAGACAAATCAGCCTTAATACTTTTTAAAGATTAATAATCCTATTTATCTCCGTGTCACGTGTGAGTAAATCACTAAACCTAGGATGACAGATAAGTAACAGTATGTGCTATTAGACATCTATGACATGAGAAGTTCTCTATAAAAATGCTTTTGTGTGTACTCAATAAATAATATGCTTAAAATAAGGCCAATAGCCGATTATATGATGAATCAAGTTGCGTGCCATAAATGCCTTCACCTCTGACTTCTCAGGTGAGGCCAGATCTGTCAGTGGTGCGGTCTGACCGGTCAAAGCTGTGGGACGACGGATTGATGACACGGTGATTGGAGAACTGGGCTGTGGTCTGGTGATGTCATTGGCGAACGGATAGTGTGACATGGTAAATGAGCGACAGAGAAAGAAAAAAAAGAGAGACAGCCTGTGTGTGAGGGAGCTCAGGTTTACTATCCATTAGGTGCTAGAATACAATCTGCCTCAAAGCAGAGTGACGTACTGAATTCTGGGATCTATGACTGAAAACACTATTAGGCTTGTCACACACTACAAAATGCATCAGCAAGACATAGGCATGCACACACTCAGTTTTTAAAGTAGGGATGGGATGGAACAGTCATTGAAACGGCTAATAAGACAATGTTGATTAGTGAAGATGACTTTCTTTTTTGGTCCTTTTAAAGACTAACACATACAGTAGTGTGTTTCACACTATTAATCGCAGGTCTACACTGATTGACAGTCTCTAAAAGCACAAAGAAGAAAATGCTGTGCAAGCAAAAGGGTTTATTAAAAGGATTACAAGATTATATCTTAGTATTAAACTAATTTAAATCACTGCCATTAAAGTTATTAAAGTGCTCCCCTCCGTAACAAATTCACTTCTTCAATATATTTCAAGATAATTAATGTCAGGCTTCAAGTACATGCTGTACAATTTTCCCAATATTATGCATAATTCATTTTATTAGAACTAGTGTTGTGGAAGGGTATAGTTATTTAGCCTTTACTTGCTAAAATGTCATTCTCAGGGTGCTCAATACATTTTTCCCAATTACATTTCCTTAATATGAATAAATGTATGCAATCATTTATTCATAAACTGTATTAATTTTCCCAAATATTATTGGGCATACGCATTGTTGTGCATTTTTTTTCTCTAGATAATTGTGGCACACTATTAAAGGTTCAAGACACCCTGTACTTTTTTTAAAATGTACTTTTCAATAACTTTTCTTTTAAATTTTAACATAGCTGTGTGTGCTGAGCATCAGTTAAGACAACGTTAGTACCTGTCAGCTTTAATTGTGGGAAAAACTGGATCATTTTGAACTTTTGTCAGCTAATTTCATCTTCCAGGTTTAAAATAATTTTTGGGGCGGGATCAAAATCGGTGATGTAGCGCGAATCTGCTAGTTGAGTGATGATGGGTCGGTTTCTCATTATTATTCATAGCGGAGTTTTCTTATCCTATGAGAAGAAACTGCTTCTTAATTATTCATGAGAGCATGTGCTTTCCGAAGGCAAGGCAGACCTATCAAGCTGTGAGACCCAATGACTGGGTGAGACCACCTCTGCGCACGGCATTGGTCGTATGTGTTTGTTTCCATGATCCACGGGGTTTGTTGCATGTTTTTTCCTGCGATTCTGTCAAGGCCGATACAGCAAACTGTTGGTTTGCAGTAAGCATATTTGTCAGGGGAGCTGTACGAGAATTGGAGAATGATGGACTTTGCCTTTTATCAGTTGAATTCGTTACCATTCAGTCACATCGCCCATACCTGTGCTGCTGTGTTCGCCTATGTTTAAAATCCTCCAGATTACCGGCAGGGTTAATGGTTGGAATAGATAGGAAAAGAGACTGCTGCACTGCTATCCACTGTGTCTGCATTCAGACCCGGGGATTCAGGTGGAGAGAAGTCCTCCTCATTTATCGTATAAACACGATTATCTTTATGATGATATAACAAATTGTGGTTATGTTATTTATTTATTTAGGTTTTAATGCCATATCAGCAGCATTGGCTATATTCATGGCAAAACATATACTAAATATACAATATATAATTATATAATCATATCAGTTTTTCAACAAACATACATTGTAAAAAAAAAAAAAAAACATACAATTAGCAACAACACTTGAAGAGTCATTTACAATCTTTTAGTTTGATTAAAGATAAATATTCTAAAATTGCTCCAGAAGGCACCTTTTGAAACATTTCACTTAAAATTTTTCCTGATTAAAAACGTTCTCTAAAATCATTTAAAAATACACGTTCTATTAAAATACGTTTTATCGTCAAAATATTCTTACACAAGTCACAAATTATCACAAACATTTTTTCTTCTCCTTTCAATAAATATGCGTGTGTAAGTCTTGAGTGTCCGATTCTACATCTCGTATGCACAATGTGTCTATTTTCAAAATGGTAATTATTTCTTTCATTTACAAATGGATTCACTTCATACAATTTGTTGTTTCTACATTCATCCCATTGCATTTGCCATTTCTCATTAATATACAGATTTAAAAGGTTCAACATCAGACAAGAATTTTACATTCTGTTATTTTCAACTTCAGAAGAAAGAAAATAATATCAAAGTCTTTTTACTTTAAAAGGTCCACTTTTTCTATTATGCTAAAAATCATAGGATGATCAGTCTTCATAGATTCAAGTGCTTGTAAGCAGGACATAGAATCTGTGCAAATTAAAAACTGGCGATGCGGTTCTTTTTCTATTTATTTGCTAAAAAATTGTGGTTATATGTATATGAAATTACGAATAACAAATGTAGCAGGGCATTAAATTACTTACTGTTTAATTCTTTGCATTTTAACTTTGTAAACTATAAAATCATGAGGTAGACTTAAACCAAAAGAGGGGGTTTCATGGCCCTTTAAGAACACAGAATCATATTTGCGAAAACATTTAAATGTCTATAAAAAAAATTAAATAAAATAAAGTGTATGATTTGCTTTCTCCTATTTTTATTAAGCAAAATTTTGTCAGCTCTAATGATACACTAATTTTCCTAAATAATTTCCTCAAAGTCCTAATTTAATTAAAATAATCCAAATTCTGCATTGGCAGTTGATTGGAATAGTTGTAAGGGATACGTAACAATGACTGTAAAAAATATGGACGACGCAACAACGCCTTTTCCCATTGAACGCCGCATGACGGGCACAAACTTTTGCTAAAGACTGAAATTGGAGCCTGGGCATGCGCAGAAGGGATTACATGGTGAAGCCAGAGGCGGAGCCGCAGAATCAAGCTTCAAACCAACCGCTTGTACGTCAAATCAACCACGCCTTCGTATTTTCTTTGTGTATTTGATGCCTTAATTACATCTGGCAAAGAGGAATTTACATTCATTTTAATGTTTATTAGGATTTTTCAAATAAAAAGCCAACGGTAAATGATGTATATAAATAATATATAACAGTTACAGTTCTATTTGTTATATAAGATGCGGTTTCTAGAACATTAATATTTTATAACAGCAAATTCAGTAGATAAACTCAATAACATGCCGAAACTGTCAGAGACATCCTTTAAATCAAGTTCAAATAACGTTACAGGAAATCAATCTGGACATAGGCTAACATTAGTTTTATTTTCCTAATTATTATTTAGATTTATTTAGATTATTTAGATTAGATTTTTCTAATTATTATATTGACCCATAAAGAGAATTACTGCTAGATAGCCATCACCTGTATTTTCCCCGTCATAACTAGGCATGTATCAGCAAACTAATACTGCCCAAAAAAGCTCCTCACTTTATCGAATACACAGTGTTCCACCAGATCCTGTATGTCAGAAAGTATAGTTTACTGCTGAACAACTTATTTTAGTAAAATAACACAGTAAAACATAGTAAAATAACACAGAAATGGAATAATAACACTTCAGTCTCCTCCCGAAGCTCTGACGGTCTGTTTAGAGAAAGTGCCAATCACAACTGTCAATCATGATGACACGCCCCGTTTTTATTGGATTAAATTACTGGCTAATAACATACTGTTTACAAAAATGAAGATCTGCACCTATATCAGCATGATAACCAGTGCCTTAATTGACCAAAACCATTTTCGGGACATTTTATTGCAAGTGTAATTAATTTTTCTCAAGTCTCGTTCATTAACACGGAGGAGGCGGGCTTTATGACTTGTACTGCAGCCAGCCCCCAGGGGGCAATCTAACGGCCGGGAGCGTCACTCAAAAGCAGGCATAGGCACACTTGATATGAATGTTGTAGAAAAAACATTTGAATAATAAACTACTGCAAAATTGGTGTATTAATACAGTAAAATGCATTTTACTCATATAACACAAGAAAAATCAGCCTTAATACTTTTTAAGAATTAATATTATTTATCTCCCTGTCATTATTCATTTTATTTATTAATTAACATTGCTCAGTTTAATACTGTGCCTTGCACTCCACTCGTCTACAGTATATGGTGTGTACATGCACACAGACACATACTGTAAGACATATTTGCTGCAGATGTAGAGCATCAGAAAGATAACAGTGTTCCCAGAGTTCAGAGTTTAAATACCTTTTAGTGTAGTCTTTATAGGTCTGTACAAGAGAGATAAAGCAAGTGGAGACGATGGTAGAGGTGACTGAGAGACGGCCATTAGGCAGTAGAAGAATGGACAGGGAAATGTGCAGTCCTGTGATCTGCGAGAACCTGAAATCAATGCAAACAGAAAAATCCTTAAGTGAAGGACACATCAATCTACTCAATCAGCTCAGCATTAGCTTGCTCTTTTCAGACAAAAGAGACCTGCTCTAATTGCACTGCATAAGACCCTGTGATTCTTTAGTCATATTATCTACAGCCATTATTTAATATTTATTTAGTAACTGTCTAATGCAGTATGTTTTGAAGCAGTAATTGGGAATTAATCACAGTTTATCTTTTTTTAAATTATTAGTATTATTATTGCTCTGTGGCCATTTCTTAGACCCTGGTATTGAGATGCATTTTTGTTGAGCGGGTCACAGGTAGACAAGGGAGACACAATACTGTTTGCACCTGGTGTTTTAACCCATCTCTTTTGTCCACTTTCGACCACTTTTCCTTAAAAATGGACAGCTGTGTGTAGAGTCTTTTTCTTGATCCATTTTTGTTTAATTATTTTGCACAGTTTACATATGAATGCATTTGTGGCGATCGAAAATTAGTTTTTGTATGATATTTCAGAATCAGAATCAGAAAGAGCTTTATTGCCAGGTATGTTCACACATATGAGGAATTTGTTTTCGTGACAGAGCTTCTACAGTGCAACAGAATTACAGACAGGACTAAAAAACAGACAATAAATATATTTTAAAAAGTGAATGCAAATATACAAATTGACAAGTGTATGTACAGCTATATTACTATATACAACATAATATGTGCAGCTGTTATGTGCAAGTTGGCATGTAAAGTGTGTTGTTAAATAAGTGTATGTGTGTCTAAAAAAAGTGTATAACAGGTAGGGATGTTGGTTCCACAATTATTATCATCAAGTGTTCATAAGATGGATTGCCTGAGGGAAGAAACTGTTTCTGTGTCGGGCTGTTCTGGTGCGCAGTGCTCTGTAGCGTCGACCAGAAGGTAAAAGTTCAAACAGGCAGTGTGCTGGGTGTGAGGGGTCCAGAGTGATTTTGGCAGCCCTTCTGCTCGCTCTGGATAAGTACAGTTCTTGGAGAGTAGGGAGGGATGTACCAATGATTCGCTCAGCAGTCCGAACTATTCGACGTAGTCTTCGGAGGTCGGATTTGGTAGCTGAGCTAAACCAGACAGTTATTGATGTGCAGATGACTGATTCAATGATGGAGGTGTAGAACTGTTTCAGCAGCTCCTTTGGGAGGTTGAACTTCCTCAGCTGACGAAGAAAGTACAGCCTCTGTTGAGCTTTTTTGACAATGGAGTCAAGGTGAGTGTCCCACTTCAGGTCCTGAGAGATGGTGGTGCCCAGGAACCTGAATGACTCCACTGCTGCCACAATGCTGTCCATGATGCTCAGTGGGGGGGGGGAGCAGGGGGGTTTCTCCTGAAGTCCACTATCATCTGCACTGTTTTGAGCGTGTTCAACTCCAGGTTGTTGTGACTACACCAGACAGCCAACTCCTTAACCTCCTGTCTGTAAGCAGACTCGTCACCGTCCTGAATGAGGCCGATAAATGTGGTGTCGTCTGCAAACTTTAGGAGTTTGACAGAGGAGTCTTTCGAAGTGCAGTCATTCGTGTACAGGGAGAAGAGCAGTGGGGAGAAGACACACCCCTGGGGGGCGCCAGTGCTGATTGAGCGGGTACTGGATGAGAATTTTCCCAGCTTCACCAGCTGCTGCCTGTCCGTTTGGAAGCTGTTGATCCACTGACAGACAGAGGTGGGCACTGAGAGCTGAGTTAGTTTGGGCAGGAGAAGTTTTGGGATGATAGTGTTAAAAGCTGAGCTGAAGTAAACAAACAAGATCCTTACATAGGTCCCCGGTCTGTCTAGGTGTTGCAGAACATAATGCAGTCCCATATTGACTGCATCATCCACAGACCTGTTTGCAAACTGAAGAGGCAAACTGAAGAGAGTCCAGTGAGGGTTCAGTGATGTCCTTCAGGTGGGCCAGCACCAGTTTTTCAAAAGACTTCATGACCACAGATGTCAGCGCCACCGGTCTGTAGTCATTTAGTCCTGTGGGTTTGGGTTTCTTTGGTATGGGAATGATGATGGAGCGTTTGAAGCAGGAGGACACTTCACACAGCTCCAGTGATCTGTTGAAGATCAGGGTGAAGATGGGGGCCAGTTGGTCAGCACAGGATTTTAAACAGGCTGGTGTTATAAGATCTGGGCCTGGAGCTTTTTTCCTCTTCTGTTTCCGGATGACCTGGCGCACATCATCTTCACTGAACTGAAGTGCAGGTATGGGGGAGGCGGGGGGTGGTGGAGGTGATAATGGTGATGTAAACAGCAGTTCAGAGTGGGTGTGGGGGTTTTTCTCAAACCGGCAGTAAAACTCATTCAGGTCGTTTGCAAGTTGTTGGTTGTCTACAGTGCTGGGGGATGGTGTTTTATAGTCTGTAATGGTTTTCAAACTTTTCCACACAGATGCTGAGTCGCTGGAAGAGAACTGACTCCTTAGTTTCTCAGAATAGTTCCTTTTTGCGACTCTGATCTCCTTTTCCAGTGTGTATTTGGCCTGTTTATACAAGGCCCTCTCCCCATTCTTGTAAGCAGCCTCCTTGGCCTGGCGTAGCTGTCTGAGAATTACAGTAAACCATGGTTTGTCATTGTTGAATGTGAGTTGAGTCCTGGTAGGAATGCACACATCTTCACAGAAACTGATATAAGATGTTACAGTCTCTGTGAGCTCATCCAAATCGTTTGCAGCAGCTTCAAAGACACTCCAATCTGTGAGATCGAAACAGGCTTGTAGATCCCGCTCTGTTTCGTTAGTCCATCTTTTCACAGATCTTAATACAGGTTTGGCTGTTTTCAGTTTCTGCCTGTAGGTTGGTATGAGATGAATCAAACAGTGGTCAGAGTGCCCCAAAGCTGCTCGCTGGACAGATCGGTATGCATCCTTTATTGTGGTATAGCAGTGATCCAATATGTTACTGTCTCTTGTGGGACATGTAACATGCGGTCTATATTTTGGCAGTTCACGGGATAGTTTTGCTTTGTTAAAATCCCAGAGAATGATTAAAACAGAGTCCGGGTGTTGTTGCTCTATCACCGTGATCTGATCAGCTAGTTTCTGTATCGCCAGGCACACATGCGCGTGCGGAGGAATGTAAACACTGACGAGGATGAACGAGCAGAACTCGCGCGGGCAGTAGAAAGGCTTACAGTTAATAAACAGTGCTTCTAGATCTGCACAGCACATCTTCTTTAAAACTGTTACATCTGTACACCACCTTTCGTTGATGTAAAAGCACGTACCGCCACCACGCGATTTCCGCGTCGATTCTTCGTCGCGATCCGCTCTGAACAGCTGATAGCCCGGTAGGTGAATCGCATTGTCCGGTATGGTGTCGTTCTGCCAGGTTTCCATGAAACACAGAGCAGCTGAGTGCGAAAAATCCCTGTTTGTCTGGGAGAGCAGAATGAGTTCGTCTATTTTGTTGGGTAGAGAGCGAAGATTTGCCAGATGGATGCTAGGCAACGCGGTTCGTAAACCGCGCTTTCTGAGTTTCACAAGCGCGCCTGCACGCTTCCCTCGTCTGCGTGCCTTGCGTTTGAGCAGCAGCGCGGCTTCGCCGACTACAATGTCCAACAAAACATCACATAAGTCCAAGTCTGGAAAAAATATTTGGTGGTGTATGCGTCCGAATGTCCAACAATTCGTCTCTGGTGAAACTAATTGTAGGAATATGACTGAAAACAGGACAAACTAACAAAAACACAAAGACAACTGCAGAGCACGACACGGAGGCGGCCATCTTCGTCGGCACCCATCTACATTTGTTTTTGTATTTTTTCGCTTTAAACCAGCCTGTGATTCAAACAGCAACGGTTGAATCTTGTTTGGGTAGCTTTGTCAACAGCATCTTGTAATGTTGAAGAATTAAATAAGAAAGCAGTTTTTAGATGTTGTTCAAACACATCAGACCACATGACCATCTACGCTACAAAAGCAGCCTGGTCAAATGTGTTTTCAACTAGAGCTATTGAAGTGGTTGAAAGTGGATCACAGTTTAGGTGAAAAAAATAAAAACAAATAATAATAATAATAATACCAAATGTAAAAGGCCTTAGAAAATATTTTTAAAATTCTTGTAAAGAATATACAGTATACAGGTTGTGCAGGTCGAATTGTGCTATTCGAGAAATGCATGCAAACAACAGTGATTTGGGAAAAAAGTGCACAGATCACATATGATTTTTTTTTTGCATGTTTGTTTTGGTGGCTTAGACTCTAGAGCATGAGTGACCAACCCTGTTTCTGGCGATCGACCTTCCCGCAGATTTCAGCTCCAACCCTGATCAAACACACCTGAACCAATTAATTAGAACCTGAGGAGCACTTGATAATTACAGGCAGGTGTGTTTGATATGGGCTGCAACTGAAAACTGCAGGAAGGTCGATCTCCAGGAATAGGGTTGTGCACCCCTGGCTTAGAGTTTCACATAGATTTACACTGAGCTTTTTAGAGTTTGAACTTTTTGCCTTTTCACCTTGGATGGAAGAGATGAGACCAAGCCTGGAAAAAATGACTATGAGGATTCAAATTCAGGCCACCTGTGGTACAAATGTACAAGAGAACTGGCTATCATGCCGGCAGCTAGCTCTCTGGAACTCTCACATGGTCGCCCACTAAAGCTAAGCAGGGCTACCTGGATGGGAGACCACATGGGAAAGCTAGGTTGCTGCTGGAAGTGGTGTTAGTGAGGCCAGCAGGGGGTGCTCAACCTGCGATCTGTTTGGGTCCTAACACCCCAGGGGACTCTATACTGCTTAGTGAGCGCCGTCTTTCGAATGAAACGTTAAACAGAGGTCCTGACTCTCTGTGGTTTCTAAAAATCCCAGCATGTCCTTCGAAAAGAATAGGGGTTTAACTCCCGGCATCCTGGACAAATTTGCCCACTGGCCTCTGTCCATCTTGGCCTCCTAACCATCCTCATGTCATAATTGGCTTCACCACTCTGTCTCCTCTCCCTCAATCAGCTGATGTGTGCGGTCTGGCGCAATATGGCTGCCGTCGCGTCATCCAGGTGGATGCTGCACACTTGTGGTAGATGAGGAGATTCCCCTCAATATGTAAACTGCTTTGAGTGTCCAGAAAAGCGCTATATAAATGTAAGGAATTATTATTATTATTATTATTATTATTATCATAGCTAAAACTAATGTTTTTGTATGTCTTAAGGCTCGTACACACCGGGACGCTTTTCGCTTGTGTTTATCGTCAGCGTTTTTCAAGACGTTTTTCCGGATTCAAACCCAAGCGATTTTCACAGGCGTCGAGCAGAAGAGTATGCAAAATCACTCCTTGACGTTAGATGGCGCTACACAACTTTAAGCTTCTGACACCCGCTTGTAACACAGAAGAAGAAGACAAAGTTGGCACGCTTATTGTTATGGATGGTTCAAGCAGCAGCTCCAGCTCTAGCGATGAAGAAATGATTATTGTTCACCAGTGCAATAAGCAGCTCCACGTTCATTTCGCCTCTGGGCATCTTCTTCAATGTGCGCTCGCATTGACAGTTTTGCGCTTGAGCGCCTCCAAGTGCTGTTTACTGTAACTTTAGCAGCTCCGTGAACGTGAACAAAAGTGCCAGTCTGATTGGTGGAGAAGGTTTTGACGCGGCGCGTCAAAACAAAAAAACGAGCATGAGGCGTTTTTTTTTTTTTAATGACGCTTTTGCGCCTGCCGTTTTGCGCGTTGGTGAGTTGTTAAACATCGACGGAAAACGCGAGCAAAAAACGTCTCGATGTGCACGGGCCTTTAGAGTCAAGATTTGTTTATATTCATAAATTTGGTTGAAGTTTAATTACTTACCATCCAAGTTCCAATGATATAATATCTATTTTATTCTACATTACCAATATTAAAATATTTCTCCAAAACCAAGACACACACACACCATACATATGTACTGTATGTCAGGAGCACAGAAGGAAACAGTCAGCACTTGATAATGTTACAATGTCCAACAAAGATTCTGATACATGATCCTTTTCTCCTATTTCTTTCATCTCTCAATGACCATTCTCTCTCCCTCGAACCATCCCTTTCTTTTATTACAATCTCTGAGTCACTGAGACAGAATAAATGAATCTCAATGCTTTCTGAGACAATGGAGCGATAATATACTGTACACAATCTGCGCCCTTAGTGATTTCTGACATGATTACAAAAGGAAAATGGGCCAAAGTCATGATTTATTAGCACTATTATGTGCATCTCTCACATAACATAGACATATTCACCCTGACCTTTCTCACACACACGCACACACCAACAATCCTCTCGCACACTCATCTCTTTGTTTGCCAGGCCAGATGAGAGCTGTAGATTCTATTCATTATAGAACATACTGGCCCACAGACATGGGCATGGGAATAAAATCACAGAGTAACGTACTGTAGATGGGGGGATGAGAAAGAAAGCAGAAGAGAGAGAAATAGATAGAGCACATTTATGACAGTCCTTAGGGATCCTTCTAATCAGCAGTGAAGGGAGAAATAAGGCTGTACCTACATAAATCTTAGGTCGGGGAGAGGGGGAGGCAGACTGTAGTGTAGCACCTCAAACACATGAAACAAAGACAAAGAGTCCCATTGTGTTCACATCCAATAAAATCTCCAAATAATCCTTTTAGAACAAACAATAGTAAGTCCTGTACCATACTGTCAGTGTCTCGGTTGGCTGACTACTGGTACAATATTTCATTCATATGCTGTAAATGACTGTGAAACCACTAAATCAACATCAGCTGCCATTATGACTGCAACAGTTTGGCTCTAATGAGTGCTAACTGTGCCAGGATTGCTTAAATTATCTAGCAGCATTATTAGTGATTCTATCTTCACATTATATGCACTTAGTTGTAGCTGGGTGAATAAATTTAAACTTTTTTGGCTCCAGGTGTGAATTTGACAATACGGTCTTGTTTTTCTTTGGAAGAGCTGTTGAGTGTTGCTCTGATAAAAGACACAATTTGAATACTATCATCCAGGGTTAAAAGCTTTGGGGGTGAACATTTTTCCCCCCTAAATAGCAAAAAGGAGTTAATGTAAAGTAACCTGTGCAGCCTAACATAAAAATTACAACACACACTGGTGTTGCGGGAATTAATCTCATTTATTTTTAATGAATTGGTGGAGGAGAGGCAGTCACCTGATTTGTTGAATGAGCTGTTTTGAATCAACCCATTTAATAAATGGGTCAATATGCGTTTCTCATGCGTCCTCGTGTTCTCGTGTAACGTCATCATCAGCTGCCAAAGTTCAGTTCCAATACTCAAGACCGCAAGAACAGAGGACGCATGAAACTTCCCGGATGTGTTCTTGATATCGAGGATGCATCGATGCAGACTTGAGCACCGATCTTGCTCTAGAAGTCCCAGAAGTCATTGCAACTGGAGGTGGAAAGTGCAGCATTTTATTTAGATTTATTATTAAGTTCAGAGATATCACTTATTTACCTCAGGAGTTTCCCTAAATGAAACGGTGAATATAAACATGGACATTTTCATAAAGGAATAAACACATTAAGGGTGTTTGTTTGCTGAAATTCATATTAAAATCTGTTTTATTTATATTGTGCAACGTATATTTGTAATGTCTTTTAAATACTATATATTGTGAAAAGGGGAAAAACAATAAATCGTTGTATGAATGCGGTAGGCGACACAGTGGCACAGTAGGTAGTGCTGTTGCCTCACAGCAAGAAGGTCAATGGGTCGCAGGTTCGAACCTCGGCTGGGTCAGTTGGCGTTTCTGTGTGGAGTTTGCATGTTCTCCCTGTGTTCGCGTGGGTTTCCTCCGGGTGCTCAAGTTTCCCCCACAGTCCAAAGACATGCGGTACAGGTGAATTGGGTAGACTAAATTGTCCGTAGTGTATGAGTGTGGATGAGTGTATGGATGTTTCCCAGAGATGGGTTGCGGCTGGAAGGGCATCCGCTGCGTAAAAATGTGCTGGATAAGTTGCCGGTTCATTCCGCTGTGGCGACCCCAGGATAATAAAGGGACTAAGCCAACAAGAAAATGAATGAATGAATGAATGCGGTAATGTTTAAATAATTTTCTATTTAAAATGCGTGAAGGTCACGTGACCATCAGGAAGAACGCAGCATCTCATTTCTCACAGGACGCGTTCTGTGTTCTCGTGGTCTCTCGAGTTTGTTCTTCCAAGGACGTCTGGCAAGACCGGTCTCTGCAAGAACGCAAGTCTGTTCTCTGCATTCTTGGAATTGGGAAACAGCCAATGACTCACTTACTAACACAATAACTTGCTGCCACCTATTGGTGGTTTTAGTTTCATGTTCACCAGTATACTTTTTTCTCTCCATTATTTATTTTTTCTATGTGTGAACAATTCATATTTATACATTACACTCACCGGCCACTTTATTAGGTACACCTGTCAAACTGTTCATTACCGCAAATCTCTAATCAATCACATGGCAGCAACTCAATGCATTTAGGCATGTAGACATGGTCAAGACGATCTGCTGCAGTTCAAACCGAGCATCAGAATAGAGAAGAAAGGTGATTTAAGTGACTTTGAACGTGGCATGGTTGTTGGTGCCAGACAGGCTGGTCTGAGTATTTCAGAAACTGCTGATCTACTGGGATTTTCACGCACAACCATCGCTAGGGTCTAGGGTCCGAAAAAGAGAAAATATCCAGTGAGCGGCCTTGTTGATGCCAGAGGAGAATTGTTGCTTTGGCTTGTTGATGCCCCTTGTTGAAGTCAGCGGAGAATGGCCAGACTGGTTTGAGCTGATAGAAAGGCAACAGTAACTCAGGTCAGAAGAGCATCTCTGAACACACAACACGTCCAACCTGGAGGCGGATGGGCTACAGCAACAGAAGGCAACACCGGGTGCCACTCCTGTCAGCTAAGAACTGGAAACTGATGGCACAATTTGCACAGGATCACCAAAATTGAACAATAGAAGATTGGAAAAATTTTGCCTAGTCTGATGAGTCTCAATTTCTGCTGCGACATTCGGATGGTAGGGTCAGAATTTGCCATTAACAACATGAAAGCATGGATCTATCCTGCCTTATATCAATGGTTCACGCTGGTGGTGGTGGTGTAATGGTGTGGGGGATATTTTCTTGGCACACTTTGGGCCCATTAGTACCAACTGAGCCCTGTGTCAACGCCACAGCCTACCTGAGTATTGTTGCTGATCATGTCCATCCCTTTATGACCACAGTGTACCCATCTTCTGATGGCTACTTCCAGCAGGATAACACGCCATGTCATAAAGTGTGAATCATCTCAGACTGATTTTTTGAACATGACAATGAGTTCACTTTACTCAAATGGCCTCCACATTCACCAGATCTTAAACCAATAGAGCGCCTTTGGGATGTGGCAGAACGGGAGATTTGCATCTTGGATGTGCAGCCGACAAATCTGCTGCAACTGCATGATGCTATCATGTCAATATGGACCAAAATGTCTGAGGAATATTTCACATACCTTGTTGAATCTTTGTCACGAAGGATTAAAGCAGTTCGGAAGGCAAAAGGGGCGTCCAACTCGATACTAGTAAGGTGTACCTAATAAAGTGGCTGGTAAGTGTATATTATTGTATATATGCAACGGAATTTGTCATCCCTGAACTGCAATAAACTGTGTATCTGTGTAAATGCCACTTTAGATGCACCTCAATGCTTAAGTATCAAGTAAGTAGTAGCGTCAAAAGTGGACTGCATTGTCACCTAGTGTTGGCTACGTCTGGGCAAAATCTGCACTTGAACACACTCCATCCCATTACTCTTCGCCTACTATAGCTTATCTTGCTCTGCATTGTATCTTGTGCAACATGAGCTCAATTTATTACTATATTTACCTGATATACAGCATCCCACGCAAAGCTCACAGAAGAAATGAGACAGAGTGTGTGGCTGGCTTTTTTAGGACAGCAATGAGAGCAGATGAGTCAATCAGCAGCCTGTCATCACTGTCATAATCAAAAAAAAGGCAATGTCCCAAGCAGTCAGCTGCTTGTTCTCACAACTTTCATCTCAGCAAATTAGTATGTCAGATGGAAAGGTCAACAAATCCAAAAGCAACACAAAACTCACCAGTATTTACATTCTTAATCCTAAACACACCATTCAGGTTTTTGTCTCTCACCACCCGACTATAAAGGTTATGTATTGTGTAAATGTCTGTGTGTATGCAATACAACACAGCACATAATGCATAGGATCTGTTGAACCATATGTCAGACCGCTGCCCACAAGACTATACGGCTGCATCAACAGTGCCATTTTTATCCTGACAATCAATCTTGATCATGTACTTTTATTTATGCTGAGGAGGCTAAAACATGTCTGGGACACCATAGGTATTTTTTATTTATGTCAAGCTACGTAGAACAAGTGATTGAGTAGGTGCTGGGAAAAGACAATGACAGCAATGTATTCTGGGATTTGGTTACTTGAAACACTGAGGCATAACTATTTGAAGAGTCCACAGCTCGGTCTGTGAATTTTCCAGGCCACATTTGTTCTTGTATCCTGCTTTCACGGATCAAACATGGTTAAATATGCAAAACAGCAGGTGAACTACAACAACCAGACAGACATAAATGTCGCAGACTTCGATTATCTCATTAAAGTAAACATGAAACACTGTCAAAAGTTATCAAATTAAAAGTCAATTCAACTTACAGTACATTTAACTGACTTCAAAGAGGTCCTATGATTTAATTAAGCTGAAACATGCCTACTATTTTAGTTAAATTAATGTAAAAACATATGTTGACATTACTTTTTTCACAGCATAGTGACCATATTTAGCATTTTAATCGCATATTTGCTCCCAAGCCCCATTGTATATATTTGTTTTGAAATCATCAGAGATGGGAAGTAACGAAGCACAAATACTTTGTTACTGTACTTAAGTAGATTATTCTGGTAGCAGTACTTTACTCCACTATTTATTTTTCTGACAACTTTTTACTTATACTCCCTACATTTTTACACAAATATCTGTACTTTCTACTCCTTACATTTTTAAACCAGGCTCGATACTTTTGTTTTCATGTGTCTGGTGCCGCGATCTATATAGTATTTTGTCATTGCGCAAATTGAACTCCTTTTTGATTCAGTAAATCTATTTTTTTTCATTGTGCGCCTGTGTGCAAACGCGCAGCTTTTTCAACCCTTTTCAGTCTTCGTTTAAATTAGTTTAACAAATATTTTAACATCAAAATTATTCACACTGGGTGATTTATGAACAGAGTTATAATGAAAAGGAAAAATCAGGAATTTATCACGTGAAAAAAAATGTTTTGGAGGGTGTAATTGCACCTCTGTATGCTATTATTATTTTTATTTTATTTTTTTTTTGCATGGAATAAATGTATTAACAGTATTAATGATTATATCTATGAAAGAAAATATCTACAATACTGTGGAAAAACAAAGAAGCACAGAAAACATGGGATATTTTGATTTTAGTTTGAAGATACAGAAGCAGCTTTAGCCGAATGCCCAAAATAGTAAAATAAAGTACTTATTATAGTCAAAAAAACAAATGCTTTGGACAAAATTAAGTGTTAATTGAAGATGTTTATTATTTGTAAAGATATAGGCCTCATTTTTTTAGAGTATATGAATGGACATTAATGGCGGTTGTTGTTTTTGATTTAAAAGCAGCCAATCTACATGATTTTTTAAATCTACACCGCTGTGAGTTTGTGTCAGGATGATGATACACAGATTTTTGAGCAGATTTGTTTTGCAATATTGCAGTGTGATGTTGCTAGGCTATTTTCCTACTGAAAATTACCAACAACTTTTACATCAAAATCAGAAATGTAAGTTATTTTGTATAAATCTATCGGTATGATGTGAGGTCTAGTTGCCAGTGTGAAACTAAAGCAGGAAGTAGTAATGGATACTTTTTACTTAAGTACATATTTCAGGCCACACTTCTTTACTTTTATTTGAGTTTTGAGTTTATTTGAGCACAAAAGTGTAGTCAGTACATCAACTTTTACCAGAGTCGTTTGACATGAGTATCTGTACTTCTATATATAAAGGCTTTTAAATACGCAGCACCTTTTGCATGGAATAATCTGCAAACAAAGTTGCAGTTTAAAGAGTTGATTTCACTAAATGCTATTAAAAAGACTGTAAATGATTTAGAAGTTGAAGCACAGCCTTGTAGATGTTTTGAATAGTTTGTCAGTGTGATTCATGTTAACTGTTAATTGTTTGTTAGACCCATGTGACATGTATACTGCCTAATCTTGGCCAGGACGCTCTTGTACAAGAGATTTTTAATCTCAGTGTGTCTTTCCTCGTAAAATAAAGGTTATAATAATAATAATTTGAGTAAAGCATGTGTGGACTTTTGCCATCTCTGGAAATCATTGATAATAACATTTAAATATTTCATTTTAAAAATATAATTTATGGTGATTTTAACCTAATTCTACTGAAATCTCCTTGTGTGTGCTTAGTCATAAAAACTGGAGTGGTTCTCAACCACATGTTGACACAAGCGCAAAGTGTTTGACAGTCCTTACTTTGTGTAAAGTCTGAGTAAACACTTTGCTTAGGCTCGTCATCATACATTGGTACGACATCACTGCATTCGTCTTATTACCAGGTGAGGGAGTGCATGTGTGTCCAAGAAAGGCCATAAGGAACTGGTTGCCAAGGCGACAACAGCAAGAAAAAAAAGATAGTCCTTGCAAAGCAAACCAATTTACCTCAGTGACGTAGACGAAGAGCAGTCAGTGTCAGTGGTGTATGTGCAAATGAGTCAAAGGTACATGAGATAATTACATTAACACTGTTTATGCAGCTTGCTAAATTCAGTGTTAACCTTGTGACAACTTTAATCTAAAATCTGACAGGCTGAGAAATGCAGTATGCATGACATAATGTTATCAAGATTGCCATTCTTGGCACCACACTCCCCTAGTGACAATGAAAGAGGGCAACCATATCTATAAAGGCATTGGCCAATGAGCATTCTCGTACTAACTCCTTATTGGCTAGCTCATCCAATCGCATTACACCAATGAGATTTCTTGTATCCATGAGAATGAAGCTTGTAGGGCTATTTAAAATCCTAACACAGAGCCAAATGATGGCACATGTGTGCATTTTACTTCATGAGGAACAGAGACAAAAAGAGATTTAGAGGATCAGATAAACCATGGCAGTCTAGCGAAGTAGTTTTGTCTGCTGTATAACGGCTAAATTGAACATCATGAGAGGATAAATTCAATGACTTTTTCCTCATGTATGTGCTTTTATGCACTTTTTCCAATTTATGTGGATTTGCTTATGAATGTTATTAATAGGTAGTCTCAGTTACGATGTTTGACAACCCTGAAATAAAATATAGACACAGTAAACAAAGAAGACAAGGGCTGATCCTTAATGGATGCTTATTTTGAATAAAATTGCTTCATAATATTAATGTATGCTACAGTTACTCTGTTGTAATTGTACAATTCTTGGCCTATTTTTTTTTTTTTATCACACATAGTATTATTTTAACACATACAAACTGTATTTTACCTAATAGATAAAGATGTAAGCTATGCAAATTTTGAATGCAGCAAAGTTCTGAGGGAAATTAATTGAGGTAAAGCGTTCAGTGACAACATGTGACACGCTACATATAATGTTTACCATTGTACTTTAAATATTCAGTCTGAAATCACATGCAAGTATGACTTCAAAACAATATTAGCACTATTTATTTGACTGTGGATAATGCACTTTGATAGCCACTGGCTGCTAATATGATTCCACTATTTAGAATTAGCAAAGAATACTTTTCTGAAACTATATTATTAAGGAGAAATGAATATGAAACCAACATTACCTTAATAGGAAAAAACACTTAAATGTCTCATGAGGGCAGGCGTATTTGTTATACACTGTCTTCTTATCTACTTCACTAAATCGAGAGGCTTTTGATATACACAAAACTATCCTCTATTAACAAATTTTTTAAATTCATGTTTGTGTTATTCTGACTTTATAAACATCAGCTTACCTGATAATGTGTCGCTTCAGTCTCTTCACCTGGCGTCTCTGTTGAACTTTGTGGTTTTTCATTGAAAACTAGACAGTAGTTTATAGTGAAGGAATATGCTACATTTAGTTCCAGGTTAATTAAAAATACACATATTTTACTTTTGTTTCAATGCCTCAGTGTTTGAACTCTCACCTGAGTTTTCCCGTTGTATCTAAATAATATTGTTGTTTGTTATTGTTTCACAAGATGCTAAACGCTGACATATTAATACAGTCTGTATTATGCATTATGACTCCTAATTGATTTGTTATAACTAATTAAGGCATAAAATGTAAGCAAATATGACAAAAAGAAAGGAAACAATAAAGTTAACAGGTTTCCCGCAACAAAAGCCTCAACGTGTCACGTGACCATGCGCGTGGCCGTGATTACTCTTGTCTTTTAGCTTGCGTCCCTTTATTTGCTGTCACACGCGCTGACGTTTCTGGATTAAAGATGACCTTTTTATAACAGTGAAACTAAGAATCGACCTTAAATCAAGGTAAAATTGAATGTTTTGTGTGCTAATCACATACCGTATTGCCTTAAATAGCAATACATTAGTTGACTAAGTGGACTGCAGGCAATGTTTTATACTAAAGAGTAGGTTATTGCTATTGGTTTTGTTGGGTAACTTGAATTTAAGATCGCATTCGATTCGAATGGCTTATTATACGACTTTTTTTGCATTAACGTTTTTAAAGTTTCTTTTTACGTCAGCCTATATGTTTTAAATGTTTTGTTTTGCTACAGCCGATCTACTCTAACAGCGTTGTGTGTTTCTATGGTGACGGTGCGAGAACGCGCATGCTTGTCTTGCACTCTTGCACTGTGCATGAGTGAGTGATATTATTACTCCTGTTTAGAAACAGTTCAACACGTGTTTGCGATGGAATTATTCCATGCTTTTGAATTTATTGGAAACACGAAAACAACATATCATTTTAAAGTATTGAAAACATAAATAAATAATCACTTTCTGTGAAAAATAAAAATTATGTGATCATTTACTCATCCTCTACTTGTTCCAAACCTGCTTGACTTTTTTGTTGAACACAAAAGAAGATAATTTGAAGAATGCTGTACAGCAATAGCAGAGATGTATAAAGTACTGAACACCCAGACTTAAGTAAAAGTACAAGTGCTCTATCAAAAAAGTGACTTGAGTAGAAGTTGAAGTGCTCTTTAAGCATCATACTTAAGTGGAAGTACTAAAGTATTCAACATTTTTTTGTACTTAAGTATTGCAAGTAGTTTATTTAAATTTTTACTACTCAAGTACTGAAAGTAAAAGTACAAGTAGTGTGTTATGTAGTTATTAAAGAAAGCAGTCAAAAGACATATTGTTTTGTTTATTTTAAATATCTTTTTTGGGGCATGTGATTAAGCAGAATGAAAAGAACCATGGTTACGACTTATAATATAAATAAATAAATAAATAAATAAAGATATAAAGAAATAAATATATATATGATGGGTCAAAAACACCATTCAGCGTGACAGCCTTTATGATAGACAGTTAACGTTATGTGAACATTGCAGCATGATATGAACACCGGGTAGCTAACGGTAGTTAACTTATCTAGCTCTTATGGATAGCTCAAACTGCTGTTTTGTGTATTATATTATCTTTAACTTGACATGTTTCTTCAAATCCGACGGTAGAGTATGCACTTCATTCTATTTGAACTGTCTTTCACTCCAACAAATGCAAACATTGGCTCTAAATAGGGTCATGGGTGGTCTTTTTCCTCATCGCCACGAACAGTTAAAAGTGTAGGAGTTGAAGGTGGAATTTCTGGGTTTTCCATGTCTAAAACAAACTAAAGTGCTCTCAATGCAGACAGGCAGCGCTGTCTTCTTTGATAGTCTGATCAATCAATGATTGATTCGTAACATTTTTATAATTGTAACGAGTAACTATGCAACACAAAAAATCTACTGGAGTAAAAGTATTAAGCTCATCGAAAATATGTACTGAAGTAAAAGTAGAAGTAGGAGAAAAAAACAATACTCCAGTAGAGTACAGATACAGCCTTTTAGTACTTAAGTACAGTAGTGAAGTAGTTCTACTTTGTTACTATACATCTCTGAGCAATAGTCAGTAACTTCCATAGTGTTTTTATGGATGATTCTACTTGGCTGCTGGTTTCCAACATTCTTCAGAATATCTTATTTTGTGTTCAACCTAAGAAAACATGAACATTTAGAACCAGTTGAGTGTGAGTAAATACTGAGGACATTTTTAATTTTTAAACTGTCCTGTCCCTTTAATTTTGGTTAAAAAAGAAATAAAAAAAAACTTTTTCTCCCTATAGTTATGGAGCTTTCCACCCATTTTGGCTATACGGTAATGATCAAGGTCTCAGGCCCTTGAAACCTGTACAAATCCCCCTTATGGATAAAGCATGTCTATAATGGAGCTCCAGCAGAACAAAAGTGATGGTGTCTACATGAGCACTGGCCACAGGAGACAGACGAGTGCAGAGATAGTGTCAGAGGCTCGACGCTCTCTCAGATCTCTTGCCACACAGAGGCCTTTCACACCTCAGGAGAAAAACCGGCAGCTCTTTGGAGAATCATCATCTCGTACAGGTGATGGACGACCACCATCTGCATACAGGTAAAAGGACGCCTCATGATTTGCATGCATTTTATGCTTGATGTAATATTTATTATAGAGATCAACAGTGCCTGTGCACTTTTTTTTAAAGGCCTTGGTTCTGACCGTATTGTTGTTGTTTTCTTGTAGGGATTGTAAAAAATATATAAATAAATAAAACATTTTAAAATAATTAAAGAGTTTAAGCCACAAACCAAATAAACCAGCAACAGAAATGACACATGGTTTTTGATTTAATGCAAAAATAATTAAATAAATAAATAAAAAGTATAAAAAGAATTTCTAATTTGACTTAATTGCTGTAGTGAAACAATTAACTGCAATCCTAACTGTGAATAACACAATAAAAATAAAAATATAATATAAATATATTGATTTAAATATCTTAATTATGAAGATACATAATATTGTTAATAGGAATACTGCATACTGTTAATAGGCCACATTGTCTGGCAGCAGGAACATAAAAATGTAAAGCGAGCAGCTTTTGTGGAATTTGGTTGTATTCAAATAGGAAGTACCTTTATAAATGAATATCTGATGAAGGCATTTGGAAATATTGATAGTCGAGCATGTTCTTTTGGTGCAACTTGTCTGACTGCATCCAAACTACTAAGGCACTTACTTTAAATGAGTACTTGCTTTGCAAATGATAAAAATGACATTTTTATTAGTGCTGGTCAAAGATTAATCACAATTAATCCAAAATATCCAATGTTTTGACATAATATAGATGTGTGTACTATGTTTAATGATTATGTACATATAAACATACACCGCATGCATATATTTGAGAAAATGTATATTTATATTTAGATATAAAATGCATATGTACAGTATATATTACAAATTGTATGTAAATTGAATCACATGTACATAATAAATATATATAATTCGCATATATTATGCCAAAACATTTATAGTATGAATGTATGTAATATGAATGCAATCTGGTTATACTTCATTTCCCATGTCACCTTGTTACAGTTAGTTACATCACTTCAATCCCATTCACCAATCCTCTCCCATGGCCTTATGGAAAATTAGTCTTCAATGGAAATTTATGTATGCATGCCTCATATTCTTGCCACAATAAGAAAGTCATCTGGGCACTTTTTGTGTACTGTTTTTCACCTAGTTTAATTGGAGATGTCATTGCTCAATCATGGGTAATGTTCATTCATGTCAGCAATAAACATTTAAAAAATAAATTGATGAGGTTCATCTATACTACTGGCTTTATTTAATAAGAGCATATACTATATTTATAAACATCCATGTTGCTCAATGGTTTGTATTTAAGGGATTATAAATGATCCTTGAACATCTCTATTATGTACATGTGATTCAATTTACATACAATTTGTATCATATACTGTACATATACATTTTATATCTAAATATAGATAAACATTTTCTCAATATATATAAATCTATATATATAGTACACACATCTATATTATGTCAAAACAAATTTTATTTTGGATTAATTGTGATTAATCTTTGCCCAGCACTAATAAAAATGAATGGAATTCTTACTTCCAGAACCCAGACTGCTACATTTTAAAATGTGCTTATATATGAATTAAATAATATTAACTGCTTTATTATTACTATAAGACTGCTATACTGGTTTTAAATTCCTTCACAAATTGCCTTTTTTTCTAGCCTTCATGCCCGACATTTTGAAGCTCCTGACTCCAGACCAGGTTCTGGAACTCGTCTCAGTCCACTGGAACATGTAGGAGGCTTTTCAATCCTTTATGTCTGACTATTCAGATCAAAACAGGAAACACTAACTCTTAAGACCTCTCCATCTCAGAAACCCAGGGTGTCTGTTTCCCTGGATGAGGATGGAGGTGATGATGAAGCTGCTCTTCCCAAACCCCCAGCAGAGCGAGGAGGTACCAGGACTGGATCGGGAGGTTCTCGTGCCAGACTGCTTAGGGCAACATCTGTCAGCAAAATGCCACCTATGACACCAAATACAAAAAGTAAGAAAAAACATTTTAGCAATCGATGTGAAGTTTTATTGGTCTGTTTTTTGTACTGAAAGTCACAAAAGAAAATATAAATGACAAGATATAGGATTGCTTCATCTATCATAGAAAAACACAATGCATTTATATTGCATATTCATCTGTCAGGCAGATTGATAACCCTCAATAAATGTATTGTGTAATGTGCATTGTTGCTAAAGTGTTTCGAATGAATAGGCTCTTCCAAAAAATCAGATATAAATCAGTTTAAATCCCCAGGATGTAACTCAGCTATGTGTGCCTTGAGTTTGTTTGTATTGAGAAAACCAAATGTGTGTGTTTGTCATATCAGTAGTTTGCTAGAATAAATTTTATACTGAGCACACAAGTAATAAAATCATTATAAAGGTTCAAGGATACTGAAGGACAGAGCTAGACTGTAAAAGGTTGATCTAAATCCAACTGTGCTGGCTGTGCTTTAATTGAGTTATATCCTGCTTATCTATTAGAGTATATAATGTTTGAAGTTTGAGTAATAAATCAATCAATCTGTCTGTCTGTCTGTCTGTCATCTGTCTGTCTGTCTGTCTGTCTGTCTGTCTGTCTGTCTGTCTGTCTGTCATCTGTCTGTCTGTCATCTGTCTGTCTGTCTGTCTGTCTGTCTGTCTGTCTGTCTGTCTGTCTGTCTGTCGTCTGTCTGTCTGTCTATCATCTATTCAACAAAATGAATGAATAAGTAAATAAATACACACACACACACACATAAATAAATAAATAAACACACACACACACACACACACACACACACACACACACACACACACACACACACACACACAAATAAATAAATAAAGACACACATCACATCAATAAATAATTAGACACATAAATAAATAAACACACATACACACATAAATAAATAAATAAATAAATAAATAAATAAATAAATAAATAAATAAATAAATAAATAAATAAATAAATAAATAAATAAATACACACATCAATAAATAAATAGACACATGAATACATAAACACACACACACACACACATAAATAAATACATAAATAAATACATACACACATAAATAAATAAATAAAGACATCACATCAATAAATAAATAGACACATAAATAAATAAATAAATAAATAAATACGCACACACACACACACACACATAAATAAATTAATAAATACACACATCAATAAATAAATAGACACACAAATAAATACATACATAAATAAATAAATACACACATCAAATCAATAAATAAATAGACACATAAATAAATAAATATATAAATAAATAAATAAATACACACACACACACACATAGATAAATTAATAAATACACGCATCAATAAATAAATAGACACACAAATAAATACATACACGCATAAATAAATAAATACACACATCACATCAATAAATAAATAGACACATACACATAAATATATAAATAAATAAATAAGTACACACATCACATCAATAAATAAATAGACACACAAATAAATAAATACACACTTAAATAAATAAATAAATATACACATCAATAAATAAACACATGAATAAATAAATAAATACATACACACATACATAAATGAATACACACACACACACACACACACACACACACACACACACACACACACACACACACACACACACACACACACACACACACACACACACACACACATAAATAAATAAATACACACATCACATCAATAAATACATACGCACATACATAAATAAATATATATATATAAATAGACACATCAATAAATAAATAAATACACACATCACATCAATAAATACATACACACATACATAAATAAATATATATATAAATAGACACATCAATAAATAAATAAATACACACATCGCATCAATAAATACATACACACATACATAAATAAATATATATATAAATAGACACATCAATAAATAAATAAATACACACATCACATCAATAAATACATACACACATACATAAATATATATATATAAATAGACACATCAATAAATAAATAAATACACACATCGCATCAATAAATACATACATACACACATACATAAATAAATATATATATATATAAATAGACACATCAATAAATAAATACATACATACACACATAAATAAAATAGACACATAAATAAATAAATAAATAAATGCATGCATACATACATACATACACACATAAATAAATACACACACACACACAGACACATAAATAAGCCGTTTATAAATAAATAGACATTTAGATCAGCAATTTAGATTATTAAAGTCATTTCTGAAAGATCATGCTATTTTGAAGACTGAAGTAATTGCTGCTGAAAATTCAGCATGCACAAAACATTGTTATTTTACACTGTATAATTATTTCTATAAATGCAGCTTTACAATTTATAAAATAAATTCATCCTAGATGAGTATAACACACAACAAACACACAATCATTTTTTTATGTGTGGGTTTTATTATTTATTTCTTCGCTAAGCCATGTTGTCTGTCTGATCAGATATGTCTCCTGAGGCAAGGGGTAAAGGAGACCAACCAGATGACGGAGACAATCTACACTCAGCTGATATCACAGAGCACAAAACAAAATCCTCCTCTGAAACTGATCTGCACACGCTTATCAAACAAAGGTATGCTTTTTGAGATGGTTTTTCCTTATGCATGTTCTTTTATTTTGACTCTTTTTGTGTAATTTCATTGAACACAAATGTTTGAGATCTGATACCGTGAATCAGCATTTGAACGAATCAAGTGTTTGTTCCTTTTGGGCTTCATAAAAACCAGTACTGCCATCATCAAACTCACACTGTAAATTGATTTATTCTCTGTGCCTGAGAACAGCGGTAAAAGAAAAAAAAGCGTGTCCTTGACTCACAGGACACCATGTTCAGGAGCTAACTTATTATTAACCATTCTGAGAGGATTAGTAGATTCCAGTGGCATTAATCCACTTGTTACTGGTATTATGAAAATGTATGTACATCAACCATAATATAGGCATCACAATTGTGTAATCTGTCACATTAAAAATTTATTTATTAAAATCCAGGCACTCTTGTTAGTATGATGCCCAGAATTCCCACTTATGACAATCACAATGCCTCCAATTTAAATGCATTTACGGACAATCTGGAATTTAATAGTGAGTAAAAGTAAAGCAGCGAACCCTCTCTCTCCTTCTATCTCTACCATATCCTTGTTATAGTTGCTAATGGAGCGATATTAGATTATGCAGGCTGCTTGTGGCTGGCTGGCTGACTGTTCTGTTGACCACCAGTACAGTCTCATTTGAGATTCACACGATGAGATCACGTCTCGGCCGAGGCATCCCATCAACAAAGAGGCATTATCGAGATGTACAAAGCCCAAACACAATTAATGTCACAAATATGCCCCATCTGTGCCATCATATTTCTCCCCAATCCTTAAGAAATATCAGTTGAAGATAAAGTTTAATATTTGCATTATACTTCAGAGAAAGTCAGTAAAAGTTACAGCACAGACTAAAACTGTCAACGGAAATCTTGATTTCTATGATAAAATGAACTATGACGGTGCATGACTAGCTGTGATACAAGCACGCAGACCTGTGGTTTCCTGTCTGTTACAGTAGCCCTCACATGCACGCATATTTTACACAAGCATACTTTGAAAGTTATCTATTCTTCACCATTAACTGATTTTGCCACAACTGACAGTTGAACGATTATAGATAATCAAAAAAATCGAGTAATTAGATGCTGCATCAGGATATCACAACAGTGACATCTTGTGTCCGTCAGGAAAACAGAATTTCATGAGAATAACTTGAAATATAAATAATGTTTTGCATATCTTTGTGAGTAAATATTATCATTAACATTAAAACAATATCTGCAGACTTTGTAAATGCTCGGTTTTCAATATAAGTTAATCTAAGTTTTGTAATTGACCTCTATCCGCTCTTCTAAACACAATGATGTCATGCGTGCCCTCTATTCACTCTGTATGTACATGTTTGTGTGTTTGTGATCAACAGGAGACCACAAATGGACATTTCCAGTCAAAGTGGATCAAAACCAGGTACATTGCTTTATCTATTCTACTACACTATACATTCACCGGCCACTTTATTAGGTACACCTGTCCAACTGCTTGTTAACGCAAATTTCTAATCAGCCAATCACATGGCAGCGACTGTATGCATTTAGGTATGTATACATGGTGAAGACGATCTGCTGCAGTTTAAACTGAGAATCAGAATGGGGAAGAAAGGTGATTTTAGTGACTTTGAACATGGCATGGTTGTTAGTGCCAGACGGGCTGGTCTGAGTATTTCAGAAACTGCTGATCTACTGGGATTTTCACGCACAACCATCTCTAGGGTTTACAGAGAATGGTCTGTAAAAGAGAAAATATCCAGTGAGCGGCAGTTCTGTGGGTGCAAATGCCTTGTTGATGCCAGAGGTCAGAGGAGAATGGCCAGACTGGTTCGAGCTGATAGAAAGGCAACAGTAACTCAAATAACCACTCGTTACAACCGAGGTATGCAGAAGAGCATCTCTAAACGCACAACACGTGCAACCTTGAGGCGGATGGGCTACTTCAGCAGAAGACCACACCGGGTGCCACTCCTGTCAGCTAAGAACAGGAAAGTGATGCTACAATTCACACAGGCCCACCAAAATTGGACAATAGAAGATTGAAAAAACATTGCCTGGTCTGATGAGTCTCGATTTGTGCTGCAACATTCAGATAGTAGGGTCAGAATTTGGCGTCAACTACATGAAAGCATGGATCCATCCTGCCTTGTATCAATGGTTCAGGCTGGTGGTGGTGGTGTAATGGTGTGGGGGATATTTTCTTGGCACACTTTGGGCCCATTAGTACCAATTGAGCATGGTGTCAACGCCCCAGCCTACCTGGGTATTGTTGCTGACCATGTCCATCCCTTTATGACCACAGTGTACGCATCCTCTGATGGCTACTTCCAGCAGGATAACGCACCATGTTATAAAGCACAAATCATTTCACACTGGTTTTATGAACATGACAATGAGTTTACTGTACTGAAATGGCCTCCACAGTCACCAGATCTCAATCCAATAGAGCACCTTTAGGATGTGGAGGAACGAGAGATTCACATCATGGATGTGCAGCCAACAAATCTGCAGCAACTGCGTAATGCTATCATGTCAATACGGACCAAAATCTCTGAGGAATATTTCCAGTACCTTGTTGAATCTATGCCATGAAGGATTGCGGCAGTTCTGAAGGCAAAAGTGCGTCCAACCCAGTACTAGTAAGGTGTACCTAATAAAGTGGCCGGTGAATGTGTGTGTGTGTGTGTGTGTGTGTGTGTGTGTGTGTGTGTGTGTGTGTGTGTGTGTGTGTGTGTGTGTGTGTGTGTGTGTGTGTGTGTGTGTGTATATATATATATATATATATGGAAAATCTGAAATTGTGGTATTTTGTTTTACTGCAATATACATGTATATTGTGATATGAAGATAATGTCACCAGTTTTAAAAAGATTTTATTAATTTTTTATTGTGATGATCAATTCTTATTCTATGCATAGTGCATCTGCATAACTAATTATAAAATACAAGCAAAAAAAAAATAAACAAATAACACTTGAAACCACTAACCTACAGTCAAACACGTGATAGACGTGCACAGGACTCACAATCTTGTAAATCTTGTTCCTGACACAATCTTGCCAGTGGCCGCAAATATCTGATCAGATTGGAAACCTAAACCACTTTTTTGCTGCAGCAGTTTCTCAAGGTTCTTTATCCAGATGCCAGTTGATAGCCGTTTGATCTGTTGTTTTTTTGCAACCCACTGCTTCCTGCAGCTTGTCCACAATGCAAATGCTTGAACAGAACAGACAATATCATGAAGAGTTGTGTGGGTGTGAGGCTCTGACCTTTTCATGCTATGTTGAACATCCTGTAATACATTCATATGCTTGAAGATGTGCTGGGGCGAACTGTCTGAATTTCCCTTCCAGGATCAATAATGTGCATGTACCTGTCTGACTAGATTTTTAAATGCCGATCTGTCTTTTTGTAGATGCAGATGACAGTGAGGATGAATCTGTGTTCTGGAACACTAAAGTCCTGCCCATCCTTCAAGAATTCGAGTCCTTTGCTGGAGGTGATGATAAAATTACTGTTATGAGTGTGTTTATTATGCACCATATAACCTGTTAAAAATCAAAGTGTCACATTGTGTTATCTGCTATCATCAGACAATGCATATTGGTTGATTTTAAATGAACAGTTCTGGGAAGGAATTTATCCCTAATATAATGTTTTAGGGATGGAAAAATAGAATGTTAATAACTCCAAAACAACATTTTTTAAGATTCAAGCTGATGAGTTTTCATTATCTAATGACCACTAAATATATCCTTTAAATGCTTCATGGAATTTTACTTCTATTTGGACTATTTAGATAGATGAACATAAGTGTTTTCTTATTTATCTGAAGAATATTTTAATGATACTGTAGTTCCAGCACTCAAAAAATGACTTGATGATTGTTCAAACTACTTATTTAAAATAAGTTAAAACAACACAATTTTTAAGTTTTTTGATGTTCAATCCACTTGAATTTGTAAAAACGATTAAGTTAACTTAATCGATTTGTGTTGGAACAGCATGAAAGTATTGTACCCAGCATTTTTTACAGTGAAAGATATTTTTTAAATATGTCCCAACAGAACAGCTCTGCTTTTAACATCCACCCAGTACAGTTTCTACACAGATACACACACAAAATCTTATTATAATGGTGGCTTGAGAAAGCCAACATGCTGTTATACTACATAAACTTATTATTATTCTTCTTAGACTATTTTAAGAACGCATCTCCTCCTAGACCATTCATACTACAACCACAAAACTAACCCCAAACCTCACAACTATACTGAATTAAGATATCTTTTCCAACTGATCCAGCTTTTTTCCAACTGATGAGTTTTTTCCGAAAACGTCATAACTTTGCACCAGGCTGTCATACAGACTTGTGGTTGGGCTCATTTAACTCAATCTGCTAATCACTGTTGACCTTTCAACCTACTAGCCACACCCTAGCAACCACTTACAGCACCCTAGCAACTGTCCCATAGCCTACCATTATAAAAAACTGCCATTGACTTTACATTGGACATATTACAACATACAAATTCATACTAACAAACATACTAATCATACTAGCTAATTCAATGCTGATTCATACTATAAACATACTAGCAACATGCTAATTCATACTAAATTCATGCTAATAACATGCTAGTTTATACTAGAAACATGCTAACAACATGCTAATTCATACTAGAACCATGCTAATTTATGTTAGTAACTGCCTAGGAACTACTCAGAACACCTTAGCAACTACCTAGCAATGGATTAGCAACCACCTAGCAACGCCTTAGCAACCACTCAGCAACACCTTAGCAACCACCTACCAATGCCTTACCAACTGCCTAGCAACCAATCCAAACACCCTAGCAACCACCTAGCAACACCTTAACAATGACCTAGAATACCTTAGCAAACACCTTAGCCACCACATAGCAATGCCTTAGCAACCACTCAGAACACTTTAGCAACCACCTAGCAATGCCTTAGCAACCACTCAGAACACTCTAGCAACTGCCAAGCAACACCTTAGCAACCCCCTAGAACACCCTAGCAACCACCTAGCAACGCCTTGGCAACCACCTAAAACACCCTAGCAACCGCCTAGCAATGCCTTATCAACTAGCTAGTACACTCTAGCAACCACCTAGCAACACCTTAGCAACCGCCTAGCAACCACTCAGAACACCTTAGCAACCACCTAGCAACATCTTAGCAACCACCTAGAAAACCCTAGCAACCATCTAGCAACCCCTTAGCAATTACTTAGAACAACCAAGCAACAACCTAGCAACCACCCAGCAATGCCTCAGCTACCACTCAGAACAACCTAGCAACCGCCTAGCAACACCTTAACAATCGCCTAGCAACCCCTCAGAACACCCTAGCAACACCTTAGCAACCATCTAGCAACACCTTAGCAATCGCCTAGCAACGCCTTAGCAACTACTCAGAACACCCTAGCAACCGCATAGCAACAACTTACCAACCACTTAGCAACCACTCTAAATAATCTAGCAACCTTCTAGCAACACCTTAACAACTACCTGGAATACCGTAGCAAGCACCTATCAACACCTTAGCAACTGCCTAGCAACCACTCAGAACACCTTAGCAACCGCTTAGCAACCCCTCAGAACACCCTAGCAACACCTTAGCAACCACCTAGCAACACCTTAGCAACCGCCAAGCAACGCCTTAGCAACTACTCAGAACACCTTAGCAACCGCATATCAACAACTTACCAACCACTTAGCAACCACTCTAAATACTCTAGCAACACCTTAACAATTACCTGGAATACGGTAGCAACCGCCTATCAACACCTTAGCAACTGCCTAGCAACCACTCAGAACACCTTAGCAACCGCCTAGCAACGCCTTAACAGCCAGTTCAAAACACCATAGCAACTGCCTAGCAACTCCTAAGCAACACCCTAGCAACCATTCAGAACATCCTAGCAACCACTTAGCAACCACTCAGAACCCCCTATCAACTGCCTAACTAGAAACATGCTAATCCATACTAGAAACATGCTAACATATATGTACTGATCTATCTATGCCGACTGTTTCACACTTCTTAAAAACTACTTCAGTTATTTAAACTTTGAAGCTACTTCAAACTTTCAGACGAGGCTTTCTCAAGCCACCATAAAGTTTGTCTATGAACTTTACTTTTCTATAATTTTTTTCTATTACTATATTTAAATTCACAAATATGTTCACAATTTTAAGGTTATTGGATTGTGCTTATGCATGTTCTAACTAAGAAGCTGCGCCCGAATGTGTCCCCGAGTGAAAGCAAAGCTGCGGGGTGAAAGAAAACACAATATCTGGATGCAGAGGAACAAAAACAAAGCTTGTGTTGAGCTTGGCACGGCACTGAGCTTTTAAAGTCAAAGCATGTGGGGGGAAAGGAACCGTGAAATGCAATCTAATAGCAGTAAATATTTAAGTACTTTGAAAATTCAATAGAAATTCATTTAAAAGATAAATATCAAATATTTATTGCGCCAAGAGCCGCTCGGTTCATGCATAAAATACCATTCATATTCTCCATGGCATCATCAAGAGAGCCCTGTTGGGGAGAATGCCAACCATCTTGGAAACAGATTTGAGAGACAACATTTGTCTTAGCAAAAATAGCTTTGGAAGGCTCAGCCCCCCTCTAAGACAAGTTAGATCCAGCAAGAATAAAGCACACAACGGTTAAAACCTATGTAGTAACGGATAATTATTCTGCAAGCAATGGCTAGTCTAAAATGCAAAGATGGGTTTTATGGATTTAAGTTGCGGCCAAGGTTATTATAGTTTCACATTTTTTAATTACTTATTGTTTTGATACTATTTATGCATTTTCTGTTCATTTCAGTCTAGGTTTAGTTTATTTCATTAATGTTTTTTTTTTTAGTTTAGTTGAAAATTTGTCTATTTAGTTTTTATACAGTTCAGGTCAGAATTATTAGCCCGTTTTTTTTTTTATATATATATTTCCCAAATGTCTAATAATTGTCTGATAATATTTTTTCTTCTGGAGAAAGTCTTATTTGTTTTATTTCGGCTAGAATAAAAGCAGTTTTTAATTTTTTTTAAAACCATTTTAAGGTCAAAATTATTAGCCCCTTTAAGCTATATTTGTTTCCGATAGTCTACAGAACAAACCATCGTTATACAATAACTTGCCTAATTACTCTAACCTGCCTAGTTAACCTTATTAACCTAGTTAAGCCTTTAAATGTCACTTTAAGCTGTATAGAAGTGTCTTGAAAAATATCTAGTCAAATATTATTTACTGTCATCATGGAAAAGATAAAATAAATCAGTTATTAGAAATGAACTATTAAAACTATTATGTTCAGAAATGTGTTGAAAATAAATCTCTCTGTTAAACAGAAATTGGGGGAAAAAATAAACAGGGGGGCTAATAATTCAGGGGAGCTAATAATTCTGACTTCAACTGTATATTTAGTGGAATTTTTGGTTTTAGTAATTTTAGTTACTAATGACACATCCGGTGGGAACCAAAGCCAAGTTTAATGTTTATTACACACAGTTTACTTTAGCTCTTGCACAAACTTCTTAGTAATAAAAATAGAATAATTGTTTGAACAGACACTGAAACCAAAACCACACAAAATACAGGGAGTGCAGAATTATTAGGCAAATGAGTATTTTGACCACATCATCCTCTTTATGCATGTTGTCTTACTCCAAGCTGTATAGGCTCGAAAGCCTACTACCAATTAAGCATATTAGGTGATGTGCATCTCTGTAATGAGAAGGGGTGTGGTCTAATGACATCAACACCCTATATCAGGTGTGCATAATTATTAGGCAACTTCCTTTCCTTTGGCAAAATGGGTTAAAAGAAGGACTTGACAGGCTCCGAAAAGTCAAAAATAGTGAGATATCTTGCAGAGGGATGCAGCACTCTTAAAATTGCCAAGCTTCTGAAGCGTGATCATCGAACAATCAAGCGTTTCATTCAAAATAGTCAACAGGGTCGCAAGAAGCATGTGGAAAAACCAAGGTGCAAAATAAACTGCCCATGAACTGAGAAAAGTCAAGCGTTCAGCTGCCAAGATGCCACTTGCCACCAGTTTTGCCATATTTCAGAGCTGCAACATCACTGGAGTGCCCAAAAGCACAAGGTGTGCAATACTCAGAGACATGGCCAAGGTAAGAAAGGCTGAAAAACGACCACAACTGAACAAGACACACAAGCTGAAACGTCAAGACTGGGCCAAGAAATATCTCAAGACTGATTTTTCTAAGGTTTTATGGACTGATGAAATGAGAGTGAGTCTTGATGGGCCCGTGGCTGGATCAGTAAAGGGCAAAGAGCTCCAGTTCGACTCAGACGCCAGCAAGGTGGAGGTGGAGTAATGGTTTGGGCTGGTATCATCAAAGATGAGCTTGTGGGGCCTTTTCGGGTTGAGGATGGAGTCAAGCTCAACTCCCAGTCCTACTGCCAGTTTCTGGAAGACACCTTCAAGCAGTGGTACAGGAAGAAGTCTGCATCCTTCAAGAAAAACATGATTTTCATGCAGGACAATGCTCCATCACACGCGTCCAAGTACTCCACAGCGTGGCTGACAGGAAAGGGTCTAAAAGAAGAAAAACTATTGACATGGCCTCCTTGTTCACCTGAGCTGAACCCCATAGAGAACCTGTGGTCCATCATCAAATGTGAGATTTACAAGGAGGGAAAACAGTACACCTCTCTGAACAGTGTCTGGGAGGCTGTGGTTGCTGCTGCACACAATGTTGATGGTGAACAGATCAAAACACTGACAGAATCCATGGATGGCAGGCTTTTGAGTGTCCTTGCAAAGAAAGGTGGCTATATTGGTCACTGATTTGTTTTTGTTTTGTTTTTGAATGTCAGAAATGTATATTTGTGAATGTTGAGATGTTGTATTGGTTTCACTGGTGAAAATAAATGGTTGAAATGGGTATATATTTGTTTTTTGTTAAGTTGCCTAATAATTATGCACAGTAATATTCACCTGCACACACAGATATCCTTCTAAAATAGCTAAAACTAAAAACAAACTAAAAACTACTTCCAAAAATATTCAGCTTTGATATTAATGAGTTTTTTTTTTTGGGTTCATTGAGAACATGGCTGTTGTTCAATAATAAAATTAATCCTCAAAAATACAACTTGCCTAATAATTCTGCACTCCCTGTATGTCTGTTTTTAACAATGAGGCTGTTTTTCAGTCATCAATCACATAAAACGGGAAATGCCATTACTTTGATCATTTTAATATGACATATTTAATAGTGAAATCAAATAATTATAGCATAATATACTGCCTTAAAGGATCTTTGGCTTGACTGATGTGTGCATTGTTTGTAAAAGCGCCATCTACAGGTACTTCTATAAAGAGTCGCAGCAGGTCAGATTTTCCACCACAGTGCTAATTTTTTTTTTTTCTTCAGTTTGTTTTTCAGTGACTGTTGTTAATTTTGTTCATTTAATTGTGAATTTGTTACATTTTATTTGAAATGATTTTGACCAAAAAGTTTTCGACTCTTTCGGTTTTCGTTTACTAAAATAACCTTGATTTAGCACATATTGATACTCTAGTACAGTTTAATATTACTTAAACACTCTACCACATTATGTCAGAGCGTACAGAAAAAAAAAAACAGTAAAGAGCTATTATACTGTATACACGCTAATGATGCATACCATACAGTGGGAGAATTCGCCTGAAGGGCTGTGTTAACTCTGTCAGTGGGTGTAAATGTGGGCCAAATGTCAGTGAAATGTCAGTAAGCCTACTCCGTGTACACATCAGTTGAGTCGAATGAAAGAGGCTGTGTAGCCCATAGACTACTCTTCTTTCACTGTCCTTCACGGAGACAGTTGAAGGGTGACAATGGTGCATTTAATACTGTGTGAGACACGCTGTTTGAAATACGACCTTGACACTGTTGCCTATTTTGTGCACTGGAACTTACAGTATAGTATACTGATTGGGTTATGTGTCTCACAAAAACAATCCTTCTAGGTGATGCTGTGTCAGATGAGATTGTGGGACAGCTGTGTAACTCATGCAATGGTCTCCATGATGCCCTGGCAGATAGAGGCATGCTGGGAAGGCAGTGTAAAAAGAGGTCCGGCATACTGAGAATACTGTTCAGACTTATAGATGTTGGATCGGATCGACTTAACCTAACGTTAGCCAAGCTTATTCTGGCAGTGAGTATATACACACATGTGCACACACACAATATGACTGTTTTTTTTTTTTACATTTTTAAGGGTTGCTCAGAGTTTCTTTTGTCTGTTGAATGCAAAATAAGATATTTTGAAGATTGTTGGAAATCAGTAGCCATTGACTTCTATAGTATTTTTTTCTTACTATGGATGTCAGTGGATACCAATGGTCTTTTTACTTTGGGTATGTGCAGTTATCTTTGACAATGAAATATGTGGTTCAAATTGACAAACATCATAATTGTAATAGAGATTTTGGTCACACGTTATTTTAAGGTACAATTCTAACCATTAACAAACCATTAACTTAGATTTTGAACTCAATAAGTTACTAATTAGCTGCTTATTAATAGTTAATAAGGTAGTAGTTGGGTTTAGGTATAAGGTAGGATTAGTTATATAGAATAAGATCATACTTTATCCGTACTACTAAACAGCCAATATCTTAATAGGCAGGTAGTAAGCCAGTAGTTATTAGTAGGGCCAGACAAAATCTGCTGATGTTTTTTGCTATTTCTGCTGAGAATTTTGGTAAAAATCTGGGGATTTCTGCTGAATTATTTTATGAGTATCATAACTAAAAGCTTAAAAAATAATACCTTTTTAACTTTTATTTAATGTTTAAAATGCAAATCCAATTAGATTCACTTTATTTGGTAAACAAAGCAAGTCTCTCATATAATATATCTACTAAAAGACAGAAAATATTACTTTACAAATTGCATTGTACATAAATCAGATGAACATTTTCATATTAGTCAATAATATTGCTGTAATTAATTTAAAAACTGAATAAATTTAGATTTACACACATTTACTCAAGTAAATAAACAGAATTAATGATGGGCTAAAAATCTGCGGAATTCTGTGCGCGCAGATTTCGTGTGGGCCTAGTTATTAGTGAGAATTATTACTTAAACTAAAGTGTTACAAAACTTTTGTATGCGCATTCCACAGCACACAGTCAGTGTCAGTCAACCAGCCATTAGTAAACTGGTGTTTTTGTCAACACAAATATTTAAATCGGTCAAATTGAGCCATTTCATAATAAGGTGTGAACTTCAAGTGTGTAGCAGAATTGCAAAAACAATTTCAAACAACCTTAGCAAATCCCACACACTTTCTTACAATTATTCTGTTGCTTAAAATATTTTACTATTTTGACAAAAACGTACCTGTCAAACATAGCGGTTAGTGCATCAACACATGTTAGTCCGGTGCTCACGGCAACCCGAGTTCAATTTCTGCCTTGAGGTCCTATGCCGATCTTTCCTCTCTCCCTGCTCCACACACTATCCTGTCTATACTCTCTACTGTCCTACTGTACCAATTAAAGAATCATGAAAGAATAATTATAAAATAATAATTATTAAAAAATATTATAAAAAACTTACCTGCCACGAAGAAACTGCAAGTTTGATGTCTCACTATGACGTCACGCCATTAGTGAAACAACCCCCTGGCAGGCAAAACAACACAATCTCCTGCTGCCCGCCAAGTCACAAGCTTAGTGACTTCTTTTTTTAGCCAAAATGCTGGATAGTTGTTGCGAAATAGGATATACTAACCAACAAGAAGGCATGCATCTAAGTCTTTCAGAAAAGGAAAAGCAAGAAAGGAGAAATTTGTGGATTCGTGCCAAACGAAAGCATTATTGACCCATCCGGATGTAAAGCCATAACTGTCATTTAACTTCTATGCTTTCTTTACATGTTTCTTTCTAATTTGCTGTTACAGTATGTTCAGTTAAAGTATAAAATGCAAAGTCAATGCATAAATAGCAGAAGTGAACAAATAGATCTTCCTTTACCAGCAAATATTAATCAAAGCAAAATAAATATATAAAACATATAAATATATTTAATATTATAAATAAATATATTAAATTAGACCCTCAAATTCTAAAGTATACCGCCCTGACCAATGACTAAATATGTAAACATTGCTGAAATGGAATATATACAGTACAGGTGTTAAAAGTACCAATAGTACTGTATATAGTTCACAAATGCCCAAAATTTACAGTTTGTGTTATTATCCGTGTTTTGTTCCGTTTACAAGTAATCCAGATATTCATAGCTTGAAACAGAAAGAAATCTGGCCAGCTTATGCTGTGTTTCTATGGAAAGCCCATTGTAAGCCATCAATATGGTCCATTATTTTGCCCGACAGGTCTCCGCTCAGGTCACATGACTGACAACTATCATATTGAAACACTAAATATGATCAAATGTTTAAATAATTACAATATTGTGAATGCACCACCAAAAATAATTCATGTTGTACCCCATTTTCTGACTTTATTTTTGTAAGACTTCGAATATTCTGCATCTAAACAACCTCTGGCTTAGCCTATAAGCTAACAATAGCCACGCCCCAAACTCTCTTTATTGGTCGAATTAATTGAACGTGTTGATAGTCAGACCGCTGGCAGAGATGAACTCGTGTACTTAAAGTAGTCTATGAACAAAAATTAAAAAATTCTTTTAAAAAAATGGACATCACATTTAAACAATCAAGCCTAGCTGTATGTGTGAGATTTATAATCACAATCTTATTGCTTTTCCCTGTTACCAGCTCAATGTGAGTGGAAATAACTTGCTGAACATCTGCAAACTCGTCTTCAAAATCAGCCGGAACGCTAATAACGACGCCCTGTTCCTCAATGGCTCCATCCTAGGTCACACCTGATTATTGTATAACTTACCCAAACTCAATTAGTCGCTATCTCGAAGATCAGCCCATTGTGTGTATGCGTTTCCCCACAGACTCCCTTGTGTCTCTGCTCCAGTGTGAGGATGTGTGGAGTAAAGGTGAGGCCGTCCTGTACTGTGTGGGCTCTCTGAAGCTCCTCTCAGGAAACAGTGCCCTCTCCAGGCTGCTGCTGGATAAAGGTTTCATCGCTGTCCTGATGCAGTTGTCAAAGAGACTGATGCACGGTCCATCAGCAACTTCAGCTAATGTTAATACTCGCAGGTCAGATGGAGAAGGCCAGCAGATCATCACAGGACACATTCTGGTACAGGTAAGAGATACTTGACAGCAGCCTGGGTTGCAAAGGAGAAAAAGTTCCTAAATTTTCAATCCAGTTTTGAATATGGTGATGAAGCAATCACAAATATACCAGGATACAATACAACAAAGGAAATTGTGTCATCTTAAAGGGATAGTTCACCTAAAAATGACAATTCTGTCATTAGTTTCTCACCCTTTACTTGTTTCAACCCTTTCTGAGTTTCTTTCTTCTGTTAAACACAAAAGAAGATATTTTAAAAAATGTTGGAAACCTGTAATCATTGTGCTTGATTCCTTCATTTTAAAACCCTAATTAAATAAAGTATCAGGTTCCTCTTGTCATTATACACTCACTGGCCACTTTATTAGGTACACCTGTCCAACTGCTCGTTAACGCAAATGTCTAATCAGCCAATCACATGGCAGCAACTCAATCCATTTAGGCATGTAGACATGGTCAAGATGATCTGCTGCAGTTCAAACCGAGCATCAGAATGGGGAAGAAAGGTGATTAAAGTCACTTTGAACATGGCATGGTTGTTGGTGCTTGACGGGTCTGAGTATTTAAAAAAACTGCTGATCTACTGGGATTTTCATGCACAACCATCTCTAGGGTTTACAGAGAATGGTTTGAAAAAGAGAAAATATTCAATGAGTGGCAGTTCTGTGGGCACAAATGCCTTGTTGATGCCAGAGGTCAGAGGAGAATGGCCAGACTGGTTCGAGCTGATGGAAAGCCAACAATAACTCAAATAACCACTCGTTACAACCGAGATATGCGAAGAGCATCTCTGAATGCACAACACATCCAACCTTGAGGCGGATGGGCTACAGCAGCAGAAGACAACACCAACTGCCTCTCCTGTCAGCTAAGAACAGGAAACTGAGGCTACAATTCACACAGGCCCACCAAAATTGGACAATAGAAGATTGGAAAAACATTGCCTGGTCCGATGAGTCTTGATTTCTGCTGTGACATTCGGATGGTAGGGTCAGAATTTGGCGTCAACAAAATGAAAGCATGGATCTATCCTGCCTTGTATCAATGGTTCAGGCTGGTGGTGTAATGGTGTGGGGGATATTTTCTTGGCACACTTTGGGCCCATTTGTAACAATTGAGCATGGTGTCATGTCTATCCCTTTATGACCACAGTGTACCCATCTACTGATGGCTACTTCCAGCAGGATAACGCACCATGTCATTAAGTGCAAATCATCTCAGACTAGTTTCCTAAACATGACAATGAGTTCACTGTACTCAAATGGCCTCCACAGTCACCAGATCTCAATCAAATAAAGTTTTTTTTGGGATGTGGTGGACCAGAAGATTCGCATCATGGATGTGCTGTTGAGAAAATTGCAGCAACTGCGTGATGCTATCATGTCAATATGGGCCAAAAACTACCTTGTTAAATCTATGCCACAAAGGATTAAGGCAGTTCTGAAGGCAAAGGGGGTCCAACCTGATACTATTAAGGTGTACCTAATAAAGTGGCTGGTAAGTGTATTTCTTAGTTAGAGTTTGGTTTAGGACCGTATTTTATAATGTCTTTCAAGGAGTAATTAGATTCATACCTTACCCCAAGGTATTTCGATAGATTCTGCAAATTAATCAACTCCAGGAAGAAGATTAATAAAAATACACTTTTATTAACAAAATAAATCAAAAATATGAATAAAACAAATGCAAGAACAAAACAAAACTGAGAACAAGGGGGCTAAGACTAAGCGTGCAGCTGGTTTGTATGCTCCAGCCTTTTATACACTACTTACTCATGAACACAGGTGTTTGCCTTCTAAGTTAGATTAAAAATATATTTATTACTGTTTCTACCAAAGTTGATCAAAGCATTGTAATGAAATGACTCTGCTAAACAACATGAAATGTAAATAGAGAAAAAGAAATCCCTTTGTTCTTCAAAGTAATAAATTCTTCTTCTCATGTTATATACTTGTTATACGGTAATAAATCTTTACAATCATAAGATATATGTGTCTGAAAGCACAATTAAGCATAGCAAAGCATTTGTTTATCAGCACTTGGGTAGGTGGCCCAAGGTCTCCTCATCCAGGGCCATGGCTCAGAATCGGTGAAGAACATCCTCCTCTTCTGATAAGTCTCCTAAACTTCCTTCAGTCTTCAAGTGCAGTCATTTGTTAGGGCTTTCAATCGAGCCATGTCCTCCTTTATTGAAAGCATTAAACTGACCAGCTTTAGTAAATCAACCTTGACCTCTGCAAACTCTCTGTCATTTCTTATGCTTCTTCTCATCTCTAATAGCTGTTTCAGCAAGCAGTGGAATATCAGAATATGTAAGTGATGTTTTGTGTCTCTTACAATTAATGTCATTAAACCATGCGGAGACCAAACCATTGAATCCCATCGTTTTCCTACTATGGAAGTCAATGGTTTTCAGCTTTCTTTAAAATATCTTCTTTTGTGTTCAACATAAGAAATTAACTAGGGTTTTGAACCACTTGAGGGTGAGTAAACAGGGAGTAAACCTTCATTTTTGGGTGAACTATTCCTTTAAAGGCCTAGTTCACCCAAATAAAATAATTTACTCGTATTTACTCAATCACAAGTGCTTCCAAAGGAGTTTATTTCTTCTGTTAAACAAAAAAGAAGATATTTTGAAGAAAGTTGGAAACCATTAGCCATTGAATTCTAAACCATTTACTTTTTCTACTGAGAAAGTCAATGATGACCAACACTGAGCAAATTTCTACTTTTGTGTTCAACGGAAAAAGGAAAAAAAAAAAGGTTAATAAGTGTGAATAAATTCAGCAACTTTCATTTTTGGTTTAACTATCCCTTTAATTAGATGATTTGTCTAAAATTGACCTTGGCTTGCCTTTCTTTTTCTGTGGAAAACAAAAGATATTTTGATAAATGGGTTTTGTTACCATTAACTTCCATTGAACTAAAAAAGAGAGACACGTTTCTCTTAATATCATCTTTTATATTCAAGATTAAAGAAAGCCATTCAGGTTTAAAATTCAGAGTGAGTAAATAGTGACATGATTTTCATTTTAAATGAACTATCCTCTTATAAAAGCTGAAAGGCCTTTTCTGTGATGTAGGACAATCCCTTTTCCTTGTTGTTTCAAAAGCACTTAAGATCCCATCATGATGTGCTGGAATAGTGCTTTGTGCAACACTAATGCACCACCATAGACAAACAAATAGGCTTGCATTGCAAACATGGTAAATCTGTGTCTTTAAAACAGGAGGAATTCAGCAAGTTGAACCCCACCCGGACGTTTCTCAGAACTCTGTTCTGGGAGCGAAATGGAACAAAATATGAGCCTTTCATGAGGGTGGGGTTGCATAGGGTCCAAAAAAAGGGTGGATTTTAATGTGCTTTTCCTCTGCTTTTGTTTTTCCTTTTGTCTGGGAGGATGCCCTTTTTCCACTTCTCCGTGTCCATATTTTACTTTACACTCCTCCAGCACAAAGTACGCTTCACAGGAATGATTAAACTCTGCCCAAACAAACTTCCTGAGCTCGGCACGCATGGTTTGATGTTCAGCGCCAATTGCCATGCCACTCGTTAGTTTGTTGGCAGACGGAAATGAGGGTTTTTATGAAAGTACCATCTATTTGGCTTTAGTAGGCACACTCCTTGTACCCTAATCAGTGTTCTGAGCTCTTGATGGAGAGATTTATGAGACCAATTTTAAGAACCTCTGTTATTTCTTCTTGATTATAAGTGTTTCCTTTTTTATACGCATCCCTAGCCATTAGGTGCATACTGACACACACCTGCAAGACAGTCCCCCTATTCATCAAACATACACACTAATACTATAATTAAACAAAAAAGTGCTTCAGGGGTAATTAATGTGTCAGTGCTCTTTGGATAAGAGATTCATGACGAAAAACAACAAAATCATAAGTCCAAGGCACTCGAAAAGTAAGTCAAAAAGTCTTTTCGAGTGCCATGGACTTATGATTTTGTCGGTTATATTACACACTAATACATTTTATTTTGGGGTTTCCTCAAATGCGTAGAGTTGCTCTCAATGTTGACCTCTGGATTCTTTCTAGGTCACAGCAGCTTTGAGAAATATAGCCGACCAGTCTGAGTCTCGGCCTTCCTTCCTGTCCAACAAGGCATTTTCTACTCTTTGCCTGATTCTGGAAAACCACCGCAATGACCTCGATGTCTGCATTAATGTGGCCCGAATATTCAGGTGAGCTGTCTTTATGTGCATCCAAACTCTAAGTGCTTCTTTAGAGTAGTAGTCTCCCATTTATATTTTAAGTGCAGCTTTATAATAATTAATAAAAAAATACCAGAATCAATATGAAACTTTCATTTAAAATATCAATTCAATTCAACATTGATTATTGTTGCAATATGTATTAAATTTAAAATAAATAAGTAGTATCATCATCCAATGTAATATATTTCATGTTTTATTGCGGTTGATAATAATTATAATAATAATAATTTCAAACCATATTTGTACAGATTTGCTTTAGTTTCTTTGTGTTCAAACCACAAGCTCTATGCCTGTGTTTTTTTGAAGAGCACTAGATTTAAGACAGGATTTGAAAAGTTCAGATGCAAAAACCAAGTGCCATCTCAGTTTTTCTTCTAAAATTAGCCTTTTTTCCGGCTTATGTGTGCATGTTCAGTAATTTACATTTTTTGGCAAAGGACAGATTATTTTCGTTGCCTTTAAAGTGGAATAGCTGACTATAAACATAGGAGGCTAAGAAAAATGCTAATTTTAGAGAAAATTTCATGTGGCACATAAAGGTTTTTGCATCTGAACTCTTCATTTAAACTTTACCTTTTGAAATCTTAAGTTTGATTTGAAAGCAAAAAATGTGAAAATCACAATGTCCTCTTATCAGTCCAGAGTCTTGCAGTGTTTGGAATAGATTTGTGGCTAACAGAGCAGAAATAAAGGTGCTTCTCTCCATATTGTTTGCCTTTGCTTATCTATATTCACATTCATATCACAACTGCTTGAGCATACTTCACAACATTAGATAAAGAAAAAATCAATGCACACATCCATAAATATTTGGTCAAAAGATCTTGATTTAAACTTCACTATTTCTTCTACTTGTATTCCAATCAACCAAAACACGTCTTAAAGGGATAGTTCACCTAAAAAATGAAAACTCTTCCATCATTTACTCCAAGAATTTTTTTTCTTCTGTTGAACACAAAAGAAGCTATACTGAAGAACATTGGGAAAAAAGGCTCCATTGACTTCTATAGTATCCCAGCAGGCACAGGACGTCAACATGTTGTCAGATTGATGTTGTACCCCAAAGTCGTGGGATGTTGCATTTTGTTTGGTAATGAAAATCAGGTTGACGTCAGAACCCAACGTCAGGCCAACATCAATGTCTAATGTTGGACAAATGTTGCATTTTGGTTACTTTCAACACAACCTAAAAACACCAAAATATCAACTTCTAATGATGTTACATGTAGTCTTTGTGTGAACGTTACCGATATGACATCTATTAGACGTTGGATTTTGTTTGCCATACCAGACGAATAAATATCAGTATTTGACGTTATCGCAGCACGGTGGCGCAGTGAGTAGCACAATCGCCTCACAGCAAGAAGGTCGCTGGTTTGAGTCCCGGCTGGGTCAGTTGCCATTTCTGTGTGAAGTTTGCATGTTGCCGTTGTTCGCGTGGGTTTCCTCTGGGTGCTCCGGTTTCCCCGCAGTCCAAAGACATGCAGTACAGGTGAATTGAATAAGCTAAATTGGCCATAGTGTATGTGGGTGTGTGCAAGAGTGTGTGGGTGTTTCCCAGTGTTTGGTTGCGGCTGGAAGGGCATCCGTTGCGTAAAACATGTGCTAGATAAGTTGGCGGTTTATTTCGCTGTGGCGACCCCCTGATTAATAAAGGGACTAAGCCGAAAAGAAAATGAATAAATATTTGACGTTAATATGATGTTGGATTTTGGTCACTTTTTAACACAACCTAAAATCAACAAATTGTCAACGTCATTTCACGTCATTATTGGACGTCAAAATAACATTGCCCTTAGATGCTGGTGACCTAAATCTAACCTAAAATTAATATCTTATGACATTGTGTGTCTGCTGGGATTTTTGTTCCTACTATGGATGTCAATGACAACATTTTTTTCCAACTTTCCAACTTTATTTTTCTGTTTGTGTGTGTGTGTATAACAGAATAAGGAATTTTATAAAAGTTTAGAACCACTTGAGTTTGAGTAAATGGTGAGTATTTTTTTTTTTTTTTTATAAACTATGCCTTTAATACCATGCAAACAAGATTTCCATTTGAGGAAAAGATCTAGTTGATGAGTGTTGATAAAGTTTGTGTGCTCTGTCTCTCCAGCAAGCTGTCCACCTACACCGAATGCTGTCATGCACTCGCTGAGACGCCACGCTGCTGCAGCCTATTTTTGGAGCTTCTAGGCAAACACAGCAGGAAACAGGTGAATCTGGCTCAAGTCCACCAATGCTCAGACGTATATTGCAAAACATAGGCTGCGTGTTCCGCTTTCTGATCTGATGTGAAACTTGAGCAGTGGTCTATGAAGATGTGTGTGTGTGTGTGTGTGTGTGTGTGTGTGTGTGTGTGTGTGTGTGTGTTTTTCTCTTCGTTTTATTTCGGTACGGACAGTTCAGATGTTCCTCTCTCTCTCTTTCCTACTGGCACTGAGAGAAATGAGATCATGCGCTTCTAATCTCATAAAGAATAAACACGGTTCACACTGTGTACTAGGTATCATAAACACAGTCCTGCAAACACCCTGCATCTCACATCGGGACATACTGTCCTCTAGACTACTGGCAGAGGTCTCTCTCTCTCTGCACCCCGCTTTTCATACATACCTAATGAAAACAGAAAAGAGCTTTTCAAAGCCAGTTTAAACTGTCTGGCCAAGTAAAGTTCACAAAAAGAGTGCTGGGTTTACAGGCATTTCAATGCGGTTTAAAGATTTAGTAATAATTATAATCAATCTCAATCTGTGTCATTGTTGCATTATTTTTATTTTTAAAAAAAAAAAGACGACAAGAAAATTCCTCATTGCTCCTGACTGAATAAGTTATGTACTGTACTGTAACTTTCCTAATGATTAAAGTTAGTGTAGTATTTTTTGTTTGTGGTAAAAAAAAAATTTTGAAGTGGCGGCACAGTGACTCAGTGTATAGCACTGTCGCCTAAAAAAGGTAAGTTTTCATACATGACTATTGATCCACATCCACGTCTAGAATGAGAATAGTATGATAAAAAATTAAATGACTCTATTTAAAAACCACAGCACAGCCCTAAAATTGTATTTGTTATTTAAGTTTTTTTATACCTACACACAAGTTTTACTAATTACTCACCAAGAACATTTTAATAATTTCAAAATATACTTCATTTTTTTATGGCCAGATACTCTAACATTTTTAGTCAGCACATTTTCCAAAATGCCAAGTTGTTGTGAATGATTCTTCACCATTTTTAGATGGTTTAGTTGTTATGATATCTGTGGTACTGTTACTAGCAACTGAATTATAATATAATTTGTTTCAAGAGTTCACACTTAGCTGATGATTGATTATAAAGCAAGTTTTGGCATGCTGTCCCGGGAGAGAGCCCTGAGCTCAAAAGGTCCTTGAGCCCTGGGCTCCCTCCCGTTTGCAGGGCGAGAGGGGAGCTTCTTCAAATCGAAGATGACTGTAGTAAGAAACCCTGGCTCATTATAGTGGGTTAGGGATCGTCTGATTGGATAGTCATGTGTGGTTAATGCGTAACCAGCCGTGTTCAATCATAATCACGTGATCCTCTCGAAATTAGTTTATAACTAAACTTCACTTATGACTAACCGTGTTGACAGTGAAAAGCAGGATATTTATTTCTTCTACATTTTTTGAATTGCTGTTTACACAAGGATTTGTTGGTGTGGTATTTGTCCCGCCAGTCCTCCACTGTGATTGGATGGCTAACTAAAAAGTGACATTGACGAGTGTTGCACCAAAAAAGGACCAAATGCTCAGTGCTCAACATAAATACACACTGAAACATTTGTAAATAATCTTCAGCTGATTCGAATGTCATCACTCAATTGAATAGGCATTATAAGTGGCTATCAGCTGATAGATATGGGCCAGTAGGGGCCTTCTGCGCCTACTGGTAGGCTCAGAAGGCTGTTATCATCCATTCACATGGTTAATCAGCTATAGATCACATATACGGCTGTGGCCGGAAGTTAACAGTTATTATATTATTATTATTATATAATTTAAGTATTTTATTACATTTTCCATTAATTGTATTTTATTAACGTCTACCCCTTACCCCAACCCTAAACCCAACCGTCACAGTAATGTAAAAACAGATCTGGATCTGGAGTCTTCTCTATTAGTATAGTATAGCCCATTCAATCAAGTGATAACATTCGAAGTGGGTGCTGTTTTCAACCTAGCTAACACAGCTGTCCTTTGTGTTTCTTATGTGCAGGATCTTGTGGTGCGTCTCCTGTTCACACTAGGGAATCTGACCGCAAAAAGCACTGAAGCCAGAGAGCAAGTATATGAGGAGGAACAAGGAATGGATGTCCTTCTAGATCTTTTCCAGGCCTACCTGAAAACACCATCACCCCCTGAACAAAGTCCAGAGAGAGAGGACGTCTTGGTCAAACTAATCAGACTGCTGGCCAACCTGGCCATCCATCCTACAGTGGGCACAGCATTGGCTGCCAACACATTGTGTGTACAGCTGCTACTGGAAGTTCTGGGTACAAAACATAATCATAATCTATACACACACATTCTGTCGAGTCCCTAATTAGTTAAATGTTTGGTTCTGCATTCTCCATTTATGTAAAGCTGGGTATTTATAGGTCCCCTATAGTATAGCACAGCTTTGTTTGATGTGCGATATTATTTTAATGAGGACATATTAAGTAGCTTCTCCCCCTTTTAAAAGTCTCATGAAATTAAAATAAAGTATTTTAGATGTTAATATCAGTGTTGTTTTTAGGATATCTATAAGCTAGTGTGCACCAAAACAGTGACAAAATTTGCATTTAGATGATATAAAACTGATATGAACATGTAAAACTTGTATTTTGTCACTTCCGCCTCATCAAATTGTGACCAATCAAATGCTCTCTAGTATCTGACATGTCCCGCCCCCTTCAAGACGCTTCACATTTGATATGCTTGAGCTCAACCACTCCCACTGGCAGAGTGATGGTAAAACAAAATACTATTCGCTGTTTTTTTTGAGGGTGGCACTACACTATGTCCCACCCTCTCTTCACGTTTCAGTTGAGATTACGTCAAACACCGAATAAAAATGCACATTTTAAAGAACTTCACAGGACCTTTAAAAAAATCCAATAGTTATCTATTTATTTCACAGTTTACATAGTCTATAATCACATGCTGAGTATGTCTAGATGTTTATTTACTCTAAAAAAATATTCAGTGTCGAATTCAAATTAGACATATAGGCTGATGTACATTTTTTTTTTTGCACCCCAAATCTTTGCGCTTTTGGAAACGCCCAAATGCATACCTGCCAACACTCCCGTTTTTCCCGGGAGTCTCCCGTATTTCAGACCTATCTCCCGTATTGTTTTGTCTCCCGGAAAACTCCCGGAATTCCCAAATGCGTTTCCAAATCATTATGAGTATCTTTATTTTATTGAACCTAAAATAAGAAATGAAGAGTTCAGATGCAAAAGCCGCTAAACGCCACTTCCACCAAAAATGAGATGACATTGAGCGAATGCTTTAGGCACGTAGTACATGTTCAACAAATAGTTTTGCTTCAAATCATCTAAATTGCGGTGCCAGCACATTCAGAAACAACAGTTTGTTTGCAACAGCCTCTAATTGCCACTTGCCTTTGACAGCAAAAGCCGCTATATCCCGAGAACAAATCAAAAGGCGCGAATCGAATCATATGTTTTTTTTTTATGTAGCAGCGCGCTGATACACCGGCTTTTATGAGGAAACTGTTTAATTCCACTTCAGATTTAGATTTTAAAAGATGAAGTTTGATGAACTGCATGAGCCTGTCTGACTGTCAGTGAATGATAAATGAAAACGTCCCTTACCTCAAAACTCTGTGCATTATAAGGAAAAGAAAACACACTGTACAGTCGGAAGTGTAGCAAGCATTCATAACGTTTGTCTGCACATCGGCGCTACTTTGAATACTATATATTAAACGGCAACTCCATTTCACGAAAGACGAAGTTAAGATTCCGTTCTTTTATCCCGCATGGATGCTGAGGATAAACAAGGGACGAAAAAGAGACCAAGACCTTGAGTGTAGTGAGGATGAATAAATGACAGCTTCTGAAAGACATCCCCTTTTTTTGCACAGTAGGCCTACCTTGTGTTTTAGTTGCTAATGTAAGCTATGTTTTAAAAGATAAATACAATGTAGAAAACTATACATTATTTATATTACTTCAAAAAATGATCTTACTTTTTTATTAATGGACAATGAGAGATATTGATGTTTCACAATGTTTTTACACTACATTATTTGAATTTAACAAGCTTAGTTTGCAATGTTTACATTGCTCTACTTACATTAAATCCAAATCCCAAATATCAGAAATGACAACAGATTGTTCAGATTTAATTAAAGTCAATTTTAATGTTATTGATGATGCACTTACTTGACAGATTTCATTCATTCATTTTCCTTCTGCTTTGTCCCTGGTTTATTAGGGGTTACCACAGCAGAATGAACCGCCACTTACTTGACAGATTTATGTATTTTTAATTTTAGGTGGTTTGTGTAATGTGTTTTATGTTTGGTAAAATAATTTCTAATTGCATCTTTAGTGATTTTTCAACTAATTACAATGTCTTGTCCCAATGGGTGGATTTTGAGGTTTTTGCAAAAAAAAGCGAAAAAAGTGAATTTAGCTGGTTTTGACGCCAAAGAAAATCTACATTGTTAAAAACCAAAGAATTCTCTAAAGTGACATTTTTGAAAAAAAGGTATTTTATTTACTAGCTAATAACCTTATCATTCACCTTATTCTTCGCGGATGAGCGGGGCAGAGCCATTTGAATTATTTTGGCTCGAGACTTCCGGTCTCATTCACTTCCATTCATTTTTATATGTTAAAAACAGCTTGTTCTGCTGCTTGACGTTGCAAACTTATATTTTCTTATTATATTATTCTATATTCTCTGTATAGTCATGCAAACACTAGTTTGTAGAGCAAGTAGTTTGACTGTTTTCTGCCGTTTATTATTCCTAGTCATTTCTCCCATATGCAGCTGAATCGGAAGTTCTAAAAACAAATCGCAAAAACGAGTGCACTTCCGCATTGAAGAATAAGGTCAATACTGTAAAATGAAACTGCTAAACCTAATCAGAGGAGCCTGATAGAAAATGCTTATTTACAAGAAAAGAGGTCTGATGGATTTAGAGGGTTTTGCATTTGAACTCTTCATATTTTGAAGAACGTGGAAACCGGTAGCCATTGGCATTCATAGTAGGAATAAAATACTATGCAAGTCGGTTTCCAAAATTTTAATATCTTCTTTTGTGTTCAACAGAGGAAAGAAACTCAAACAGCTTTGGAACAAGTGAAGGAAGAGTAAATGATGACAGAATTTCCTTTTTGGGTGAACTATCCATTTAAGATCCATAAAAGCCCCATTCAATTTTGATTTTAGAGGGACTTTAACGCATTGCACCATAGTACACTTGCTCTTGCATTTCAGTTTGGTTGTCACAGAGATGTGACTTTAAACACAGCAACACATAGATGTTTCGGGCTAAGTTTACTTTCTTGAACTTGAATGATTGGTTGCTGTGCACTGCAATCACATGCTGTTCTCTCCGTGTCAGTTACTGGCACAGACCCTAGTTACTGCATCCTTTCCAATGATGAGAACAACCAGACTGCAAACTTATGCATAGATCTTAACTTGAGCAGCCCGGCGATGATGCTGTGTGGTTTGATGGTGTGAAGCCTGCAAGATTGGTTTTGGTTCTGCATGTGGAAGTTTCAGAAGGAGGCATTGATATGGGTGAAGAGGTGGTTGTGCGTTTCCTTTTTGAAATAGAGAAAAAGATCCTGTGGAAATATTTGTTAAATTAAAACATATCTACAGTTTGAAACGACAGTTAGAGCATGCTGTCGTTTTTTTTAAATAGATACGTGGACAGTTAGAGAGGAAATGGGTGGGAGATTTATTGTTTCTCACTTATCTACCTTATGTCTGCTACATTAAAATGACATCCTGTTATGATGAAAATGTAATTTGAGAAGTAAAAAAAAAGTTCTGAACTGAGAAATCAACAGTGACTGAGCATTTGCCACAACAAAAGGTGTTTCGAAACGCACACATTTTGCAGCGTGACGCACAAACACTGACAGAGCAAACCGCACTTTGAACGGTAACTACAGGATCTTTCTGTAGACACACTTGCTGTCAGATTCTGACTACCTCTATTTCAGATTTATCACGAAGTGCTCGATCTGAAATTCACACGAAGTGTTTTGAAACTTCTCAAGGAGGAAGTGATACCTGATTAGCATTCTGTAAGGTCGGATCGTCACTACCAAAAAGTGAACCATCATGCAACTTCTACTGTTTACTAAGCATTGTTAGTCATGTAATGTATTTTTATAAACTGGCTACTTTTATGAACTGACTTTTAAATAGGCTTATGGTTTGGTCTAAATGAATAACAAACAGATAAACTGACATGTAAGGCAATAGGCTCAAACTCAATTTCTGGAGGGCCGCAGCTCTGCAGAGCTTAGCTTCAACCACCTCCAACTCACACTTGCTTAAGTAGTAGTCTTGAACACCTTGATTAGTTGGATCAGGTGTGGTTGATTAATGTTGGAGCAAAACTGTGCAAAGCTGCGGCCCTCCAGGAATCGAGTTTGAGAGCTATGATATAAGGTAATAATAACACACTTTCCCCCCCTTATTATATGCCTGGACAGTGTATTCAATGTTGTTTTCCTTCTGTTTTGCATTGCCAACTAAGATATGGCTAAAAGGATTGGTAACCAAAATATGAATTCTGTCATCATGAGATTTCTTTTGAAGAATGTTGTTATCTTTTGAATAACCGTCGACTTCAGTGGTATTAGTTTTTCCAACTAAGGATGTCAGTGGTTACTGTTTTTTCCAACATTCTTAAAAATATCTTCTTTTTTGTTCAACAGACAACAACTAAAAAATCTAACTGGTTTGGAATAAATCAAGGGTTGGTAAACAATAACAGAATTTAATTTTTTTGAGTAAACTATCCCTTTAACACCAGAAGTGCTGCAGAACACATCAGTCTCAAAATAGTTGAACTAATCTGTTGAATATTTAAATGACTCATTCATAAAGTCAGAAGTCATGTATTATTTGACCCCTTATACCCCTATTTCACTATGCTCACTAATATGGTCCACTTGAAGAAGTGATTAAAAAACCGAGTGAATTTAAACACTGAACTGAAATTTAGCTCCAGCTCCAGTAGAAATAAAAGTTAGCTTTTAATTCATTGACTTACAAAGACATTTAGGCCCAATGCTAATTCTACCCCTTAGCCCTTCCCCTTACCCAATTATCTTTGGCTTGAAGGCTAAGGGGAAGGGCTAGATACCCATAGAAACAGAGATTTTTCAGGACCACACTCAAAACCAAGGGGTACGAAAAGTTACAGAGAATACACCAACTGACACGGTATTAGTATTTTTTGTCATTATTATGATTTTTTATAACAAGCACATGTTTTAATATATTCATAATATATGTCATGCTTTAAAAAAATAAAACGCTAAAACAAACCTGCTAAAATTCGCTATATATAATCCTTAATAATAACTCCTGTATAGTAGTCCCACAACAATGTCACTTAATGACACTGGAATACCCTGTCAGAAAAGTCTAGTGGCTGGGAATGACCTTTTTACATTGTGTGATATAATGTTAATGTTGTTTTCGTGTGTTTACATAAATGAATATGGCCACTGTGTAAATGCAAAGTACAGTTATGATCTTATTGCCACATTACATTGTTATGATCACATGATATGCCTTCAGTGATTTCTTGAAGATAAATACCAAAAAATAACGCAACTGATAGCAGTCGCGATGGTCGATCTCATATGAAGCAAGAGATCACGATGACATATGATGACGTGTGCAGATGTTGTAGTGGTGTCCCATTTCTTAGGGGTAAATTTTGAAGCCCTTCCCATTCACACTCTGTTTAAAGGGAAAAAGTGGAAGGGGTACAAAAAATAGAATTGGGATTGGGCCTTATTTTTCACTATGTATAGTTTGTTTACACCAGGGGTGCTCAACCCTGTTCCTGGAGATCTACCTTTCTGCATAGTTCAGCTCCTACCCTAATCAAACACATCTGAACCAATCAACTAGGACCTGAACAGCACTTGATAATTACAGGCAGGTGTGTTTGATATGGGTTGCAACTGAAATCTGCAGGGAAGGTAGATCTCCAGGAACAGGGTTGGCCGCCCCTGGTTTACACCAAGCATCATCTGCCTGGATTTATTTTTTCATATTGTATTTCAATTACCATTTAATTCTAGCAATACATAATTTTTCTTTTTTGGCAATTTAAATGAAAATTTAAAAAGACTGAGTATTTGTATTTTGCATTTATTGACCATATATGTATTTAAATGTTTAAAATAATTATAATAATTATAAAATAATGTTTTAAAATAAGCTTATCCTGCTCACCAAGGCTGCCTTTATTTAATCAAAAATACAGTACAAAATGTAAAATTGTGAAATGTTATTACACTATAAAATAACTGTTCAAAAGTAGTCTATAATTTAATTTTAGAATTTATTCCAGTGATTTTAAAGATGAATTTTCAGCTTCACATGATCCTTCAGAAATTACTCTAATATTAATTATTATTATTATTATTATTATTATTAATGGTAATAGTAATAAAAGCAATAACGACTGGAGTAATAATTTCATGTGAAACTACATACAATAAGAAAGCAGTTATTTAAAATGTTAATAAATATTTATCAATTTAACTATTTTTCACATTTAATAAATGCCTCCTTGATGAACAGAATAATTTTCTCAAAAAAAAAAAAAAACATGAAAAAAAAACTGACCCCAAACTTTTGACCGGTAGTGTTTATATACACCATTCTATCAATTCTATGTTTTATTTAATCATTATTTACATTTTTCTGTCTTTTACCCATGACTCTCAGAGTGCCGGAGTGTCCAGGAGAGTGAAGAGTTAGTGATCAATGCAGTGGCCACCCTCAACAACCTCTCTTTCTACCCGTCCCAAAGCTCAGTGATCCGTTCCCAACACACACACATCTCCCAGTGTAAGACATCTCACAGTGTGTGCATGTGCGTGTACCCATCCTGTGTGTCGCATCTGTCTTTGTAATCTCCCCCCGGCCTGTCCTTCTGTCACCACAGTGCTGCTCAAGCTCTTGCTGGGCTCCAGTATGGATGCAGTTTTGGAGGCCACGCGGGTGTTTGGAAACCTGTCACAGATCAAAGACGTGAGACGCTTCGTCATGCAGCACAAAGGTGTGAGACGCTCTCTTCCACTTCTTCTGTCATCAGACCCCCAGAGTCTGACGCCGGCCTTGTGTTTTTTTTTGTCTCAGTGGAGCAGTTTGTCATAACCCTCTTGGACTCCAAGAGCCCTGATGTGTGTTTCTCTGCATGTGGAGTTCTCATCAACTTATCTGCAGATCCTGACAACAGGGCCATGCTGAGCGCAGAGGGAGCAGTTCAGAAGTAAATCTTGCCTCTCGCTTTGGTGCGCCAATTTTTTTGACTGACGTTTAACAGTATTATGTTTTCTTTCCAGGCTTGTTGACTGTCTGCGTGACTTCGGGCCTCAGGACTGGCATTTAGCTGCTGTGGTGTGTCAGACTCTGTGGAACTGCTCTTTAGATGGAGAGCTCCAACACGCTCAAGAGCTTCTGGAGATCTTACGGCTGTACACAGGTATTTATGTACACACAAGCACCAGGACTTGGTTTAACATGGTTCAACAATTACAGTTGAAGTCAGAATTGTTAGCCCTCCTGAATTATTAGCCCCCCTGTATATTTTTCCCCCAATTTCTGTTTAACAGAGAGATTTTTTCAACACTTTTCTAAACATAATAGTTTCAATAACTGATTTCTAATAACTGATTTCTTTTATCTTTGCCTTGATGACAGTATATTTTATTAGATGGTTGCAACATAGGCTCATTCTGAAAACGTGGCCCTATATACATTTCTGAAGATCGTGAATTATGCAGCCAGAAATACGTATGGCTGCATTTCGTCTTTAAAACAAACAATACGGGGCAGTATGATGCCGTTCCTTTTCGCGCTTACCAGTTGACCGCTTACCTCCATATGGACGGCTTTCCCGCTGTTTCCAGTCCAGTTAGATTGCCATGTATGTCAGCGGACTTGAGATGCAGAGAGGAGTTGACCACGACGACGAGGTTTGAGTCTGGTGAAGAACGGTTCCATAAAACGGGTAAGACAAAAACAGAATCCAAAAAATAAAATAAACAAGTAAATAACAGAGTAAGAATGTGGTCAAATATGAAATGTTGTAAAAATCAGGTGAGGGCTTTTCTTTTTCTGGATTGCTTTTGAAAACACTGTTGGTTGGGTTTAGGGAAGTGGGTGGGCGAGTCAATTGGTGCTTTTGAAAACACTATTGGTTGGGTTTAGTGAAGGTGGAGGGTGGGTCAGTTGGTCGGTCAGTCCGTCAGTCAGTCAGTCAGTCAGTCAGTCAGTCAGTCAGTCGAAGGCGGCCTCTGGTGAATTATGTGAGAAGAGCAGGCACTTGCGAGAGTAATTTGAGATCCAAAAAAGTGTACACATCGGCCTCTGCTGGATTTGCGAAAACAAAAATGTAGCTCCTGGGACGTATTTGGTGCTCTCCAGAAATGTATATAGCTGTACATTTTCAGATTGAGCCTGAGTTAGACATTTTTCAAAATACTAGTATCCAAGTGCAATTTAAAGGCTTAACTAGGTTAATTAGGTTAACTAGGCAAGTTATGGTAATTAGGCAAGTTATTGTATAATGATGGTTTGTTCTGTAGACAATGAAAAAAAAATATTGCTTATAAAGGGCTAATAAAATTGACCCTAAAATGTTTTTTTAAAAATTAAAAACTGCTTTTATTCTAGCCAAAATAAAACAAATAACACTTTCTCCAGAAGAAAAAATATTATAGAAAATACTTTGAAAAATTCCTTGCTCTGTTACACATCATTTGGGAAATATTTGAAAAAAATAAATAAATATTTTTTTTTATTTGGAGGGCTAATCATTTAATCATTTAAACATATATATATATATATATACTTAGTGGCCATGTTGTTAGGTACACCTTTCTAGTACCCAGTTGGACCCTTTTCTTTTTGAAAGCATAAGCCATGGTCAAGGTAGGGTTTGAGCAAGTGAGATTCTGTCTTATGACATTTGCGAAAAGGGGTGGGAAGAAAAAGAAAGAAATGATGATTAGACATTAATAAAGCGAGCGATTGCTCAATATTTTACATTTCTGCACAGAGAGGTCACATTTTGATCTTCTGTTAGTCTCACACAATCACATGATGTGATTTCGCAGGTCAGTAACTTTGTGACGCAGCGACATGCAAAACTTGTCGCATGAGCTAGTGCTTCTGGTCTGCCTCAATCATATGTGTATGATTTATAGATTTAACAAGCTGCGGGTCCATACTGACATGATAGCATCATGAATATTCTGTAGTTTCTCTTTTAAATTTAATTACATTTTTGACATCACCTTACCATACTTCAGTTTCTGAAGTATCTGACATGTCCCGCCCCCTCCTTATTTGCTTTTCATTTGATGAGCTTGATCTTAAACACTCACTGGCAGAGTTGTGATAACAAAGAAATGCTATTGGCTTTGTTTTTAAAGGGGAGGAGCTAATATTTGTCCTGCCCAGCTTTCAGTTGAAATTGTCACACATCAAACAAAAATGCACATTTCAAAGCAATTAACAGGACCTTTAATCATTTTTGCCATAAATTAAGAATTTAAGAACACAAAAACATTGTCTTTATATGTTCTATCTTATTTATTTAAACTTTTTTTTAAGTTTACTAATATTACACCATTAACTGACCACAGAATAGCCCCACATATGCTTGACTGGATATCAGAAATAAAAGCCCAGTAGCAGGGACTTTTCTTATCTTTTCTGCACATATGGTGTCAATACATAACCCTAATTACTGTTGTTATTTTGAAGTTACATCCATGAATAAACAAACACGACGCAAATAAACACTGTTTACAGTTCCATGTTTACACGATGTTCAATGATGTGCAATGGTGTAGTAGTGGTGTCCTATTTCTTAAGAGCATATTTTTACCCCTAGTTCTTGTTACTCTGTTTCATGGGGCAAAGGGTAGGTATAGGCCAAGGGGTATAAAATAGAATTGGGATTCGGCCAAATCCATTTAACTCTTGCAGTTACATATGGGAGGGTGAGGGATGACAAAATAACTTTGTTAAATACATACTCTAGAAGGCAATGCGTAGTGTATTGACCTTATTTTTCAGATACAGCGAACATTGCAATCGTTTTGGCTCGAGACTTACAGTCTCATTCACTTCCATTGACTTTTATACATTAAAAACAGCTTGTTTTGCTGCTTATGCTTAATGTTGCAAACTTACTGATATTTCCTTATTATACTACTCTACTTTTTTATGTGTAGTCATGAACACTTGTTAGTAGAGCAAGTAGTTTGACCCTTTTCTGCCACTTCTTATTGCTAGTAATTTCTTGTATAGGCAACTAAATTGGAAGTTCTAAAACAAATCACAAAAACAAGCGCACTTCTGCATTGAAGAATAAGGTCAGTAGTAGCTACATCATTTTGGGACACTTCGCATGCCTCACCCCCTTTTTCCCCAAAAAGCTTTCAAAATAAGATGTGCCGTTTCCCTATCAATTTGTGCACTCCCTAAGGAAATAGTAAATAATTTCAGGAAAAATGACATAATGATATTAGACAGAAGCAGACCATAAAGTTTTGGAATATGCAGGATATAAGCATACCTCAAAATTTACATCGAAAGTTACAGCCAACAAGTATAAATCAGTTCGAATGACAGTTTGGATAATTTGACTAATTAAAATGTTACATATTGATTCCCTAATATAATTCGCAAACAAATGCAAATGTTGGCATCTCGAACAAGACAGAACTATAAACGCATCTATGAAATTATAAGACAGAAAAAATTCATTATTTTATTGTGTATCTGGGTCTCAATGCTAAGCAGTTTATGCTAACGTTAGCCTAGCTCACCTTTCATCTTCAGAGTCCTCAAGTAGTTTAAAGGATATTTTGCCACGTCACAAATTACATCTCCATAAACTAAAGTTCTGCAAGCTGTCCTGAACCAATAACAGAAAAATTAGTTCAGTCTTGGGTCCTCACGTTTCGAGCAGAATGTTTTAAGTCGTTGGTTAACGTTCGCAGTTATTTTAATAACAGCACTCACAGTTGATCGTGATTCGTCCACACAAACGTATCCATTTCATTCACTTCTCTAGGTTTCGGGAATGTATTAAATTGTATCTTACCCAGCCTTTATGTGTACATGCTGTCTTCGTTGGCGTTGCAAGTCCCATACTTTAATCTATTTTCATGTTAATTGCATATTAATCATGATAATTGATTGATAATGCTACTATGAGAGAAGATAGTGGGCAGTGAGTGAACGCGGCAGAGAATATCAATGTTATGATTGGCCGGATCGCCTGTCAGTCAAACTGCCGCGAAGGGTCAATTAAAACAATTTGTCTTGTGTTTTGGACAGACAGAGAAGCTTTGCAGTGGCCTTCTGAAGACGGAGTCAGACAGGTTCATGAAGCACGCTGGGAGCTGCTCTTTGTACCAGTAGCTGAAAGGCTAAGACAACGTTTACATATTGAAGACACCACTGGAATCATTCAATAAGCTCAAGTGATGCACAGCCTTGTCTCCAGTCTTCACACGCACAAATAAGCTGAGGAATGAGCTGGTGTGTATAATGCACTTTAATACTGAAAACTAAAAGTTAATACTGTATATAGGCTACCGTTCAAATAATTATATACAAACAATACTATTTGAATGTTTATTATTCAACACAATTACTGTAACTTACATTCAGATATGTTATGAAGGCAATAATCATGTGTATAAATCCACTCACGATACTTTCAATCATCTTAAAGTCTTTATTAAACAGACACTTCCAGAAAGGTCTGTAAGGAACACAGAATAGAAACATTGTCATACTTGCTTAATACAATCACATCAAACTTATATACTGTAATATGGCACAGGCTTCCCTCCTTTTGCCCTGACAGTTACACTTTACAGCTGAAATACATTAATATGAAGTTAACACAGCTGCCTTAGAGGTGAGCTATACATGCTTAAAACCCATTGACCCAAATGTGATTTTGTTGGTGATTTATTTAACTACTTTGTGGCTTTTAGTCTTCAGTGTGAAGTCTGAAGCAGTTTCTCTAAGGGACTTTATTCAGAAAATATATTCATTTTTAAGAGGTGAAATCAATTTTTCGTCTTGTACTTTTAAAATGAGCAACTAGCCCGTGGTGATTTTCAAACAATGACCATTTACTGGCACCGAATGGCCTCAGATAAAACAGGGAAATTTATAACTATGGGAAAATTTCGTTATTTTTGCGAAAGGGATAGTTCCCAGGTCAGCCTTGTGACTTCCTTTTATCCGTGCTGTGAGAAGATGAATTGCTACCTTCAACATTGTGTGTGGGCAACCCAGTGGCGCAGTAGGTAGTGCTGTTGCCTCACAGCAAGAACGTCGCTGGGTCGCAGGTTCGAACCTCGGCTGGGCTGGGTCAGTTGGCGTTTCTGTGTGGAGTTTGCATGTTCTCCCTGGGTTCGCGTGGGTTTCCTCCGGGTGCTCCGGTTTCCCCCACAGTCCAAAGACATGCAGTACAGGTGAATTGGGTAAGCTAAATTGTCCATAGTGTATGAGTGTGAATGTGTGTGTGGAAGTTCCCAGAGATGGGTTGCAGCTGGAAGGGCATCCGCTGCGTAAAATCGTGCTGGATAAGTTGGCGGTTCATTCCGCTGTGGCGACCCCGCAAGGGACAAAGCCGACAAGAAAATGAATGAATGAATGAATGAACATTGTGTGTTTAAATCATTAGTGCACAGCATGGGACGCTTTTCTTTAGGCTTGTTTTGATACATAAAACTTTGATATAAGGGCAAGCAGTTGTCATCAAAACATTAATTATGTGACCTAAAGTTACATAAATGATATCCTAAAGTGTGTTATTCTTGTTAAGCACACACATATGAATGAGAAAAGCTTTAGTTCTTGTGTTACGGCCTGTTTAAATCTTTTAATACTGAATAACAGTGATTGTTTGGTGCAATGTATCATTTTAATCTGAGTTTCAGGGAAGAAAACAAAAATGATTAAAGTACAAATGAAACAAGTGAAATACAATGTTTTATTTTCTTTCTTTTTTTTTATCAAATATTTTCTTATAAAAGTGTCAGTAACTGACATCAGTCTCTCAAGTCTGACTTAAAACCTCCTCATATCCATTTCCAAAGGAAAAAGTACCATCCCTCTAGTCCTGCCATCATCAGAATGCAGTACTTAACTGGTTTTAGTAAACAAAACAAAACAAAAAAAGACAGCAGAGAATCCACCCTGCTTGAAAAGAACACACACACACTCACTCGAAACAAAACTGCTTAGTTACACTGGTTAAAGTTCTGAGAATGAGAACAAGCATTTAACCCCACAGCCGCACGGGTCGCCTGGTTCTTAGAGACTACGTCTGTACAGATTGCAGCCCACAACATTGTAAGACAAAAGTTCAGCTCACCAGACAGCACTTAGATATTTAAGGATACAACAGGAGGTATTTAGTTATAATAAACCCCAAAATGACAAACAAAAAAAAGCTTGAGTTAAGATGACCGTGCATTACAAGGAAGACAGATAAGGCGGATGGATCAGAGCAACAGGAAGCACATCACAAAAGGAAGACCTTTTCGCTTTAAAAGTCACTAACACACATTAAAAAAAAAAGATAGAAAACGGTCATCGAAACAAAATGGCTACATAACAGCTGAAGCTTAACATTTTTTTTTTTCTTAAAAAAGTGCTTTGATATTTTAAATGCATGAAAACCCAAAAAGAGCCTATGTTTGGATTTTTTTTAATCCCCCTCCCTCACATAGCATTCACACATTGGAAATGTGACAAAAAGTGGTGTCTTACAGTAACCTATAAGAAGGGCTCAGAACAGCTATTACTTTTGAATTGCGCTCTCACACTCACATTAACAATCGTTCCTGGATTAGCTTATACAAATGGGTGATGGTTTGGGTGTCTTGAGGCCTCTCAGTTGAGAAAAGCAGCATGAACAGACGGCACCTCAGCATCTGTTGCCAGTGCTGCGCATGACTAGGCACGCGTTTATGCAAAAATCAGTAATGCTTCTATCTCTAGCCACTGCTGAAATTGTTTAAAAACAATATAAAACGATATGAAACAAAAAAATACTAGTAGATAGGCATGTTAGTGCAGTCTATCTGCACCATTGCTGGAGTTGCTAGTTATGTGTGTGTGTGTGTGTGTGTGTGTGCATGTTGTTTTTTTAATCTCATCTCACAAAAAGAAGATATGATTATATGGCATCTTATCGCAGATGCATTTGAAATACTAAAGGAGGCCTGGCCTCCAGAAGCTCGCCGTCTCAGCTTGTCCTCTTGAGGAACTGAATCCCCCTCAGACGCCCACTAGTGGAGGCTGAGAGGAAACACAAGTGATTCAGCAAGTAAGGTTTGGTTGTTGTTTTTTTTTCTCCTTATTTTATCAAAACAACCTCGTTGTCCTCCAGTGCGGCCACTCAATCGTTCTTCTTCCTCCATTTTATGTTTTTCCATTTTTTTGTTGTTTTTATGTTTAATAAAGTGTCCCACTGTAGCAACATCAACAACAACAGTAAACTATTAATTAAGAAGGTCGACAAGAACAGCACTTCATGTCATGTAGCGAGTGATAGCTCTCAGAGCGTAGAGCAGTTCTGCCTGCATGCGCGCTTCCATAAGAAGCAAATTAACGTGGACCTGAAAGACAGAACGAAAGAGGATTTCATTTTTTAAAACATTCTTTTAAAATGTACATTTTTTTGTGTGTTTTCTGAAGCCTTTCTTACTTTCTCAGAGTGCCGGAACTGTCTCCAGAAGCTCTCGTACATCCTCTTTGTGATTTTCTCTGGACTGCACACCATCGTTTTGATGTAGACTTTAAAACTGCGGTCTAACAGTTGGTTAATTTCTCCATAATCATAATCGTCGTACCTGCAACGCAATAGGAGAAAGAGATGTTTTAATGACTGGAGGGGACAAATAATACAGTAATCATTAAGATAAAAATTGCATTTTGTGAGCACTGCCCTGCTAAAATTTCTTTATTATTATTATTTATGTACAAATAGTTTTTATTCATTCTTTTTTTTTTTTTGCTTACAGTTATTCTAGTATGTAAAATAGAAAAAAACATATTTGTCATCAAGTTATTTTTATAAATGTGTGTTATATATTTTCCATAAATATATATAGTAATATACAGTTGCAATCAGAATTATTCAACCCCCTGATTTATTAGCCCCCGTTATTTTTTTCCCCAATTTCTGTTTAACGGGGAGAATTTTTTTTTAACACATTTCTAAACATAATAGTTTTAATAACTCATCTCTAATAACTGATTTATTTTATCTTTGCCATGATGACAGTAAATAATATTTTACTAGATATTTTTCAAGACACTTCTATACAGCTTAAAGTGACATTTAAAGGCTTAACTAGGTTAATTAGGTTAAATAGGCAGGTTAGGGTAATTAGGCAAGTTATTGTACAGTATAATGATGGTTTGTTCTGTAGACTATTGAAAAAATATATAGCTTAAAGGGGCTAATAATTTTGAAAATGGGTTTTAAAAAATTAAAAACTGCTTTTATTCTAGCCGAAATAAAACAAATAAGACTTTCTCCAGAAGAAAAAATATTATCAGACATACTGTAAAAATTTCCTTGTTCTGTTAAACATCATTTGGGAAATATTTAAAAAATTTAATAATTCTGATTGCATCTGCATATAGTAATTCTTATAGCATGACTGAATCTATGAAACATTTGTAAAATAGTGAGCAGTAGAAAAACTGACCGAATCCCGAACATGCAGTGGATGTAGTTCCAGATGGCTCTGCGGAGCATGGAGGTGTCTACACCCTGGTGTGTCGCCATTGTGTTGTACGTCAGATTGAACGCAATCTGAAACTTTTCATCCAGAAGCTGGCCGAAATCCGAATACAGCCGATTCACGAGGGAAAATCCATGATCTTCCCAACTGTAGTCCTGTCAAGGGCAGAAAACATAGGGCTGTTATTGTAATCCTAATTTTCCTTTGGTAGTCAAAGGCAAAGATGATGTCACTTCCTCTCACCTGCACTCTGAGAGTTGGTACATGTTCTCCTCTCCTGGAGAAGTCTTTATAGCCATAACTTGGGTCTTCAAAGTGTCTCGAAACATCTCTGGATGGCACACACTCCTCATCCTCTGTTGACCAAACACAGTGATTTATTGTGATTGAGTACCAGTAATAATTAATCCCAATAGAACAGCAAATCAGCATATTATGATTTCTGAGGGACTACGTGAGACATTAGATTTTAATACATTTTAGACATTAATAATATTTCACAATTTGATAGTATTTTTGATCAAATAAATAGATGAGGAAAACAGGCTTGCAGAAACGTCTATCGTACTGATAGCAAACATTTTAGTGGAAGCATCTACTTACCAGAGGTGACCACCAGCATACTCTCCGTCTTCTCTCTCTCAAAACGAGTGGCCATTTCCTCCTGGCTGGCTTCTTCTTCATCACGACATTCCTGAAGCTGCTTCATCCTCTCCATGAGCACTTCCACCTCACCAGATGATTCTGACACCTAAAACATGCATACAGGAATCTACATCAACACTAATTTTATGTACACTGTACTGTTAGAAATTTAAACCTCGCATTCCACAGGTTCTTGCAATCATTTTTTCACTGAATGTTTGCCCGTGTCTTACCAGCTGGTTCCCAAACATATCCTCCTGGGCACCGTTGCCATTGGCAATGTCACAAACGCAGTAACCGCTGAGTGAGGGCGGCCTGAACGTGTGTCCTCCGTCTGTGTGGATGTCAGGGGTGATGCCGCAACCAAACGTGAAGGAGGCCAGAGCGTGATAGTGTGTGAGTAGCACCACAGCATGGATCAGCTCAGCCAGGGACCAGCTGTGCTCCTCTGCCTTCAGCAGACGCTGTTATTTAGAAAAAAAAACATATACATTTCAATGACTTGCAGGAGTGTCCACAACAAAGGAATGGAGTAATATTTGAAATATCTAAAAGATGTCAGTTTCTTAGAAATATACTCTCACTATTCATGTGGTTTTGAGAACAAAAATCCAAAACTTTTAGAGAAGTTTCAGTTTAATGACTCATTTAGTATCGCTACTGTTAAAATGCCATTCTTACATACTTAGGGCTGTTTGATTTGAGGAAAATATCTAATTGCGATTTTTCTGACAGATATTGCGATTTAATTTTATAGTCAAGATTCAGCTCAATATGTATCGTAGCTTCTTACTGCAGTTAGTGTTAGTAAAAAAAAAGAAACATTAACTTACTCCAACATTTACTAGATTGAGTGTCATTGGCAATACTATCAATTGACTTTTTTGCAAGACACTCTGCCTGTGGTGCTTTTTTAGGTGCTGGTTGTATTTCCTCGTGATGTGGGAACAATTCTGCGACAGCTCTTACTGAGAGTCTTAATGACGTGTTTTTGTTTGGTGTCTGTGAATTTGAAACCCTAATATTAGCATATTATCAACGTGCTGTTTTTCTTTGATACTAATTTGTCTGTTAATGCTTCTGAAGCGGCAGACGCCACCATCCCCACTCGTCCGCGCTTTCCTGTTTGTTTGTTTGTTTTTTTATTGTGGGTGTTCCACTTAGTTCGGTTGCGCAATTCTGATTGGGCAGAACAAAAGAGTGCTCACTCAATTGGGTAGTAAGACTGTAACACACAGACAGCAGTCACGCGTTTGCTGTGGGTTGGAGAAATTAAATAATACATATATCTTTCATATTGCAACCTCTTGCGATTTAGCTAATCGCAACTTTTTAAATCGCGATTGCGATTCGATTAATTCGCGCAGTCCTAATACTTAGAAATAGAAATAAAGAATTACACCAACCTATTTAGTAAAGCTTGTTATTCAAGGACTAAATTGTTTTACTGAGACTTTTTTATAAAGTATAACAGCTGTTATTTACACCACAAACAAAACAGAATACATTATTTAGAAATTAATATTATATTAACATAGATGTAATTTATGCAGAATTAAACATGCTCATCCCAGAAGGCGCATTCAAATCACTATATGTATGTTTTTTTTAAATAATTAATTAATAGCACCATGTATCTAAAACATTAAATCAGGGGTCACCAATCTCGGTCCTGGAGGGCCGGTGTCCCTGCACGGTTTAGATCCAACTTGCCTCAACACACCTGCCTGGATGTTTCAAGTATACCTAGTTAGACCTTGATTAGCTTGTTCAGGTGTGTTTGATTAGAGTTGGAGCAAAAATCTGCAGGACACTGGCCCTCCAGGAACAAGTTTGGTGACCTATGCATTAAATGCTTATAAAATAACCCCATTTAAGCTCATTTAAATCATATCTACTGAAACCCAATCAGTTTTCATCCTTCATAGTGTCTTGTAACAGCATTATAAAACATTTCAATGCTCATTACAGTTGCATAACAACTGTTGGCGAATGTCCACGAGTGACCGTGAGGCTGAAGTCATACCTCAATGTGTTCTTTGGTGAGCAGCCAGGGGCGGTGGGCCAGGATCTTATTGAGCTCTCCGAGAGCCTGCAGCTTCCGTGGGGCTTCTTCCAGACCATTCAACCACTTCGGATCACCTCCGACCTGCAGGAAATCATTCACGTGCAGATTGACCAGATACGTGCACTGGTGCCTAGCAGCAGCCTGTTGAACACACACACACAAGCGTTTAGAACAATCTACCACTGGGGTTTTTGAATATCATACAAAAAATAAAGTCTGGAACCTCACCATTATTCCAATATAATGCCTGCAGTGCAGAGACAATGGACCGTCCATCTGAAGGAGGTAATGTTGTGTCCTAAGGAAGCTCTCCAGATATTGAGGATGAAACCCCATGACCATGGAGATGTTGTCAAGGCGACCAAGCACTGCAAAGGCATCCTCAAAAATCGACTGTGTCCTTTCATCCAATTTACTGACTTGAAGTATCTGGGACAACAGGGGAGTAGAGATGCGGTGAACCTGAGGAATTCAGTGCTGGTAAAATAACTTCACTAAAGTGTATGATAAATGCTGTTTGTGCGATTAAAAATAAAAGAGGTGCCATTTGTTGATTAAAAATTATTGTTGCCAGATTTATGCCAACTTTGAGCAAGCGGGGCAGATGTTAACACTCACCTCTTTCTCTGGTATAAATCTACTTGGTCCATTTCCCACTGGTCTGGGGATTCGCACTCCAACATCCTAGAAAAGATCGAAAAAAACATGATTACATGATCGAAAACCACAGCGAAGCACTTGGCATGAAGCTATACTCGTATCGAAGAATTTCTGGCATCAGACCAGAGCTCTTAAAAACAACATCCTTCCTCAACTCAAACATTAACGGCTGCTTCTAGAATATTCTCTGCCATTTAGTAGAAAATAAATCCTTTATAATGCACAACACAACAATGCATTATACAATAAGTAGCAACTGATCATTCATCTTGAACATCATTCATCTTCTCACTGTCAAAGGCACAAAGAGAATGACTCAAAACAGCCTATATACCTTATGAACAAAGGTTGGCTGAGTTAGCAATGCACCAGTGACATAAACATGAAAAATTGCTGAATCAGACAGGAATATGCAAGAAATTGTGTAAAAAATAGATATTGTTGCACGGTATTAAACTTGACTCCGCGAACAATGAGATCGTCCCCCTGCAGCAGCATACAGCAGTTGCAGACAATGGCATATGTTATGCATATATGATTTTACAATGTTTATTTAACAAAAAAAACAGCATTTGGTCAATGTGACACTGACTTCATATCGTTAGTCACTAATCAATAGCAAGTGTCTATTGATCAGATGACAGAAAAACAAGCCACCGGTGTTCATGATGCAAGTACAAAGAACTGACTGCACTGCAGCAAACGATCTGAATGAACGAACATGTTTTGAAACCAACAAAGAAAAAGAAAACAGTAGACTAAGAAAAAGGGGTTAACGAATAACACAAGTGTCGTTAGTTAAACTCGATGTCAAACTCGTACGCTTTCTTACCTTTTTACTAAGTCGCTCGCACTGTGTGCAAATTTTAAACAAGTCTGTCATGGTGAGAGAGGAGTTTTCCATAGTTTCATTAGATGCCGATGCGTGCCTCATATTGCGCTGTTCTGCTTTTAAAAATAAAATCTAGAGCGACTGTTCTTTGTATTTGCTTTATCCTGTTGTTCCTTGAGGCATTGGGTTATGCTACCCGTTCATATCAGCTGTTTCAGCTCCCGAGCAGAATACCCACTGCTTCCTAGCCCTCTTGTGGTAAATAACAGGCTGTAAACATGAGTGACGTGACCAGGAACCAATCGCGTTGCGAAAACAACCTACGTTGTCCAATCAAAGCCAAGAGGGCGGAATTAAAAGGACACACAACGCCTTCAGCCGACTTAAAACTGTACTTCACGCAAAAATATTAATTCTGTCATCATTTGTGGACCCGTGCATCATTGAAACATTGAGTATTAAAGCTAAAAGACAGTGATTTACTTAGAGAAGTGCATAGAAAAACATACACTAAAAGGAGTCGGTCATTCCCTTTGTGCCTCACATAAGAAAGTCATACAGGTTTAAAACAACATGAAAGTAAATAAATCACGTTGTAAAGCATAACGTAACTAACGTTATAGCCATTTCATTTATTGAGAGGTAATGGAGTGATATGCACACTGCACTTCTGATAGGGAGCTTTCCTTTGCTTACAGATGCATGACTGGAAAGCTTTCTAATATTGGTTAATACTTAACCGACTTTTAACTTTGTCATCCAATAAACCTATTTACATGGTTTGTCTAGTAGTCTATATGGCCACAGTTCCAAACCCCGATGTAAGGGGCTGATTTAAGTAGCTCGAGCAAGAGGGAGGGGATGTTTTTTCCTTGAGCAAAAGCGAACTGCAGTAAACAAGCCTCGCAACGTGAATGAGGATGACGGCATGGACTACAGTGAAAAACAAGCCAAGATCAATCCCTGCCCTCAGCTTTATATCCCCCACAGGAAACAAGTCAAGACACCTAGCAGATAAAGTGACGCTTTTGGCAGAGGTATTGATTATTTTCTAGGAAAAAGAAGTAGAAGAAAAAAAAAAGTTCAATGAATTGGTTTTTCAATGCATTTTAAAATGTTGTTCACACAGTTTAGAGACTTTCTGAATCATTTAAAAATGAACGCATAACTCTGCACTAAACCTAACGTCTTTATTTGCGCAAATGCACAATCGTAGAATATATACAAGTCCATCTAACATGAATTAAAGTTCTGTGCATGAGCAGAAGGCCGTCAAAGCTTTTGGATTTGGCATCGCTCACGAGATGAAGAGTAGCTATTCAGCATGTTCATTGTGTCTGAAGGGACTGTCCTACACCAGGGGGCTGAGGGGGTGTAAACAGACCAGAGCAGGAGTCAGCACTCTCTCTAGTGATAGAGGGGTGGTTTAACCAGGTCCACTGAGCCCAATGGCTCAGCAAACCTACAGAAGAGAATGGTCAGCGTTTGCCTTGCGCCCACCTCCCCTTTTCCCCTCATTATTAAAAAAAAAGGCAGACTATTATCGGAGAACAAACTTCAGGCTCTACTGTACTCACACCATATCATAACATAGGGCTCAGTTGGTTATTTGGATGAGAAAATAGACAGCAAAAAGAGTTTACTATAGTACTCCAGTCATATGAAAACACATACCAAAAATCAAAAGCTTGCACAATCGTTGGCAAACACATAAGTGTTGTTTTTAAAGTCTTTTTTCAGTCGTATCATTCCAACTCATTTAACCATCACACATGAGGAACATGCCTGGACATATACATGTACTTCTAAGAAAATACACAAACTATCAATTTTCATTTCACCCCCAAGTTAAACATGCCAATCAGGTCAAATTAATCCAATCATCATTACTGTAAGCCGACTGTCTTCACTGTAAACTAAAAGTTTACAAATAAAAGTAAAGCTTTTCAAAACTCTCATTGTGCCTATGACTGGAAATCTCTTTAGTCTATTATTTGTTCAAATATGAAACAGCAGATTGAAACCATTTAAGGCTATACATGTGAATGAAAGACTGGAAAAGGTGACTTCTTGGAGCTGTGAGAAAAACAGCCAACATCTGCTAATAACTCTGGCTTTGCCGGTGAAAAACTTTCATTTTTGTGTGAACGCGTTCTGTGTAACAGGGTGTGCTTGTAGAAGTGCCTCTCTGTGTGAATGTGTGTCTTTGCGCTGTTGTTTTTCTTGTGCTGAACGAGCAGCCATGCTAAAACCACAAGCCTTCGGATGTTCAACAAGTGGCAGAAAAGTTGCCTGACGCAGCCCTCGTCTGAACCGGTTCCATCCTGACCTATCAGAGATCAGGGGGAAGAAAGAGCGAAAAAAAAGAACACAAAAGACACAAGCCTAGCAACAGGAGTCAGCCAATCAGAGGGCAGAACAACAGTTTCAGGGTCCAATCTGTTTTTTTCACCCTCACTCCCCCACCGTAGTGCCTCTGAAAGAAAAAAAAAAGTAGTCTAACTTCAAAATGAAGTTGTTTCTCGGTCTGTTCAATGACTGGGAGTGATATGTTTTTATGGCTGAATGTATCTGTTGCTTTGTACACTGAAAAAAAGTGTTGCAAGTCGACTAAAGTCTTTGCAGCCTTGAACTTTAGACCATATGGTGTGACAATAGCCACAATGTAAAACATAATAATAAAAAGAATGGAAATATATGATTTCAGTGACCCACATTGAGCATTTATTATTGTTTGTCATTTGTTTTATATTGAATAGAATCCTATTCTATGACACTAGGAAAGTCAAATAAACACTAACTCTGCAATACAATGGGGTCCCTCTTTTTTAGTTTGTTTGTTTCCCATTAATCCTTCAAATTTACATATTAGTTATTCTATATCAAAGTCTCATTCTTATTATTGATTTGATTCATTTATTTGGTTACTTCTATCCATAATAATAATTTGCATGTCATTTGCACACCCTCAGGGTATCCAAGAACAAGGTCGTCAGGTAATTTGGTTTTGCCTGTAACTTGTTTTTTGACTTTCAAACTGTTGGCAGCCACTAACAAACTTCATTGTACTGATGAAAAAAAGCCACCTAGCCTACATCTTGAATGACCTGAGGGTGAGCAAACGAACAGTAAATAAATTTTTTTGTTTTTTGGGTTGGCTATTTCTTTTAACCTCGTAAAGTTATTAAAAGCAGCTTTATTTTACTAACCCTCCATTCTACAGTTACCTTGTTTACTGTATGTCATCTGAGTCAGTGTCTTTGCTTGCTGGAGGCCAATGAACTTTCCTTACAGTGAGAGTTCAATGACTGTAGACTGTGCTCAGGCTCAATAGCTCTTTTCAAGACACTAAACATGTAACAAGCATTCAACAGCGCTTTCCTCCATTATCAGATCCACCTTTCCTCTAGCTCTTTCATCCTTATATCCTCTATGTCACTGGTCATTTCTCCCACCCAGCTCCCCTTGTTCTGCACTGTCAAACTAGCACTTGTATTCAGCTTGGGAGTTCTGAGAACCGGACTGATTGGAGCAGCTCAGTCTTGCATCTGTCTTCCTGAAAGAGGTGCGGTCCACTAGGAGCACTGATACAAATGAACACACATACACATCCAGACAGTCAGAGGAAATGGCACTCCCAAAGCACAAACTAGCACGCATATGCATACTCCACTCAACAATAAGGATTGTTTCTACAGGCCAGCAGTCCAGATTTTATTTGCCCTGAGGATGTTTAATATTAAAATAATAATGATACTCATGCAAAGAAAGCAAAATGCACAAATGCAACTTTTAAGGGGGTCAATCACAATGGAGGTGCTTCTGCATTCCTGTGCTATTTTCAACCTGTCATCTTTGTTGGGAAGCAATCACATGACATCTTTGGCCAATTTACTGTGCATCGCTTTTTATTTAGTGTCATGAACACCGTTTTAAAATCAAATGTCAACTTAAGAACAGTACAAACCTTTTGCATGCACTTTGTCTAACACTGCACTAACTTTCTTTGTGCTTGCTGCTTAAAATAATTATACTTTTTTCAACTATGATGCATTTTATTGATTACAGTGATCATCAATCCTAACCAATCAAATAAATGCTGTCCGTTTGTACATTCTAATCGTGAAACAATCCTAAAAAACACTCTATTCATTAAAAATGTTAAGCTGATAATGATAATAAATTATCTAGAAGCACAAAATCTGGAAATTAGAATGATTCTTTAACGGATCATTAGTCACAGATTGAAGCTCAAAAATACAAAAGACAATTTTAAATCATTAAATTAGATAGGTTATTTTTTTCTGAAACTTTCTAACAAAGTAACTTGAGAGGTGTCTGGGGTCACACAGTAAATGTCTAAAAACTAACTGGTATCTACAAACAAATAAGCATTTTTTTCAGTTGATATGGTTAATGGTTTATCAATTAGCTATAATCCGGCGTGTTTCAACCCAAATTAGAGTCAATCATGGACAAACCCATCCATTAAACAGTTGTCTATATTTGGACCCAATCTGTGTTGAAGCAACCGAGCATTTTGCACTGAGCAAAATATCAAGGTCATTTTTAGCAGGGGTACAGAATAAATTGAGTTCACCTCAACTGTCCTTGCAGAATACTTACACAGTAGTTGTGCTAACATAGTGTCAAAACCAGAATTTGAACAATATACATGTTTTAATATTTGAAACCTATCAAAGTGCATTATTACGCTTGTAAAGTGTGCTTGTTCTACATTTATTTCATATAAATGCTAAATAGTTTGATATTTCTTTACCTTAAAGGACACCTGTGATATAAATCATCTTTAGTAAGATGTTTGGACAGAACTGTGTGTAGGTATAGTGTGTCCACAGTCAAATTGGGGTGATATAAAGACAATAAATTTTTTTAAATTTCCTGACGTTAAAATAGGATCAAAATCCCTCTCATTTTGAGGCCCACCAAAACATGACATAGGAGTGCAGTTTCCCTGCCCACCGAATTGATTGACAGCTGAGTATTAAAATGTATCTGTAGTAACGCGTATAATCATATCAACAAGACAGGACGTGCGCAAAGCAACTGGGATTAAAAGATCTGTTCAGCTCTCTGTGATCATCAATCATCATCAACTGTGATCAAGAATGAGTTTTACAAGTTTAAAATATTTTGTAACGACATTGTGTGTGACTCATCGTTGCAGAAAGGCTTGAATTAACTCCACAACAAATACATCAAACAATCATTGGGAAAGTTCTTACTGTCGTATTTCTCACAAACGTTACGCGAGTTTTGCTTTCTTCATGTCTGTCACTGTGCTGTTTATCTGACGCAGCCGGAGATTGAGGCACACTCTGACAGGCACGTGGGAACGGTGGGTGGGAAGAACTAGCATTAAAGGCTCATGCAACAAAAAACATTATATTGTGTTCAGAGCAAAAATCTCAATATTCTGAAAGGTATAATAAATAACTGATGGGTGTTTTGAGCTGAAACTTTACAGACACATTCTAGAGACACAAAAGACTTATCTTAAATCTTGAAAAAAGGGGTAAAAAAGATGGCCGTTAAAATAAATGATATTCAGATATTTTGTCTTAATTTTTGAGGCCAATGTAGTCCACATACAGACAATCAGAAATCAAAACCTCACTGTCTTTTGCTGTATAGTGTATAGGAGATCGCTTGCTCGCTTCACCAGTGAGGAAGCCACAGTTCCTGTGGATGTTATGTTAATAGGGAGGGCTCGCAGCTGTTAAAACACAGAGGCCACACCACATCAAATTCAATACGCATATCTAACATAAATAAAGCCAAAACCCACTTCTCCAGCTATCTTTAGCCCAAAACAAACCACAGTCCCACATAATTAATGATTTTTCTTTATCATTTGATGTGCAACCTAAGCAGACTTTGCTTTATAACAGTCAAAATCAATACATATGGTTTAGTCCTGGCTGATAAAGATGTGTGGTTTACTCTCATTTACTAAACATCCCCCGGCATGAGCCCTTAGCCGAACTGCAATTTTCATGTGATGTTAATGCTTTATTAATATATATCCATGATATGCCAAGTCACTACCTCTTTCGGACAAACAAGCTTGCTTACATGGAGGCAGTGAAAGACTTGACAAAACAACACTTCCTCAATCAGACCGCAGAACACTGTTCCTCAAAACAAAAATAAATATGTAACGAAGCTATAGACTTATCTCTTTTTATTACCCTTCTGTTTATCCATAGTTCGTAGCTGTGGAGAGAGGTAACATGATCATATGAATGCCAGCCTGTTTAGTCAGTCTATCATGCCTTACATAATCTTGGAACAAAACAATAATGGTGTCAGTGAACTTGCTGTTGATTCAGCATCTGTTTCATACAACGTGAGACCTGAGATGGACTCAGATTTACTGTCGGCCAGAGGATTGATTGGCAAGATATACTGGAGAAAGATGCTAATATCATAATAATAGGATTTTATTATCGGTTTTGGAATAGTTTTGTAATGTACTAAAATAAAATATTTGGCAAAGAGTGTATAGCACAGCACTGAATGTTACATGAATATCACCTGCATGAATCATGTCAAGAAAAATACTTTCTATAGCCCCATTTGGATTTAAGGGATGGATGTAAGGGATTTTCACAATTCACAGGGTGTAGTTGGTGACTTTATAGGCGAACGAATCCAGAATGTCAGTGTTTTTCACTCATGACACACTCGAAAACCCCATTCTGAATTACTTACAGTTTTCAGACAAATACAGAGGTCACTTGACAATTTAACTGCCATCCAGATCCACATCTCTGAGTTTCTAAAGGAAATCAATCTAAAAGTTGTTTTGTAAATCCTTTTTTTGGCCACTGAAACGCACTGTACGGTTGCATTCAATGGTAATTTATATTTCCTTGTGTATTAAAAATGGACACTTACATTACAGAAGCACTAGAAATGTTGTGTCTGTGGGCCCTATCATACAACCTGCGCAATAATGTGCAAGACGTGTTTGGCACAATTTGTTGCTATTTTCAGACCAACGCAACCCTAATTTTCCCATTTTGCATCACGTTGTTTAAAGATCTATCCATTAAAAGGGTCACATTTTGGTTTTGGGGATCTCCAACAACAGTCTGATATGCATGCAAGGTCAAAAAACACTTTCATTAATTTATAATATGCATTTACTTTTACCTAATTATCCCAACGACTCCCATATGATTTGTTCAGCGATTCATTTGTTTCCAAACCCCTCCTTTGTGTGAGGCTAATCTGAGCTGATTGGTCTGATGACCCAGTCTGTCTGTCTTATGTGTGATTGGTTGACTGCGTTCTGTGCGAGACTGAGAAATATGCCCACCACGGCTTATCAACAATTTTGAAGTAGTCAGAGTACCCATCTCCCGCCACCCTCCTGTTTTGTTATTTCTCTGGGAAAACTCCCATAATTACCGAAATTAAATATGTAGGCTTATGGATGTCTTCAGTGGAGTGAGTTTCCACAGTTTCCTTACTCTACAAAAGTAAAGGAGTAAAAAGAGTAAAACTAAAGTAAAGAGAAAGTAAAGAGGCCGAATGGAGGAGGCTCGTTCTTTATTCTTGCGCTGCAGATGATCTGTTAAACTGTTTTCTCGCTAGTGAAACGTTCAGTTTTTCCACTTACTAAGTCCACCATGTAAATAGCAAATGCACCATGGCGTACGCAACTGACTCTTAAAGGGAATGTGAGGTGATTGTCTGATCGGTTTAATGCACATTATGATTAAAATACACCCATAACTCATTAAGAGAATAAGCACAACCCTGTTAGACCATGCGACGCAGCGCAGAGCATATTTTTCTGTCCTTAAAATAGCAAAAGTGGATTCGGACACAGCCTTAATGCTTTTGCGCCATGCGCTTTAGACTTTGTGCCTAGATTGTTAAAATAGAGCCCTTTGTCTTTATTATTGGACTAGCTGTCGAAAAGCACCTTTTCTGAGTTGTGTTGCGGTCCAATGCAATTGGCTGTTGTCATGGCAATCATGCATTAAATCTTGCATGTCTTAGAGGGAATATAAATTTTTTTATACTGCAGATTCAAATATGGTGGTGGCGCCCAATTTTACTTTTAGTATTCAAATCAAATAAGAAATTATTTAAATAATAACAAATTAAAACCCTTAAACCAAAAGTGAAAATTCTAGGCTACTGTACAGGTGGGGAAACAAGAATTTGAAATCAGAATTTAAAAAATTCATCCTGAGAAGGAAGCTGCCTATGTTTACAGTGTCTTCCATTGTTTGAGACAGATATAGATCATCTGACTTCTTCAGAACTGTTTGTTTGCAGTGGTGCAGCTCAATAATACTACAGTATCATAAGTTCATATTAAAAAGCTCTGGTGAACTAATTTCACACTCGTGTCCTCTTTCCTCATCAATATCGGATGAGGCACTGGCAAAACCGGATGACCAAACAAAACCGCCTATAGCCCTGGGCCTCAGGCCATGCCACAGTTAGAATGAAACCACTTAATATTTCATTGTTTATGAAAAGCCTGTACAGACCAGCAGAGACTGCCTAGTTTTCCCTTCCCCAGCTGTAAAAATTTCCATCCTTGAAAGAAGGAAATAATTTACAAGCACTAAAAACCTCTGCCCACAGCCCTTTCTCTCTTTCCCAACAGGTAATGTAATTAGGATCGGTTTAATGCACTCAGGTGGAAAGCTTTACAGTAGATAACACACACAGGATACAGTATACAGTATTATTGCACAATAACACATTGCACAGTTTAAGCATATTTGCATTGACACCGTGCACGTGCACAACTGAGCACGCTTACAGTTGAAAGTCAGTCATTTACAGTGCATAAATCAACATGTCAGGGTGAGCAGGTTTGCAGCCTTTGCATATTACAGGTTAATAATCCTATATATGCTATACGTTCTCAAGACTCCTCCTAAAAACACATACCTGTGCAATGCTTTTGGCTAAGCTGTTCATTAATAACTGATCCATGCATGTCTGAAATTGCATATCCATTTTCCATATGTGCTGGTGCTCAAATTCACTTTTAGCGTTGATTTAGTGTTTATTATTATTTACACCTGATAGTACTGCATGTTAATATATACCTTTCATACATTATTAGCCATAAAATTAAAATAAGTAAATAAACATATTCTACATTAACAACTGTCGATTAAAATGGACTTAAAGGTTTAGTTAAGCCCTCAAAAGTTGTTCCATCCCCATAATAACTGGTTAATATTTGGAAAATTAATGAAGATTTTTTTATATACATAAAATCTGACTTTATCTGATTTTAGAAATATAGCAGGTATGGTTTATGTACACCGATCTATGTTTGGATATAAATAAAACAAAGTAAAACAACAATCTACTTATCATATAAAGCAATCAAGTCCAATTCAAATTTCTTGATTCATATGGATTTTTTTTTTATCTCTTAATGAGTGTTTAAAAGCATCAGTTTTAGAGTGAATATTTAAATGGATTTCTATGGAAAATATTGCTTTATTTGTGTTACAATGATAAAGGGGAAAACTAATTAAACATGTCAACCACTAAACACTAACAAAAAACCCCACAAACCTTCCAAAAGCAACACTGACTTCTACATTTCAAAAGAATGCCTGAGAGTCGTATTTGCTAGAATGAAAAGACATTTTCTTGATGCCCAATCACATTCAAACTCACATATTCTATAGTAAAAGCTTTCAAAACCATCGCTTCTCTTTTTTATACAGCAAAATCACTGTTGTTCCACTGTTATAAGCTTGCAAAAGAGAGAAGGAGGCAGGAACACTGTTATTTATGAAGACAAAATGAGGAAGTGTGCCAAAAATTCCCCCTAAACACCCACACCACCCCCTCCCGACTCATTCTTTCTTATCCTTCCATCCGAGAGAAGAGGAGAAACAGGTTCGGCAGACTAGAAGCTTGCTGACTAAATAACATGTTGCAAAACTGAGACAGACTGAGAAAGAGAAGAGAAGGAGGGGGGGGCAAGATAAATCATTGACAGGCTCATAAACTGAACAACATGTCAGGAAATTACTATAAATGATTCAAATTAACTGTAACTGCTCTGAACCGGTATGTTGGTCATACGAAAGGGGCACAGAAAAAAAAAGTGCACATGAGCCAAACCTCTGAATGCCAGAGAAGTGTTAATCTTGGTTCTGGACATGCTTTCGTAGTACAAATAATGAGAACAAATGATGTCCGACTTCATGAGAACACTGGCTTCATACACATGACCGTCTGTTAGGGAGCTCATTTTTAGAGGAGCCATATGGTCAGCAGCGGGAAAGACTAGACTTGTCGCGCTACGGCCAAATTAAACTATACGTTCTCTACACAAAACACAATCTTGAAGGAAGATAAATCAAACTGTAACAGCTTGTCATGGATGAAAACAAGCAGTAGCAGTGCAAAAAAACTAAAAAACATAACCACATATTTTTAGCTTTAGTAGCTTTGTCGTGACTTTTAGTGTGAAAAATTACAAAGATGTAAATGATCAATTATTACAGCTGTAGAATCAATCATATTTAAAGTTAAATTAAAATGAAAGAATGTGAAGGACGTCTACACTTGACAAGAATAGATCCATTTGTGAGTATCAATGTTCTGCACATTTCTGTTTGTCTATGAAATTCATATTTTTACATGAGTGTTTTGGCTCGGTGTGTACCATTGTTTTAACCAACACTGGATGTGAGAACTTAACCTGAAATATTTATAACATTTTTAGCAATTGATACCGATTCTAAAATCTAAGATCGATCTAGACCAGGGGTTTCCTAACGTTTCAGCCCGCGTCCAGCAAAATAACAATTTCAGTGACTCAAGACCCCCACTGTCCTCGGAGGTGGTTATAAACATACAAACATTGCACACAACATGCACACACACCAATAGGAACTATATAAACAAGCTTATTGACAACACACAAAAAGGTGCAACAGTCTAACAACCATATCATTTTTTTATGGTCATTATTCATTTGTTTAATTTAATATTCACCTCACTTAATGAGAATGGTGAGCACAATATTTACAGCACAAGACTATTCTTGGTTTCATTTTGGAGACTTGGAGATGATCCTCCATGTTCAGTTGTAGCTAGGCATGGGACGATAACAGTTTTCAAGGTATACCGCGGTTTGGAAAAGTCAAGGTTTTTAAACAGTCAACATTTTCTGCAATGCCATTCCTAAGGTGTGAGTAAGATATATATTTTTTAAAAGCTTTTTAGGAGTATCCCCAGCAGAAAAGATATCCAAAGATGCCATTTTAAATTGTAAAAAAATATGTCTTTGAAACAAATGAAGACAGCAGAAGTCAATAATTCATTTAGCCTGACATGTTTACTGTTCCAAAATATTTTAAATGTTTCTCAAAATAAAATATATTCAAAAGAGAAAAAAGTGTACCATGAAACCGTGATATTTTAATCCGAGGTTATCATACCGTCAGAATCTTATACTGGCCCATGCCTAGTTGTAGACTTTTTTTTTAACGTATGTGAGTGCCATAAAGGTGCCAAAGTTGAACATTATGCCGTAAAATCAATCTGCTGCAACTAACACTATTGCTGTGACATTAATCTAGTTTAATAACCTCAGGGGTCGCGATCCAATGAAAAAAGAATTGAAAGGCTGATGGCTTTTATTTGCATGTTGTTTTTTATGAAACTATTAAATACAATTCTGCAGGTTAGAAATAAAATATGGTAATTCTAACAGTTTAATAACATATATGATATTTTAGAAAATCACCAAGCGACCTCCCCTCATTGTCTCGCGACCCTCCAGTTGGTCCCGACCTTGACTTTGGGAACCACTGATCTAGACTATGATGTTTTATATGATACTTGAATAAAACCTCACTAGACACACACACACACATCAATGGTAAAAACTTTGTTTTAGTTACTTTTAAATAGCAACAATGTATTTGTTCTACACTGTAAAAAGCAATTTGTTGAGTATAATTTGCAGTTTTATTTAACTTAAGCTAAGTCAACTTAACAGTTCTAAGTACAACGAGTTTACTTTATTTAAGTAAAGTCAACTTGTTACTTTTAAAACAATGGGTTTACTCGCTTTAAGGAACTAATCACTTTTTACAGTGTAGATTCTGCCCAATTTAACAGAAAATTATAAATACGCTGAAAAAAATTATTTAAAGGTGATTCCTTGGATTTACTAAAAAATTTTTAAGTTAAAGGATTATAAACAATTTATTTGGGCTGAATTTAAACCAATTAAGTTGTACATTACTAAATTTAATTTGTTTAAATTCAACCCATATAAATTGTTTGCAACCATTTTGCAGACATCGTTTTTTTCAGTGTGTGAAGAAACATCTCGTCACATTTATTCGCTCATTTAGTGTTCAACTGCAGAAAAGGGACAATACAACTAACGTCCATGGCATTACATTAAAATCATGCATTTTGACTGTTGCCATTTGTCAGTTATTAAATTTTATCAATGAAATGGGTAAAACCTTAACTATAGTTAGATTTAGACATTATAGTCAAGACTATAAGCCTTGAGTGTAGTGTGCACTTTTTATATTTGTGGTTGGTAATAATTAATTGTACCAGTAATACACAGGTATTAATTAATAAACAGTACAAAAAACTGTTCATAATAGTGAAGCTGTGTGTATCTTTTACATTTGATCAGTTCTGACAGGCAAATATTTTCAGCACAGAAAAAGCAGTAGAAAAAAAACAAGAAAGTCAGAAAAACCACGGGTGCACACAATGGCACAAAAAATGCTGCATGGAGTTCTATAAAAACAAATATGACTTGCATAAAACAAGAAAGTCAATAAACGTGGCCATTATGAAGGCCTGTGTTTGGATTTCCAAATCTTTGTTTTGTCTCAAATGCCTCCTCTACAGCTTGAAAACTAGAAATAATAGGGTGAAACATTCATTTCTCTTTTCATAACCTTTGTGTCGAGCTCAAGCAGGCAGACTGTCCGCAGTCCCATACTGTCTAGTGGGGAGACATGACTGTCCTATGGGATTCTCAGAGGAAATACTCAGACAATGCAACCCCCGTCCCCTCCCTTCATAAAGGCCACTGTCTTTCTTCACAATGAGCAATGACCATGGTCAATGAACACACACACACACACACACACACGTTCAATGAATCATTAGCATAATTGTTTAAACAAGCGCAGATATTAATTCAAAGGACAACTCTGAATTGTATGACAATAGGAAAATATAGATTTTTATTGATAACAATAAATCATATATTTCTGAGTGTTTTTTTGTGCTGGGATCTTGGTTTGCTTTAAAATGGCCGATTCTTCTAGGAACAAAGCAAATGGTTGTCTTTATGAATGGATCACTGAATAACTGACTCAAATGATTCATTTAAAAAACTAATTCATTCAGAAAAGTCTAAGATGTACAAATGTTGCATCGTTGGCTAAACAGAAAAAATGACCAATATCGTGACTAAAATGTAACAGCTAATAATAAATCAATTTCACATTCGCAAGTGTTAAAATCCTGAAAAACATTGCTCTTGCTTATGTGAAATCACTTAAAAAAACACACATACGGATATGTTTCCTTTCATAACTTCATGTTATTCTAACTGCATATTACGTTTTTTCTCAATTGCTTTGGTTCAATTCTCGATTGAAATTTTTATTTTCAAAACATTAAGTTTAGATCTCTAAACAATTAGCTTATTGTTCACATCAGATTGTCATTTCTTATTGATTCAAGCGAATTGCAAATGCTTTGGCGCATGTGTGCAAGCAGTAAGTACAACTGTCAACTGTAGTTTGGACAAAAACTGATCGCATATGGTTTGTTGATCAAAACTGATGAGTCGAGTCTCATTTAAACTGTCAAACTCTTCACAACTTCTCAATCATTATTCATCATGTAAGCCATCACACTCAAAATTGAGTCACATATCAAACATTTGTATACGCACATGTTTACACCATAAATATTTGATAGTGACATTGATTGTAGTGTCTGCTAAACTGGTAAATGACCTCTAGTTGCAATACAATTTGCGTTATCTATTCATCAATCAAGTTTGGTAGCATATATAGACTGCCCACATCACAATCACTACAATCACAATCCTGAACTGCAGTAACAAGAATGATTTTTCATGGATATTTTGTAGCTTTTTGCGTGAATTTGTGGAAACATAAGAAATATGAAATACACAATACAGTAATTGAACAAGCAAGATTGCACTTCACGTGTAATACATTTGTACACAAATAAATGTACTGTATAAATACAATTTTATACATTTTATATATATATATATATGTGTGTGTATATGTGTATATGTACTATTGACTCTTCTCAACAAATATCATATTTTCTTAAACATTAATGTCCATGGTTGACTGTCATGGTGAAAAAACAGCTAATCATTTTGAGCAGTGTGGTTCACACAATGACAAATACACTATGTTTTTACGCTTTATGGCCAAATTACTGACATGATAATTAGGTTTTGAAGCATGAATGAAATGTTTTGGGTGAATAACTACATTCTGCAGATATGCAATAAAGTTTTGAGATTTGCCCTCACAGCTTAGAGAATGTTAAGTCTGTTAACATTGTCTAAAAAAGATGCCAAAGCAATTGAGAAAAACTGTATAAGGTTTTATCATGCAGTGAACACTTTTGTTCACTTGATTCAATATTCAATTCAATAGATATCACACACTCTCCAGCAAACACCTGTGACTTCTAGCTTGAACCCCAAAGACACATGGGTATTTCAGATTAAAGCCAAACTACTAAATCGGGCATTCTGACCAAAAAAACTTGCTGCAGCAATTCCACCGAGAGGAAGAAAACTTAAAAAAAGAAAACTAGGTGAAAGGTTGACTAAAGAAGAACAACTGGAAAAAGGCTGAGAAAGAAAAAGACAAAACTTCATTTCCTTTTTATAAGCTAAACATTAAAGAGTGTGAAATAGTTCTGGGCGATTTGGTGTAAAATCTAAATCTTGATTAATTGAACATTTAAACTTGATTACGATTAATGAACTGTTATTTTATTTGCAGGTTTTGTACAGTAAATATGCTCACATATTACAAATGAGCGATTTCTGAATGAAGGGTGCATTACTTGACTTTAAAATAACTGAAGGAAACACACACTATCTACTATCTATGATTATTCATTGAATATCAGCATTGAACAACTGAAAATAAAACACACATTGCCTAAAACTAACTTTTCTTATAAAAAGTGAAAATGAATAACTTGCACTTTTGGAAACAAAATTAATTATTTTCAATGTTTTTCATATTAAAAGTAAAAAAATAAGCAGTATCTCCTCTAAATCAAAAACCTCTTACATAATCTGTAAATAATATTTTAAACAGTGCATTTCTTGCATCTTTTGTAAACAAATATTTTCATGTAAATAATGACTTTAATATAATAGAAAATATGCCATCTCAAGGCATCTCTGGCGCAGCTTCCAATCATCATCACTGTAATGCAAAGCAAGACTCAAGTATGGGTCTATCGTCCACTTGACCAGAAATCAGATGGCTGCAAAGTGGCCGCAGATGTAATATAAATCAGCCTTAACACAGTGGGGACACGTGACTCCACACATAGAAGGGAAAGTAATTGAAAAAATTGACCTGGAAAAATTCGGTTGATTATAGGTTATGAATGTCCATTTCTTTACTTTTACTTTTTTCGATTAATCGCCTTGCCCTAGTGTGAAGGCTTGGATTAGTTTAGAAAAGTAGGACTTGTCCAGTGCTTTTTTTGTATTGGGCAACAACATGATGCCATATGGTTTACCTGAAACTTTTCTTGACAACAAGACTGATTAGTGAACTCAACAAAGCACTGCAGTTATAAAAGAACATTTTATTTTTATATGCAAAATGTACACAAACACACACACACACACAGAGAGCTGTGAGAGAGTATGAATGGATGCACTGTCTGTAAAAGTTTCCTGCTGAAAAACATGTTTTGTACCAGACTAAAATAAAGAGTTCTGTGGTGTGTGGAGAGAGAAAGAGAGCAACCAAATTTTTATATAAACACGAGACGGAATGTATTTTGTCACTTTCTTTAACTCATTTATTAATATTTGCCTTCCTCCTATCACTCCTTCACCCTGACCCTGTAGAAGGCCTGCATACTTGAGGTGTTTGCTCAAGTTGCTTTTTGGAATATCTTTTTTGCATGCTTTGTCAACAAGACAATGGTTGGAATGTGACATGCAGAAGGCATTAGTTAATGTATAACATTCACAGTATTGTTCAGGCATCCTGGATAGCTTAAAAAAGCATATGTTTAACATATCATCTTGATGCCAACAGTATAAACAACTAGGTACTATACACATATAGAATCCAAATATTTATTTTCTAACCAAATAATGTATTTTAGTGCATGCAAAATATATGTTGTAGACAAGCTGGGATGTTGTGCAAGGAAAATATGCAAATTAAATTTAGTAAAAAACAAACACACTAATAGGCACTAAAAAAAACACACTAATAGGCACCATTTCTTTCTAGTATGCAAGTATATAAATCAGCATGTACACGTTGTGATTTTCACACTTCAAAAACAAGTCAACTGTATTCAATAGAAGTATTACACTAGCATAAATAATGCCTCAAAGCTAACAGACATGGACTAAAAACCACAAACTGCAAATTATGAGGTCTTTGAACTTTTCTCTACAGTATTTCTGTGTGTTTGTGTGTGTGTCCACGTGTTTGTGTGTTTACATTCAGTAGCTCCTGCTGTGGTGGGTTTAGTTGTGCCCTTGCAGAAAACAAACACTGATCACATTACCAGCAGATAAACTGTGGGCATGTCAGCACAAATCCACGCTGCATCAATTCTGATCCTTTTCTGACATTCCAGCGTGGACATTCCTTTAAAGACTATCAGCTGACACATGACCCTTCAAAACAAATTCAGAAAAATCACTGGATTTCCATTAACATAATGCAATAATCTACAGTTCCAGGAGAAGAAAAAACATGGCTGGGCGTTGTCTGCTCACCCTTCCTACAGAGTTCTTTACCAACTGTGGAAGTTGTTTATATAGTTTTAAATATATAGCGGTGCGATTGTAGTTTATACTCTAGAGCACGAGTCCAGGGCTCAACAATAAGATCCAGTGTAAATTTGTTGTGTAATGCACATTAAGGATGCACTTAAACATTTGGTTTTATTTGATGTGCAGCACAAAGTTTGTTGCAAATTCTACTGATTTAAATATGCTACAAAGGTAACTTTATCTAGATGGCTGATAGGGATCAGTTTTATAAATAATGCAAGAATGATTTACAAGTGTGTGGGCCGTAAATTCTAAATCCTACCTCACAATATTCTACTGTATATATGAACGACGGTATATGCCACAATATATTTCTGCTTCAAAAGAAAAATAGATTGTGGAAAAACTACACAAAGTAGAATGATTGACTAATGCTGTGTGCAATTAGGTATTATTAAATTAAGTATTATTATACAGTATTAAAATTAAGTATTATTAAAAAGAGTTCTTTTCCAACTGTAGTAGTTGTGAAAGTTGTTTTTATATATAGTTTTAAATATATAGCGGTGCGATTGTAGTTTATACGCTAGAGCACGAGTCCAGGGCTCAACAATAAGATCCAGTGTAAATTTGTTGTGTAATGCACATTAAAGATGCACTTAAACATTTGGTTTTATTTGATGTGCAGCACAATGTTTGTTGCAAATTCTACTGATTTAAATATGCTACAAAGGTAACTTTATCTAGATGGCTGATAGGGATCAGTTTTATAAAAAATGCAAGAATGATTTACAAGTGTGTGGGCCGTAAATTCTAAATCCTACCTCACAATATTTTACTGTATATATGAACGACGGTATATGCCACAATATATTTCTGCTTCGAAAGAAAAATAGATTGTGGAAAAACTACACAAAGTAGAATGATTGACTAATGCTGTGTGCAATTAAGTATTATTAAATTAAGTATTATTATACAGTATTAAAATTAAGTATTATTAAAAAGAGTTCTTTACCAACTGTAGTAGTTGTGAAAGTTGTTTTTATATATAGTTTTAAATATATAGCGGTGCGATTGTAGTTTATACGCTAGAGCACGAGTCCAGGGCTCAACAATAAGATCCAGTGTAAATTTGTTGTGTAATGCACATTAAAGATGCACTTAAACATTTGGTTTTATTTGATGTGCTGCACAAAGTTTGTTGCAAATTCTACTGATTTAAATATGCTACAAAGGTAACCTTATCTAGATGGGTGATAGGCATCAGTTAAAAAATGCAAGAATGATTTATAAGTGTGTGGGCCATAAAAACTAAATCCTACCTCACAATATTCTACTGTATATATGAACGACGGTATATGCCACAATATATTTCTGCTTCGAAAGAAAAATAGATTGTGGAAAAATATTGCACAAATTAGAATGATTGACTAATGCTGTGTGCATTTAAGTATTATTAAATTAAGTATTATTATACAGTATTAAAATTAAGTATTATTAAACAGAGTTCTTTACCAACTGTAGTAGTTGTGAAAGTTGTTTTTATATGTAGTTTTCAATATATAGCGGTGCGATTGTAGTTTATACGCTAGAGCACGAGTCCAGGGCTCAACAATAAGATCCAGTGTAAATTTGTTGTGTAATGCACATTAAAGATGCACTTAAACATTTGGTTTTATTTGATGTGCAGCACAAAGTTTGTTGCAAATTCTACTGATTTAAATATGCTACAAAGGTAACTTTATCTAGATGGCTGATAGGGATCAGTTTTATAAAAAATGCAAGAATGATTTACAAGTGTGTGGGCCGTAAATTCTAAATCCTACCTCACAATATTTTACTGTATATATGAACAACGGTATATGCCACAATATATTTCTGCTTCAAAAGAAAAATAGATTGTGGAAAAACTACACAAAGTAGAATGATTGACTAATGCTGTGTGCAATTAAGTATTATTAAATTAAGTATTATTAAACAGTATTAAAATTAAGTATTATTAAAAAGAGTTCTTTACCAACTGTAGTAGTTGTAAAAGTTGTTTTTATATATAGATTTAAATATATAGCGGTGCGATTGTAGTTTATACGCTAGAGCACGAGTCCAGGGCTCAACAATAAGATCCAGTGTAAATTTGTTGTGTAATGCACATTAAAGATGCACTTAAACATTTGGTTTTATTTGATGTGCAGCACAATGTTTGTTGCAAATTCTACTGATTTAAATATGCTACAAAGGTAACCTTATCTAGATGGGTGATAGGCATCAGTTAAAAAATGCAAGAATGATTTACAAGTGTGTGGGCCGTAAAAACTAAATCCTACCTCACAATATTCTACTGTATATATGAACGACGGTATATGCCACAATATATTTCTGCTTCGAAAGAAAAATAGATTGTGGAAAAATATTGCACAAATTAGAATGATTGACTAATGCTGTGTGCATTTAAGTATTATTCACATGAATAAGTTACATACGAAGTCAATGCAAATGCATGAATAGACGCAAATTACCAGTTGGCAGCATGAATAATACAGAATGCATGAAGGGGTTTGCACAACGCATTTGCTGTGAACGCTCTGATTTTACCTCAATGTCATCGCGTGAATAGATTCGAATTAAAGGTTAGCAGCATGAATGATGCAGAATGCATGATGCGGTATGTGCAACACATTTGCCATGGACGCTCTGAATTTGCCTCAATCTCATCATCTGTATAGAGGCATATTACTGGTTGGCAGCACAAATAATGCAGAATGCATGATGCGGTATAAGTTTACCATGAATGCTCTGAATTTGCATCAATCTCATCTTCCATGCAAGTTCAAAAAACTTTACTTGAACTGAAAATTCACTTAAGGTGAAAAACATCCTGTGAGTAAACTAGAGCTAGTAAAGTGGTGCTCTAAGTCAGTGTTTGGTGTAAACAAAGCATAAGTATTTGTTTACTAAGGTTATAATAGTTTTGGATTTTTGATTAGTTTTAGTTTATATTTCGTTTTGACTTTTTGTTTTCAAATTCATTCATTCATTCAACAAAACTCAGTCCAAGGCACTCGAAAAATGTGAAAAATTTAAAAAGCCTTTATTCACATGGCCAATTCCTAATAAAAACCAACGCGTTTCGGCAGAGAACTGCCTTCATCAGGGTAACAGTGATTAGGTGCTTCTAGAGTTTCTTTTATGTGCTATGGTCACATGACTCATTTAAATATCTCAACAACACTCAAAAAATATAACAAACAAAGTCAACTACCATCATTAATGATGAAACAGGGCATATACGCATATATGCAGACACAAGCATAAATAAGTAAATATATAGGACAGAGTAGTAAAAATGTACAGATCAATACTCTTAAACATGGCTTGTACACATATAGACACGAACACACGCAAGTATATGCACATACACACACACATATATATATATATATATATATATATATATATATATATATATATATATATATATATATATATATATATATATATATATATATATATATATATATATATATATATATATCTATATATATATATATAGATATATATATATATATATATACACACACACATACACATATATATATACATATACATATATACATATATACATATACATACACATACACACATACATACACACACATACATAGACATACCCACACACAAATGCATATATAAATGCATACAATATCATTCATTCATTCATTCATTCATTCATTTTCTTTTCGCCTTAGTCCCTTAGTCCCATTAATTTGGAGTCGCCACTGCGGAATGAACAGTCAACTTATCCAGCACATGTTTTACGCAGTGGATGCCCTTCCAGCTGCAACCCATCTCTGGGTCATACACTACGAACAATTTAGCCTACCCATTTTACCTGTACCGCATGTCTTTGGACTGTGGGGGAAACCGGAGCACACGGAGGAAACCCACGCGAACGCAGGGAGAACAAGCAAACTCCACACAGAAATGCCAACTTACCCAGCCGAGGCTCGAACCAGCGACCTTCTTGCTGTGAGGCGACAGCACTACCTACTGCGCCACTGTGTCGCCTCATTTTCAAACTCAGTTAGTTTTAATTAGCTTTTAGAGGTAGATTTACTACTTTTTATTAGTTTTTATATTTTGAAATAGCTTGTTTTAGTTTTGTTTTTATTAGTTTCAGTATAATTTTTTGTTTGTTCCAGAGAAAGGCTACATTTTTTTGACACAGGAACACTACCATCTACCCATACTCAAATTCAAATACAACAGCCCACAAGATAGCAGACTTAAGCAAGATATGCATGCAAGGCTGCTTCTGAGGTTAGATGCACAGTAGTGATGGGAAGTTCGAATCTTTAAGGCGAACCGGATCTTTTGTAACAGTCTTCCCAAGTTTGGACTCAACATATCAAAAATATATAGTCAGCAATTATAATTTTAGTCAGTTAAAACATCACCATGATCTGAAAAGGTTTTTAAAATTACGTTTTGCAACCCGAAAGCATAATTCACTTATTTAAATTCCCTTGCGATTTTCTGTTAAAAAAAATTACGTTTTGCCAGATCCTCTCATTTAAGCCCTCGGTTTACCCACGTTGCAGTTGTTCAAGTTTAGTTCAGTCACAGCAAGCTATCATGTACCGTTTGTGTTCGGTTCACTGCATCACATATGCGCAGTATTATCGGTTCACCACTTCTCAAATCTGATCTCAGTGTACTGTTCTAATAACTGAATAACTCAGCATATTTTGGTTTATTTTGAGTCAGAGGGGGTATCAGGCATGTAAAAAGTAAGTTGTTTGTGGTTAAGTGCTTAAAGTTGCTGGAGACGTGAATCGCGATCACTAATACAGAAGTAAAACCCATTATTGGGCACAAATGTGTTAAATTAATAGTTTTAAGTCACTGCTCGGATCGTATTTAATGCTGTTGGCATGCTGCTGTCATGTCCAGCCATTTTTTTTGTTGCAGGAGCAACAGCAAGGACTGACTGGAGGAGGACCGGCTTGATCTGGCCAATGGCATCAGAATTACAGACTCTGAGGTGCTGTACGGTCATACACCTGGCAGCGCGAAGTAAATAGATTTACTTCTAAAAGGCTCACAGTATTTATAAGATTAATTTTACAAAGATGAAAACGAAATAAATTTTTGCTATAATTTTAATTAGTTTCAGTTAGTTTTGTATGTACACAATATAGTTTCAGTTAGTTCTAGTTTTTTTTTTAAACTCGTTTTAATTTTTATTTCAGTTAATGTTTTTTTAATGTTTTCATTTTTTTTTGTTCGTTTTCGTTAACTATAATAACCTTGTTGTTTAGGAAATTCTACTTAAAACATTTAAATAAATAAAATCATATTTATTTATGTGGCCAATAAAAATACAGGCAGGGCAAGTATAAATCTGGCCCATAAACTCAAACTACTGGCCCATAAAAAAATCTTATTGTTGATCCCTTTTATGACCCCCCACCCCCCTTCTCCATGTTATTTTTTTCTCTATGATCATCTCTTTGTTCCATTGCCTCCCTGATGTCGCATCTTTCTGCTTTGTAGTCTCTCTCAGTGGGCTTGTGTTGCTCTTGATATATGATGGCCAGCAACAGATGCACGAAGACCTAATTATCTACTGCATATGTAAATACCACATTACCACAAATACAGAGAGGAAGAAAAAAAAGAGAGAAAGAGAGAGAGAGAGAGAGAGAGAGATGGACATCAACTTATTTGTGGCTTAACCCTTTTGTCTTGACTTACATGCTCACAGTGCTGTGCTAAGTATTTATTACCTGTTAACATTCACTCTAAACAAAATGAGCCAAAAAAGCAAAGTCCTATGAGAAGACAACAATCTTAGCCAGGAGATGATTCAATAGTACACACTGTTTTCAATTACTTGCAGTCACGGTGACTCTAGTAGTGCAATCACAGAGAAAGCATAGCTCAACCTTTCACCTGAATAAACCGTATTTATTTTTAAATACTTTTTCTGTGAAAATGCCAACAGTTTTAATGTCCTCGATAGCTTAGCAACCTTCATGACCTCAACAAACAAGAGTCGCCAACAGGAGCCAGTTCTTCATCAACCCTGATAACACAGACCAGATATTGCTGGATTCCTGCTCAGCACTCACATAAATTAACAAGGATAAAACACACTGTTTTCCTCACATTAACGCAAATAGGAATTCATTTTACATGCTAAATGCAGTTTATTGTTTTATGCTCCAAACTACCAAAATCTGGCTTATTTAATTAGGACTGTAAATGTCGATCCACAATTGTAATCTAATTACCTCAGTTAGCTCTTTAAAACATCAAACTGTGCTCAGCTACATGCACTAACTGAGGCTATTTGAGTATTTTATGTTGCATTTACTGTAAATAGGTAGCCGTGGTGTTTTAGTTCTTAACATGCTTCATAGGGCTTGATCAAGAGGGTAAACACTGAAATTAAGTGCAATTTGTTTTTGAGTAAAAGGAAGGACTAGTTAATGTTTAATGTTTAGTTATGTTTGATGTTTAAATATTTGTTCATGCTTTCATGGTTAGCTACTATTGTTTTTAGCTCTTATTAGTCAAAATAGAAATAGCAAAATGAAAGTAAGGGCAGCATGTTGGCTCAGTGGTTTAGCACTGTCACCTCACAGCAAGAAGGATGCTGGTTCGAGTCCCGGCTGGGCCAGTTGGCATTTCTGTGTGGAGTTTGCATGTTCTCCCCATGTTCGCGTGGGTTTCCTCTGGGTGCTCCAAAGACATGCACTATCCCAGCAAACAACTTTGTGTTTAATAGACGTCTTACAGACATCTAAACGGAGACAGTTTGGCTAAGGCCCCGTTTACACTAATGCGTTTTCGTTTTAAAACGCATAAGTTTTGCTACGGTTACGCCATCCGTCCACACTACGCCGGAGTTTTCGAGCCCCGAAAACGAAGCGTTTTGGAAACGCTGAAGAGCCCGTTTTAATACTGATACGCTGCTGCTCCGTCTCAGTGTGGATGGGGAAAAACGGAGATGTCTGAAAACGGAGGCGTGGCTGCTGAGATTCGCTACCTGATTGGGGCTTTTGGGTCATTGCGTTTCCTTCTCTTATTTGTCAAGCCCCTATCACATGACTATAACGCTACCGGAAGACGGCAGACCAGCCTTCACTGTAAACAACAACACTGACACAGAAATGGGAGCGTTGTTTGCACTATTGTCCGTTTCAGGCGCCATTGTGCAGTTAAACTCTGCCTTTTTTACTACAGCAGCTGCATATATTCACAAGAGGCAAGCTATTGTTCGAGCACTCGCTAATCACTCGCGTTCATCGTTCAACCAGCGTTTGTTGACTATAACCAAATGCCAAGCGAGACACATGCTTTCTGTTTATACTTGAACGCGCATGCCCAGAGTGCGCGAATGGTTACGTGATATACGTTTTTGGTGGAGTAGTGTGGACGGAGATATGTTTAGAAACGCTAGATGAAACGCTAGTGTGGACGCGGATCGTTTTTGATAAAAAACACCGTTTTAAAACGAAAACGCATTAGTGTAAACGGGGCCTAAAACAAGGCTAAACTTGGGCTGTCAGTGAAAATCTAATAGACATCTAAGAATAGCCCAAAACTAGACTAGTCGTCAAATAGACAAGACTTTATATGTGTAGTCATTCATTTCTGTTTATTTGATGACTAGTCTAGTTTTGGCCTATTCTTAGACGTCTCTTAGATTTTCACAGACAGCCCAAATGTAGCCTTGTTTTAGCCAAGACAACTATGTTTAGACGTCTATTAGACATCTTTTAAAAACAAAAAATGCTTGCTGGGATAGGTGAATTGGGTAAACTAAATTGGCCATAGTGTATGAATGTGTGTCAATGAGTGTGTATTGATGTTTCCCATTACTGGGTTGTGGCTGGAAGGGCATCCGCTGCATAAAACGTATGCAGGAATAGTTGGCGGTTCATTCTGCTGTGGTGACCCCTGATAAATAAGGGACTAAGCTGAAGGAAAATGAATGAAAATGAATGTAAAAAATGTCAAATGCTAACCAGTGTTTCTAGTTAGTCAATATAAATAAACACAGAATTGTTCAATTGAAATGTACTTAAAGTAGATTTTTTTTAATAATTGACTACATTTTTTTTATAAATTCTTCTGTGAATAAACAATACTGTTTCAGGTCAGTTAGATGTATAATATAATAAAAATTATAATAAAAAATTAATAAATTTCTTCAGCACAGATGAATTTTATTTTTCAAATGCAACAATTATAGTACTAAAAAAACAAATTCTGAATATTTGTAAATTGCATTGATAATCTGTTTAATCAACATTAAGCAGCAAAACTTGACTCAGTGGCTCAGTGGTTAGCGCTGTCGCCTCACAGCAAGAAGGTCTGGTTTGAGTCCCGGGTGGGCCAGTTGCCTATTCTGTGTGGAGTTTGCATGTTCTCCCCGGGTCCGTGTGGGTTTCCTTCCTTCATGCGCTATAAGTGAATTGTATGGACTAAATTGGCCATAGTGTATGAGTGTGTGTGTGAATGCAAGAGTGTATGGGTGTTTCCCAGTACTGGTTTGTGGGTGGAAGGGCATCCGCTGCGTAAAACATATACTGGAATAGTTGGTGGTTCATTCCGCTGTGGTGACCCCTGATAAATCAGGGACTAAGCTGAAGGAAAATTAATGCATGAATATAATCTAACCGAAAATGACATCTGAAAAATAGCGGCTAATAATCTTTATATTTCATAGTACATGAACATACAAATAGCTTCAATTTGCAATAAGATTTTCCTAATATTTATATTTGCATTTTAGATCAAAATGAAACACATTTTTGAACATAACTCAGCACTCAAAAAAACATTGGCTGCTTTTTATTTAAAATGAGTTGAAACAACAACAAAAAAAAAATTTCAGACAACTTCATTCTTTTATGTTCAATCCATTTAAATTTGTAAAAAAAAAAAACGATTAATTTAGCTTAATCAGTTTGTGTTGGGACAACATAAAGGAATTGTGTGTGGAACCCAGCATTTTTTTTACAGCGAGTATGAATATAATATTTACTTTAACTGCCTAATGTTACGGGAATACATGAGAGACAGATAGAGACTGGCAGAGGTGCACGTCAACAGAGTCCTTGATCTCACAGAAACCCACACGTCTGCTACGCTCCTACTTTTTCTCACACACATGTGCTTGAACCTCCACCAGCTGCGATCTGGCCAGAATCTGTGAGAGTGAGGTCAAGTGACATCATCGCATGTTGACTTTCTCATTTCTCAAAACGCAATATTAGATTTGTCATTTCCCCAAAAAAAAGCCAATAATTGACGCATGGTCAATAAAAAAATGTGAGAGGAGGAGAAGGAAGGAAGAAAGTTAATGAGAGGAGAGAAGAAGAGGGTTTGGTGTCGCGCAGCAGGAAGTGCGGCAACTAAGAGAACATGTAGCACCAGCTGCCATGATGACATCACTGCGGTGGTGACAGAGCTGTAGGGCCACTGGAGCACAACCCAGAAGGCCCCGTCCCTTTCTAGCATGTTTTTTTGGATAAAGCTCACAAAAGTCAGAAATCTGGTATTTCCATGATAGTGAAAACACAATGCACAATCATCTTCAAGAGGAGACGGTTTCAAAGGTGACGACACCTCTCACAAAAATGTGGAGACCCAGTGTGATTGACAGTTTAGTGGTTTATCTGAGGAATGCTTCCCATGTGTGTCGCCACATGGAGTTCTGGAATGGACATCCTCTATGAAAAGCTGATAAAAGACGTGCTAGTACCGTCACTAATTATGTACTCAAGTAGAAAGATGGTTGGTGTGTTTCTTGTCTAAAATGTCCATTACTGTTCATAAGTTGTAATTTAAAACATGTATTATCAATTCAAGGGTGACGCGGTGGCGCAGGTAGTGCTGTCGCCTCACAACAGCAAGAAGTTCTCCCCGGGTTTGCGTGGGTTTCCTCCGGGTGCTCCGGTTTCCCCCCACAGTTCAAAGACATGCGGTACAGGCGAATTGGGTAGGGTAAATTGTCCGTAGTGTATGAGTGTGAATGAGTGTGTGCGGATGTTTCCCAGAGATGGGTTGCGGCTGGAAGGGCATCCGCTGCGTAAAACATATGCTGGATAAGTTGGCAGTTCATTCCGCTGTGGCGACCTCAGATTAATAAAGGGACTAAGCTGAAAAGAAAATGAATGAATGAATATTATCAGTTCAGTTTCCTTTATTTTGTCATTCAAAACATCACAATAAAATTGTAATGCAGAACGAAATTATGTTGCATCAGACCCAACATAAACATTAAAAACATCACTATACAAACTATAAAATCCTAACATAATAAATAAGCTTTTGTAATTTCATAAATATATAAAAATATAGTTGTATAAAATATAACCCAATTTAAAAAATCTCTGAAGAATAACTTAATACATAAATACCTATTTCACCATTTGTTATAATAGTTGTAATATTAACAATTTATGCAAGTTTAACTATTTATTGATTTATTATTTCATACTAGCTATCATTAGTGTTTGAGATATGGTATTATTGAAAAGTCTTATAATGACAGGATAAACCACACTGATTTGCTCCTCAGGCTTCTGTAACGCCTGCCTGATGCCATGAGCATGAGCAGGCTATGGCCAGGGTGGGTTGGATCCCTTAAAATGCTATTTGCCCTAGACAGACAACGTCGTTGATACAGCTCCTCGATAGATGTCATTTGGACTGCAACAGACCTTTCAGCTGACTTTATTATCCTCTTAATGGTGTTCTTGTCAGACACTGCTATTCTCATACCAAAGGGAGATGCCATTAGTGAGAACACTCTCAACAGCTCCTCTGTAAAAAGTTGTGAGGATTGATGGGCTGAGGTGTGCTCTTTTTAACCTTCTCAGAAAGTGCAGTCGCTGGAGCGCTTTATTTGCGAGACAAAAAAGCCATTTTTCACAATTATTTCACAATTATGATATGGTTGTTTGGTATGATGACGCTGTTCGCTGTTCATTTTAATGCATTGAAACATAACCTTTCAACATTACAATATATTGGCATTGAACAAGTGAAGGTTCCGAGAAGGGGTGGGGATATTGACAGACTTTTATTACAGAGGGAAGCTTTCTACATTTACACATTGAAGACGTTATCTCCAAGAGGTTTGAATTTGGATTTTGATTTGAAATCTTTTTTGTAAGTGTATTTAGATCCTACACTGTTGTATACTAAATATGTGTGTACTTGATCTTTTTCCCCTTGGGTTCACTTGCCCTGTGGTTGATTGACGTGATTATTGTTTGCAGGTGTGATGCGCTAGACTTGTACATTGAATACTCTGTCTTTGAGGAATTAAAGATTGTGATTGGTATTTTAAAAAAATTTTGTGTAAAAAAATGTTTGTGTAATGGTATGTATCTCATATTGTCATTATATGTATAATTTTTATATATAATTTTGTATGTAGATGGGCCTGTTCACAGGCTGGTTGGCTGATTGTGGTGATTGACTACAGGTGTTATGTGTAGAGCTGCTTTACTATTTATTGAGGATTCTCATTGTATTGCTTTACCTGATGAAGACCATGTAGATCGAAACGTTGTGTTTGAGTGTTAGCCTATTAAAGACTTTTTGAGAGCTAAAGTGGCAGTGTTGCCGATTTTTTTTTTTTGATCTTTTGCTACAGTGTTTATTTCTGATCGAGCACCTGCCTTCAAGATTTTTTAGATGTGCGCACATTTCTGTTTTTTGCTTGGTATGATGACCCCATCATTAACCAATTAATCAGTGTCATTTACGGCTTTAATGTCATATTAATAATAATATGTTTATTGGAAACAAATGATCAAATTAATTGACCTGTAGGTAATTTATCTCACTTAAAATTACAAATAAAACATTATAAACAGTATGTAATGTTAACGAAAGATTTTTAATGATTAATGATTTTAAATCAATTATAAGTCATACGTTAACATTAGGAAGGAAGACAAATTAAGCAAATAGTTTCTCAAATGAAACATTTCACATTTGGCCAGACATAATGTGCACTCTTATAATTACTCAATTCTGACTGGCAATTTCAATTTAATCAGGCAGAATTGTTAGCAATTTAACAGGCACTTAAACAATGTTTAATGGAATAAGTTAACACTTTGTACAGCTGTCTGATATTAATTTGAAACAAACTGCATCACTTTACTACTTTACCTCGGCAGTAGTTCACTTTAGCACTAATGAATACCTGCTATATACCTGATGCTATATTTTTTCTGAGGTGTCTTCAATTCATTTCCATGTTCCAAAGAAGTATATTTCTGAAGGTTCATGTGACAAAGAAGAACGGATTTATGGATGCAGCTTTGCCATTACTGTACATAGATAAATTACATTTCAAATTGTATTCCAGTAGAAAATAAATAAAATAATAATAATATAAAAAAATAATATCACAATTTTACCATTTAATTTAGCAGTAAAGACTTTCAAAAACATAAAAAAAAAATACTGACTCTACACTTCTGAATAGCAAAGTATACTATTGTACACTTCTAAAGAGTAAAGCATATATAAAAAAATTGGTTTATGAAACTGAGGAAGGGACCACACAATACCCTTCAACAGGATCTAAAGCCACCCAGACAGGACAACCGGTGTCCATTTTGATAACAGTAGGACACACCACACCCCTTGAATCCTGACTTGGCTATACGCAAGTTTTAAGCATCCTAAAGAGGAGGAGGATGTGCTGTTTTTGAGGATTGAGTTCCTAACACACTTGGCATATGATCTGAGATTGTAAACAAGTTAAATATCGAGACTGTAGCCAAACTGTGTAAGTTTGGATAATAGGGTCTCTTAAATAGACAACTCTCCCTTAAAAATTAAAATGTACTAACTTACACTCAAGTGGTTCTTATCCCCTTTAAATTTTGATTAGATTTTTTCTGTTGAACACAAAGGAAGATATTTTGGAAACTGGTTGCCATTTATAATACAAAAAAAGACTATGCAGTGGCTTCTGGCTTCCAACTATCTTCAAAATAGGCTTGTGTTTAACACAAGAAAGAAGCTCAAACTGGTTTCGGACAAGTGGAGGGTGAGTAAATAATGACAGATTAATTTTTGCCTGAACTAACCCTTTAAATGACAAATTCAAATTCGACTAGTCAGTATAATCAAACCTTTTGTTTAAGAATTGTATTTAAACAATAGAAGTCTGTGGTGTGTTTAAACAGCTAGGTAAAAGTGTGTGTGTGAGAGAGTGAGAGAGATGAAGAACAGAGATAAATAAATTCTTTCTTTAGGTGTCTGTTTACTTTGGACAAAACACTGTTTTCAGAGGACAGCTGTTAAAGACAGTGGATAGAGGGCTCGAGAATAGTGAGCTCGAGAGCAGGTGTGTTTAGTTTGTGTAACAGTTACTGATGTCAGTTGACTGTGTGTGTTAGTTCGATAGAGTGATGGATGAGTATATCATTTATGCCAAAACATACCCCCAACAAAACCTTAAATTAGCACCTAACACCAATCCATTACACATTTATTTTGCATGTAAATAAGTACATACCAAGATACAGTATTTATCATTTTATCTCCTAATTGACTTTAAAAAATATGATTTTATTATTTTTGTGAACGCCTGTTCCCTTATGCCAGCAAATTAAATAAAAAACAAAAAACAAACCGATGTCTGTCTAATTGACAGTGTTGAGTTCCTGCTGGTGAGTCTCTCAACACAAAAGCCCTTTATGTGCGGCATTACAGTGCATGCAAGAGGAATCCCTTTGGCAAGATTAGATAAAACATCAACCAATGTGGGAACAGCCGCACACACACAGATGTGCATACCACTGAACACTTGCACACACAAGTGCACACAAACACACATGCACTTAGCAGTTACTGTGGGCTCCACAAGTCTGAGAACACGCTCAGATGTATCTAAAATGTATCATAGGCTTTTTTTGAATTAGAGTTAACATATATATGATATAATACACATGCTTTTAATCCTATAAAAGATTCTGCACTATTTCTGTAATTACAAGCAAATCTGGAAAACTGAACATTATAACTTTGCGCAGTCAAATATTTGCTTTCATTAAAGCACAAAATTGTGAGACATCAGAAACATTTTTTTTGGAACTTTTTACAATAATGCTCAAAGGGTTATTCATTCATTCATTTTCATTTCGGCTTAGTCCCTATGTTAATCCAGGGTCGCCACAGCGGAATGAACTGCCAACTTATCCAGCACATGCCCTTCCAGCTGCAACCCATCTCTGGGAAACATCCATACACACTCATTCACACTCATACACTACGGATAATTTAGCCTACCCAATTCACCTGTACCACATGTCTTTGGACTGTGGCGGAAACCGGAGCACCCAGAGGAAACCAAAGAGACAATTTGTTACACCTTTACCAGGTGATTTTTTTTTTTACCTTATGTCTGTTTTAGAGATGTGTTACAGGTCTTTGATAAAGATCTAATTATTTTCCTTTAGAAATATGTTTCAGATTCACACTGTAAAATGTCTGTCTCAAAATCGTGATTAAAATCGACATCGCAATATTGTTAGAGTTTTTGGTGCATTTCTCACAACACTATTTACATTTTCACAACAGTTAATGCATAATACATAATTTGAATATACCAAGTAAAAAAAAAAAAAAATGAAAGCATATGCAAACAACAGGATGCAGAATGTCACACTTTGATGCCAGAGCACAGAAAATAGCTTCATACAAAAGGCCAAAAGTGAGGGTCAGGTGTGCAACCTGAAAGATAAACACTTGATGAAAACGACGTCAGTAAAGTATCATAATTCAAGAACTTAAGAAGACTATTCTATTCTTGTCTGTCTCACTGTGACTCCCACAATAATACAAACCAAAACCACAATTGCATTGAATACTTCACGATATCCTTCACTAATCATGGTTTCCGAAACAGAAATCAAAGACTACTGTGGGATGGAAAGTTTTGGTTTATCAAAAGCGGTGATGTAACAAAAGGGCGTGAGAACGTATGTTAAAGTGTGTGTGTGTTGGGGAACAGGAAGCTCTGAAGTTTACGGGGCACAGGGTATGGGATGATCTCTTCCTTTTATCCTGCTGGACCTCTCGCTCTCTCACACAGAGTCACTTTCCCTTGCATGCAAACACATTCACACACAGCTCTCAGCCTGTATCTCTGCTACCTCAGCATTTGTGTGTTTTGACAGGAAAGACCGGAGCCAGCTACCCTCAGTAACAATGATCCCTCAGTCACTGTCTGTATATCTGTATGTTCCGTATAGAGGCGGTGGATGAGCTGTCGCACACTGATAAAATGTCGAAAAGCTGTTTAAAATCATACAGTTTTTAAATATCTTTGCATTCTAGTCAATTCTCATATTATTTTTTGTAAATATTTAATTAAATGTGCTAATTAGGCCTGCATTCATTCATTTTCCTTCGGCTTAGTCCCTTATTTATCAGAAGTCGCCACAGCGGAATGAGCCGCCAACTATTCCGACATATGTTTTACGCAACGATGCCCTTCTAGCCACAATCCATTACTGGGAAACTCCCATACACTCTTTCATTTACTACGCCCAAATTAATTTAATCAATTACCTTAAAGCGCATGTCTTTAGACTTTGGAGGAAACCGGAGCACCCGGAGAAAACTCATGCAGAACACAGGCAGAACATGCAAATTCCACAGAGAAATGCCAACTGACCCAGCCGGGACCAGCGAACTTCTTGTGGTGAGGCGACTGTGCTAACCACTGAGCCGACGTGCCGCCACTAACATACAAAAATACATAGAAAGATACATAATAATATGAATGATAATAATACTGTGAAAACTGTTACAATTTCAAATCATTAGGAGATGCAATAATCGACTAGTCGTAAATTCTAATCAGTTTATTTTTTAAAAAACAAAGCAACTGTATGGGCTTTTTTAATACATTTTTTATAAATTCCAAAATCACAGAACACCGAACACGATTTTTGCATTGAGAGGTGCCTTTTTTAAATGATTTACTAACGGCTGCGAACGTTGTGCATGCTGCTTATGCGCCCTACCATTTCTCCCATAGGAAAGCCTGTCTAAGCAAAATGCCAGCAGGTGTCTGTAGCTCCACTCACACTCTTTGCCCTTGTTTGGTATACCGCGGTTTGTTCGCGTTTGGTGTGATCGGCCCCTTTCTTGTCAACAAAAATGGCAGTGTGGTGCGCCTCGCTTTTTTGAAACGGAAAAACACATTCGGTGTGATCGGCCCATAACAACGAGAGCATCAAAGTAGCTGAAAGTCATTCATTTACAATGGGAGCCGGCGGCGATAAGCGACATCTTCGCCGGTGTGGCCATCGAGAAGAGTTGAAATCAAGTCAACTTTATGGTAATGAGCTGTGACATGAATTTTGAAGTCCACCGGATGAGAAGAGTCCTGAGAACACAGTCCTGTAAACTTTGCTTCAGACCACAGTTGTTCTCAAGGGTTTGATTATTGTGGTCGTCAGATTTCCAATTATTTACGATGTTGTATTATAGGGACATATATTTAAAAAAAGTTACTGGCGAGTTGATGTGCATTAATGTTATTTTTTTCCTTAAAAAAAGCGGGAGTCTCACGATAACTATAAAAACAATACAAAACAGTATTGCTGCTTCAGATTATTTCAAACATATAGACACATATTGGATAGGTGGTGCAGCCACACTGGAGAAGCCACACTACACGCAGCGACTTGATCTTCCATAGTTAAATGAATTTGATAAAAAGCGTGCAACATTTTCATGCTAGAAAGCAAGTTTATGTGGGAATGTAACTGATTTGCTAATACGCTGCAACGACCCCTTTAAATATGAGATTAATGTAACAAATTTTGACACTTTCACTGGCGGAGCAGGAAAGGCAGACAGTGTTTTCGTCAGGCCGGTAGGCATGGGACAATAACTGTTTTCAAGGTATAGCAGTTTAGAAAAGTCAAGATTTTAAAACTGATATCCAATGATGAATTTAATTTTTTACCCAGAGATTTAAAAAGAACATATTTTAGAGCAGTAATTGCAATACCATCAAACCGTGATATTGTTAACCAAGGTTATCATACCGTCAGAATCTTACACCGGCCCATGCCCACAGGGCGGCCAGAGCGAACTTTGATGCTCTCGCTGCCTTCGGTGTGAACGCACAGTTAAATAACCATTCATCTTAAAAAAAGGGATTGTGTGTCTTCGGAATACTAGGATTTAGTTTTTGTTGGTTTATAAATATTTTTAAGGGTTAACAGACTTTCAACAGAGGGGCAGAGATCTCACAGTTTTAATAAAATATTTTTTATAAATCATTTGGTTTTAGAATAACATTAGGGTAAGTAAATAACACTGTAAAAATACTGGGTTCCACAAAATTCATGTTGTCCCAGCACAAATAGATTGTTAAAACGTAATTGTTTTTACAAATTGAAGTGGATTGAACATAGAACAATTAAGTGGTCCCTAAAACTGTCAATAATTGTGTTGTTTCAGGTCATCTTAAATATGCAGCAGAAATCATTTTTTGAGTAAATGACAACCTTTTTTGTGGTAACCATTAAACAAGTCATACTTACAAGTCAGTTTAGCTTAATGCATACAGTACTGATGAATAAAAGTAATTATTTATATTAAAAAAATAATTTTCACAGATGTTTTAAAAGGTAGTATAAATGCAGAATATTGAGCTGTGAAATCCTGGACTGTCTACAAAACGTTTTTTGTCTTATAAAATAAAAAAAGAGGTAAAAATTAAGACACGTACATAACAACAATTGTTAAGATCAAAACTTCAAAATAACTTTATCACATTTAGTTACACGACTTCAGTTGCACATCTTTGTGGTTTGTGCTCAATCTTGGCGATAACATCTCTGAAGCATGTCAAAAGTTCAAGTGAAAAAAAAAAAACTTGTTTATCACTGTGCCAGTTTGTATGCAACAAGAATGCTAGCTGAATTGAAGTCAGACCACAGATGGTTTGTGATATGTATATGTGCATGGACGGCAGTATTTAAGTGTTTAAAAATGTGAGAAAACTGTGCATGTGAGCTTAAGTGTGAAATATTTCTATTATTGTCCATGTTATATGTGATTCTAATTGCTCTAGATATAAGTGTGTGAATATATCAGGGTGCAGGGGAATTTCCCTCAAGGTAAAGACAACCTCTGATTCGCAGCATTACTTCCTGTGAGAGCCATCACACTTTTTTGCTCTTCCTGTTGAGGGTAAGGCACTTCTTGCTTGTTTCTGCTGAACAAAGCCACATTTAGGCCTCAGTCTGACCATCTCCATCTCTGATCTCTATTACTGCAGCTTTGACCTAAAACATTACTAGACGACTAGTGACATATTAGCGGTTTATGTTTTATATTCAATAAGCTATATGGGTTTAAAATTAGTATGAATAAATGGTGAGACTTCTTCTGAGGCTAAAAAAACAAACAAGCATCTGTGTTCTAAACGCATTCAAACCAACCCAGATAATACTGAAAAAGTTACGAAGAGCTTGCTCATGCATCTCAGACAAAAGAACAAACGATTCAGTCACCCCTAACCCTCTCAGACGCTTATACACACTTCCTGTTTTATTAAAAAAGTACACGCCGTTCTACCAAAAGAAGAGTCTCTTAACCGCAGCACCTCTTCAACACCAGTGGAGCACAACCTACACACACAGACACACACAAACAAACAGTTTGTACTAAACCTTAAATCAGTGTACGTGTGAATGGTCTAGGCATGGGCCGGTATAAGATTCTGATGGTATGATAACCTTGGATAAAAATATCATGGTTTTATGGTATTGTGATTACTGCTCTAAAATATATTCTTTTTAAATGTCTGGATAAAAAACAACAACTTTTTTCGCTTTGAACACAATACATTTTATTTTGAGAAACATTTATAATATTTTGTAACAAACATGTCAGGCTAAATAATTCAAATAAATCATAGACTTCTGCTGTCTTCATTTGTTTCAACAATACAGATTTCTTTACAATTTAAAACGGCATATTTGGATATCTTTTCTGCTAGAGATACTGTTGTCCTACAAAATATAAAAAAGCAAACGTAAATAAAAAATCTTACATATACCGTAGGAATGGTATAGCAGAATATTTTGGCAGTTTTAAAACCTTGACTTTTCCAAACTGCTATATACCTTGAAAACGGTTATTGTTCCATGCCTAGGAGGGTCATGGGTAGGGCCAGACAGAATCTGCAGAGATTGTTTGCTATTTTTGTGGAGGATTTTGTAAAAAATCTGCGGATTTATGCGGAATGATTTTAGGAGTATTATAAGGGCGTACTCACACTATGCTATTCGAACTGTGCCCAGGCCCATTTCCCGGATAGTTTAAGAAGGGTGAGTGCTCTGAATCGGGCTCATGCACGGTTCACTTGGCCGGCCCTGGCCCGGTTGGAAGAGGTGGGCCAGAGTGCAGTTCACTTGGGCTCAGCCGTGGAACGTTTATATCGTGAGTGCAAAATGCGCCTGAGCCCGAAACTGAAAGCGAGACGTGACTTTTAAGGGAGTTTCATATGGATTAATTAATCATTCGTACTGTTCAATGAACGCAAAATTGTAGTTTATTAAAGACGCAAACCCCTCACTGCACATCAGCTGCACCTTCAGCAAACTTCCTAATTCCTGCAGCACAAGGACTTTATGATTGTTTATGAGCGTCAAAAGTGGCTGATCTGTTAGGCGAAATATTTGACTGTGTGTCACAGCATATCAAACGACTTAAACAATATAACTAAAGAAATCTCCACTGTGCTGAGCGAAAGCGCTTACTGAACAGTGCATCATTAATGATGTAAGCGTGCCCAGGCCCGAATGTAATGTAAGTGCGGGCCGTCAGGGGAGACGGGAGGGGGGACAAGCGTACTTTGGCCCAATTCAAGGCAACTGTACATAGTGTGAGTATGCCCTAACAAATAACCTAATGTATGAAATAAAAAAATACCTTTTTTAATTTTATTTAGGCCCAGTTTCACAAACAGGGTTTAGCTTAAGCCAGGACTAGACCTTAGTTAAATTAGGCTATTTAAGCCACATTTATAAAAACAGCCTTAGAAAAGTACATTACTGGTGTGCACCTGTAAACAAAAAATGACACTGACATATTTTAAGACATCTCACTGCAAGTTATTTTCAGTTGAGACAGCTCAAACATGCAATTTAATCCAAGACTAGACTTAAACCTTGTTTGTGAAACCGGGGGTTAATGTCTACAATGCAAATCCATCTAGATCCACTTATTTGGTAAACAAAGCAAGTCTCCCATATATCTACTAAAAGAATAAAAGAAACATTACTATTATTATATCACAATAATATTAGTGAAATGAATTTAAAAACTGAATAAATTTAAATTTATAAACACTTACACAAGTAAATGCATAGAGTCGCTAAAAATCTTCATAAATCTGTGGAGCCACTACTGTAAACATTGGTCTTATTGGTCTAATTACTTCCAAACACTTCAAATCTGTGTTGTAAATGCAAGGCTGTTTATGAAATCCAGGCATAACACTGCATGACAATGTTTTAGATGACTGTTCCCTAGCCTACAGCTAATCAATCTGTCAGATTCTGGAGTGCATTACAGGTCTAAAGAAAATGATAAATGATAAATGATCTTAAATAAAACAAATGCATTTATAGAGATGGTATAAAAGTATATAATTTCACTCACCTGGGAAATGGAGGCAACTTCCAAAAGGAAATTGACTGTGTAAAGAAACATTAAACAAAACAAAAATCGGATATATATGCCGAGCTCAGAGGCTAATCAGCCGGAATCAGCTGAGGTGACGAGACAGCGAGCAGCAAAATTTAGCTGTCACTCAAGTGGCCACGCCCTTAATCATGCAGATTTAATATAACTTAATAAAAACTAAACGGATGAATTCTAAAAAAAAATTCACCAGCCCTCACAGTTGTCATGATGGGTAATATTAGCTATATGCACCAAAGCCATCTTTTGTACCAGGCTGTAAACATGTTTTTATCAGCTGTAAAAATGGCCAATTTACTATTGCAGTCAGAAATCATCTGGATTTCATGGTGCCAGCCCCCCAAGGCGAGTTGATGAAATGCAGTTTTGGTTACTTCCGTATTGGCTTCCCGAGGGAGAGCGGGAGGTTGCCGCTTGGTGTAAACATGAAAAATGTGCCTTATCAATGGTCAAAATTTATCAAGGTCACATTGTTTTGATGTTTACATATTTTTGTAGCAAGTTTTTTTTTTTAATTCTTAGTTACAAATACTAAGCAGCACAACTATTTTCAAAATCACTAAAAAATGTTCCTTACACATCAAATCAGCATATTCAATTTATTTCTGAAAGATCAAATGTCACTAAAAACTAGATTAAAGAATTTGCCATCACAGGAATAAAGTTATTTTTAAAATAGGGGGCTGTATAGGGGTTGTTGAAGTGTAACAATATTTTACATTACAATTTTTCTGTATTGGTATTTTAAAAAAATACAGCCACAAAAGTCTCAATAACATGAATGGAACCCATCCACAAACATTTGAACAGTATCGTATTTTTGGACCTTAATGCTAAAAATAGGTCACATGTGAAGAAAAATAACAAAAATGGAAAGAACCCGAAAAACAACCATGGTCCAAACATGTCTAAGCATGCCTACTTCCAGGTAGGCCTGAAAAACACGGTATAGAGCTAAGTTTAAGGGGGGAAGGGAAGTGAGCGTTCACAAACATCCACATATCAACACACACAGAGGACTGCATTCAGCCGTGAGGCTCTGAGCCTTTTAGACCTAATGAGGTCTAATCACAGTCTTTGCCGTTTCTCAAACCCGTATTCTTTCACTTCTCTCTCTCTTGGTCGAGTTGCTCAACTTGAGCTGTTTGCCTCCACAGCTATTTAACAGATTGACTTAAGTATGAGAATAAGCACTGAGTCGTTACACGTGAGGGGTGGGGTGAGGGGATTCAGAGAGATAACACACATAGAACACATACTGACACCAGTAGAGAAATGTGAGGAAGTTTGTGTGTGTCAACACGGTTTAATATCTGCAAACACTGCAAGCTATGAAGTGCAAAAGAGTAAATGTATGCAAAGTTTCCAATCAAAAACGGTTCTTCGAAGTTGTAAAACAATTATGGGAGAATGTTTCACAGGAAAATGTTCAATATTAAGTAAATTTCAGTCTGTCTGCATCAAAATTGCAGCTTTAACTTAGCTATTGAGTGAAATTTGTGTATATTTTGCACTACATTTATCCAAATTGCACTCTGAATTAAACTCCTTGAATGCATTTTATTTCACTAGCTAGTAGCAACTTTGTCTGTCCTGTCCTTTAGTTGCCCTTTTAAAAGCAAGATGGTAGGGTGATTATGTTGCAGCAGGCATTTGAGGTCCGATTCATGCTCACACACACCCTTCCACTACCTCTCATTCACAATGTGAGCCCCCGTTCCCAGTTCTTTCTATTGTGTCACACATGCACCTCGGCTCATAAGCTCTTCCAGCCTCATCCTGAGATGGTAAACAAGTCAAGATATAGGGGGGTTGGGGAAGAAAGCGCCACTGATTTGTTTTGTATTTCACTGGTAACTAAAACCAGTCCTTGACCCTGTACTACTGATCTCTACTACTTTGCTTACACATTACACAAGCAAAATTGAGTCTTGAATGATGATATTGTTAATGTTTTAATGCAAGGTAATTTGCACATAAAATATATTTTTAACTGTATATTTTTAATGCATTGCTTTCAATGATTTTTTTATGCAAATTTGTTAGACAGACATGTTTGATTGTTGTGCTCATGTCTTGTATCTTTTACCCTGCTCTAACATGATATAGTGTTTTAACATTGCTTAAGATGAACATTAAGTTTGTAAGATATCTTGTCAAAAAATAAATAAATAAATAATTAAATATTAATAATTATATATGGGGCGACGCAGTGACGCAGTAGGTAGTGCTGTCGCCTCACAGCAAGAAGGTCACTGGTTCGAGCCTCAGCTGGGTCAGTTGGCGTTTCTGTGTGGAGTTTGCATGTTCTCCCTGCGTTCGCGTGGGTTTTCATCCGGGTGGTCCGGTTTCCCTCACAGTCCAAAGACATGCGGTACAGGTGAATTGGGTAGGCTAAATTGTCCTTAGTGTATGAGTGTGAATGAGTGCGTGTATGGATGTTTCCCAGAGATGGTTTGTGGCTGGAAGGGCATCCGCTGAGTAAAAAACGTGCTGGATAAGTTGGTGGGTCATTCCGCTGTGGCGGCCCCTGGATTAATAAAGGGACTAAGCCGAAAAGAAAATGAATGAATGAATAATTATATATGTCTTATGACAGTCTAATGTTCGTTGACTACTACGGTGAGTATGCCATACACAGGTTAATCTCCTTTAAATGTATAAGCATTGAGCTTCCTGTGGACCATCAATACAGGCAGACTTAAGATAAGTATTGAAAGTTGTCGTTTGTTCTCGTACAAGTCAAATGAAGGATACTCTTTAACACTGTGCATTAAACTGTGCACACATGCTGGCATATGCATCAAAAAACCAAGGTTGAGTCAGGTGGTGTTTAGCTGGTACAATAGCTAACATGTTAGATTGAGAAAAAAAATCAGATTTGGTATTTTTGCAAAGGTAAAAAAACAGAATCAAGAAGTCAAGAATAAACCACCACAGGCTGATTGGACATAGGTGCTTCAGCCAACATTTTGGTGAAATCACAAAAACATACTTAAACACATGTTAAATTGCAGTTTCAAGGTAAAATTAACACAACTTTTGTTCTTTTTCATGCAACTGATATTTACAGGGACATGTTATCAACAAATAAATAATTATTTTCATGTAGTTCTTTGAAATATCACAAAACAACACAAACAAAAGGGATTTCACAGTACTGGGTTGTGGCTGAAAGGGCATCCGCTGCGTAAAACATATGCCAGAGTAGATGGTGGTTCATTCTGCTGTGGTGACTCCTGATAAATCAGGGACTAAGCCAAAGAAAAATAAAATTAACTTAAAGGGATAGTTTACACAAGAATGAAAATCCTACCATCATTTTCTCACTCTTGACTTGTTCCAAACCAGTTACTCTGTTGATTTGAAGAATGCTGGAAATCTGTAACCATTGCCATCCATAATAAGAAAAAATAAATACTTTGGAATTCAATGGCTACAGGTTTCCAGCCGTTTTCAAAATATCTTCTTTTGTGTTTAAAACAACAACAAAAAAAGAACTCAAACTGATTTGGAACAAGTGGAGGATGAACAATTTTCAATTATGGCTGAACTATCTTTTTATTGGTGTCTTTGATAGATAATTGCCTCATCTACTGTATCTACCTCCATATGGTCATTTTTTCTGGCATGATCAGTTTGCTCCATAGCTCAGTTTGTACAGTGTTGTACTTGTGATGCAGAGAGTTCAAGTTAAGCTCAGAGTCTGGCTAAGCACGGTTGCACAAAAGATAAAAGCAATGTAAAATCAAGGTAAAAAAAAGTGTTTGCAGTGCACTTTTCTCTTATGTTTGCTTTTGAAAAAACACTATTGGTTCGGTTTAAGGAAGGATTTAGGTCAGTGGCTACCAACTTATCCAGCATATGTTTAACGCAGCGGACGCCCTTCCAGCTGCAACCCATTACTGGGAAACATCCATACACACTCATTCACACACACACACACACACACACTACGGACAATTTAGCCTACCCAATTCACCTATACCACATGCAACCTCCACACAGAAATGCCTACTGACCCAGCCGAGGCTCAGCCGACGTACCCCAAGTAATTCATCTCAGATTTGCAAAATGTAAACACTACCCTATAGAGAATTCATCATCAGAAACCTACACAGAAACGTACAAAGGGCATTGTATTTTATATTTTGCAAAAATGTAAGCTGAGGCACACACTTCCAATAAACTTAAGCTTGAATAAACAACAGCTTTGTTTTTACAAACACTAAAGTCTGTTTACCCCCAATTTATGAAATGTTGTAAAGCATAAAATATTCTTAAGAAAGGATGTGTTGAGTATAAAAGGGGCTTTTGCCATTGCTGAAAAAATGTTTATTTTTAGTAATTCTGCTTGTAGCACAGACACTACATACTTTAGCATAAAAACATCTCTAGACCTTTAGTTTATTTTTATTCCTCTACACTGTCTGCATCTCATGTTTTTAAACATGTTAACAACTTTAACGTCTTATATTTTAATTTTTTTTTGCCATAATTCACTAAATCTAAAGCTATCACCAAACACTAATTCGGTTTATATTTGGAGGATTCATATACATGTAAATGAGTTGGTACATAAATTCGATTTATGGATTTATTGCATCTCTGTATAGAAATTAGTGCTGGGTGATAAAATCGGTATCAATATTATTTATTGACCGAACACCATCGTCAATAACGATAAAAAAAAGTTTAGTATGAAGTTTCCGACTTGCACGACGCGCACATTTAAAAACATTTGAACTTTTCAGAATGCCGCGTGCGCACCGCGATTCATGTACGTAGAACTTACCAATCTGCTTCACACTTTATGGAATATACACATTTCAGTAATAACGACAGACTAATAACCTCAAACAAACACAGCGCATTACTACATCAGAGTTGCAGCAACGGTTTGTCCGTTTGTCATCCACTGAGAAAATGGTTGATGGTCGCCTAAATACGAGAGACGCCATAAAAAACAGTGAAGAAAACCATGCACTCGCGCTTGTCACTTCAGGTCAAAATAACAACACATGCAAAAATCAGTGTCGTATAGCAGCAGTGAGGAGATTTTAAATAAAAAATAATGTAATGATGTCGCCAGAGTGGCTTTTTGGTTTCTTTTCTTGTGCATCCCAGCAACTAGCTCCCCATCTGAAATATTTTTCAGCATAGGGGGTAATGTAGTCATTAAATTTCACAATTTGTAATGTTGCAGTATATGTATTTGAATAATTATGGTTAGTTCTTTAACTTAAAGCTCAGATTTGATTATCATAATTGATTCTGTTCACAGAGCTTAAGGTTAACTGTATCATTATTATTCACACCTTACAGATGTTGATCTACCTTCACTATTGCACACACACTTTGTAAGATTTTATTTATCAAGTTTAAGAGTCTCTTTAACATTTATGTTTATTTTATAATAAAGAGATCAGATATTTTGTTTAAATATTTTTGACTATTTTTAAGTTTTTGACTATTACAACTATTTGGCTTAGTAATGCTGGTAAATTAAAATAAAGTGGTTAAATAAAGAAAATCATAGTATTCCTAAATGTTTTGGTAAAAAATATTCAATAATTATCAATATCGAATGTTATGAAACATGATAACTTTAAAAAAATTTTGCAATATTGCCTAGCCCTAATAGAAATGACACAGAAATAGATAATCTTCTAAGTTTTTAAAAGGTTTTTCTCCTCAAAGTTGAGATTCTCATTGCTCCTAAGCTAAAAATAAACTGCTGTTGTTTTTGTTGTTTATATAGCTACAAAGTCTCAAAGCAGCTTCCCAAACACTGCTAGCCACCAAATGCCTTCAGTGAAATGTGCGTTGACAGGTGGCAGGTGAATCTGGACTGTCATATCGCATGTCCAAACAAATGCCAGCTGACCACACAAAGACAAACAGACACTACAAAATGTGTTTTCACAAGCCACAGACTTTCCCTTAGCTAGAGATTAATTTAACAGAAATAAAGCCTTCCTCTTTTGTTTTTTGTTATTCTGTTCTGTGGTTTATAAAAAAGCATGGTTTGTTGTCATATTATCCGACTGGCTTCTTTATTTGTTCCTATTAGCACATAATCACTAAGATTAGCCATATCAGTTAGATAACGTGAATCCCAAACACTCTGTGCCTTGGCTATGGTCTATGATAAATGTGTTGCATATCAGCTTGAGCCTTCTGCTGGGCTTAACTTCCCTGCTAACATGCTAATAAACAATGATATAGCAGGACAGTAGATCAAACATACCTTTTTACAGGATAATAAAATAATCTATAGTGATGCATAATATATATTGTAGGGTTGCACAATATATAGTTTCAACATTAACTTTGCAGTGTGTGTATCCACAATAGTCACATCGCAAGATTTGAGTCGGGATTATAGTTGACCAGGCACCACAGTCTAGAATGCATGCTTTGTGCAAAGTTTAACCATAATAGAGTGAACCATCATTTCATTTGCATGTGTTTTTTTAAGGCCTGTGACTAAAGCAGAAAAAGCATTCAGGAAAGAACTTATAACATTTGTAGCTTTAACAATGTACAATTGCATTTATACTTTACAATGAAGACTATACAGTGTTATTGTGCATCTGATATCAATTTTTATACCTTAATACTGTTGGACACCTAGAAAATCTTAAGTTTTTTTATTCGTGTCTTGCTTTACTGTATTTATATCGCTTATTATATTCTATAGAGATGCACTGGCTTCCAAAATTTAACTTGTATTAGTCCTGGGCAAAATTTTAGCACAATTAATTGCATCCAAAATAAGTTTGTTTTGACATAATATACTTGTGTGCAATGTATATATTTATTATGTATAAATATATATATATATATATATATATATATATATATATATAATATATATATATATATATATATATATATATATATATATATATATATATATATATATATATATATATATATATACATATTCAATTCAATTCAATTGTTTATTTATATAGCACTTTTACAACGTAGATTGTGTCAAAGCAGCTTACCATAGAAGTTTTATTAAATTGAAACTGTGTCAATCCAGTTTTCAGAGTTTAAAATACATACCATATACAGCTGAAGTCAGAATTATTAGCCACCTTTTGATTTTTTTTTTTTTTTTTTTTTTAATATTTCCAAAATGATGTTTAACAGAAAAAGGAAATTTTCACATCATGTTTGATAATATTTTTTTCTTCTGGAGAAAGTCTTATCTGTTTCATTTTAGCTAGAATAAAAGCAGTTTTTAATTTGTTAAGAACCATTTTAAGGTCAAAATTATTAGCCCCTTTAAGCTATATATTTTTTCGATAGTCTACAGAACAAACCATAGTTATACAATAACTTACCTAATTACCCTAACCCACCTAGTTAACCTAATTAACCCAGTTAAGCCTTTAAATGTCACTTTAAGCTGTATAGAAGTGTCTTGAAAAATATCTAGTCAAATATTATTTACTGTCATCATTGAAAAGAAAAAAATAAATCAGTTATTAGAAATGAGTTATTAAAACTATTATGTTTAGAAATGTGTTTACAAAATCTTTTCTCCTTTAAACAGAAATTGGGGAAAAAATATAAACAGGGGGGCAAATAATTCTGACTTCAACTGTATTTACCATAGCAGCAAATTTTATTTATTTATTTATTGTGATAATTCAACTGTGCATGCTAAGATTTTGGACTGCACAATATATCGTTTTAGCATCGATATTGCAATGTGTGAATCCGCAATAGTCACATTGCAGGACATGCAATGTGGAGTCAGGCTAATAGTTGACCAGGTACAACATTTCAGAACACATGATAATTTTGGAGTCATTTCAGTTTAACAAAGTAAAAAGTGAAAGTTTACCAATTGTGCTTTAAAGGCCTCTGTAAACATGTCAAGCGAGTTTACAGCATTCTTAAAACAAATGAACTATTATGTTTTTAGCTTTAACAAACATTAATTGTACCTAATTATTTACACAATGAACAATATACAGCTTTATTGTACATTTATTTTATTTCTGTACCTGTATAGTTTTAGACTCCTTCATTTGTATATTTGCACTACTTTATCTTTGCTTGATTGTTTATTATATTTAATGCAAATGCACTTCCCTACAAAATCATCCCAATCAATGTAAAATTAAGTTAATTAAGTTATCTTGTGAAATATCTTGCAGAAAGTGAAAATATTGCAATGTAAGTTTTTTTTCAGTATCGTGCAGCCCTACTAACATTCTTTATTTATACATGTAAAATGCAGTAACCTATACCCAACTCTAAATACATATATATTTTTAAAAATAAAAATATTTAAAGTACATTTAAATGCTCTGATTTAATTTATTAGACAAACATTGTTTATCAATTTCATCCATTAATGGTTTTCTTGGTCAGAATGTAAAAGAAAAAACTAATTATCATCTAATGAGCCACATTAACAACCCCACTAATTTACCATCAACATTACCACCCAGTGCAAATTACCACCTCATTTAACTGGGACGATGTCATGCTTTGGCTTGTTTTGAACATGCATTTGTGTAATAACACTCTCTGGGATTCCAGTTTGTCCCGTTTACCATTCAAAAATATGGCAGCAATGCAAAGTACAACAGACCTGTTTCTCATTTGCACTGGGCTTGAAAATACTGCCACACAGAGGGTCATACAGAGTCCAAGGCATATGCGTCACAGCCACAGCAATAGATCAAGCCTTCAAAAAAACAACACCAATTCCTACAAAAAGACCTGCACGCTGCCCACTATTACAGACACCTACAAGTATGCTTGTCTTATTTCTTTCACATTGAATAGTCCCGTGCTTAAAATCAGAGACTGTTTCATGTTGTCAATGATGAAAATCTTCAGCCAATGTTTACTTCAACAGCCAATAGGCTTCATTAAACTGAATGTATAAGCTAATCTAATTAGTTAAATTGCTGTCTAGCAGGAATAAAAACAGAAGACATTAAAATAGTACTTTATGTTTACCAAGAAGGCATGATGAAAAACCCAAATCAAAACTAGATCTACCCATGAGGCAGGTTTTCTAAGCATGGAGATGCAGAAAAACATGATGTTTTTTTTTTTTTTGTTTAGTTTTTTTGGCCAGATGGGAGCTACTTGGGATATGATTCCACGAATGCCTAAATAGGAGCAATAAACAGAGTAGCTAAGGAAGCAGGATCGAGAATCAGCGGTTTAATATGGGTCAGCTCCTTTTGTCTCCCAGGCATCACCGCAAACAAACAGTTCTCTGATTTCCTAGAAATATCTGGAACATATCCAGCCATATGGTCCACACCCCCTTTTCCAAACCCCCTTTCCGTTTTCTACATGCTTCTGTCTCACTTTGCAGTGGTCTTTTTTTTTTTTACAGAGTAGGCAAACACATTCTAGAGTTCTGGAGGTGTGTATCCTCTCATCCAATCACACTGCACTCATGCTGTGCGTCTCGACCAATGGCAAAGCAGCGGGGGTGGAGCTACCAAGCATCTGTGTGCGTGTTGTTTTTCACTGTACCCCATCTCTTTGTTTTATCATCTCCCTCTCTGTTTATCTCGCTCTGTTGATTTATTATGCTAATGCAACAGAGGTCAGGACCTGGCATAAATAGACTATGAACTGCCCATATTGGGAAGGTATTCGGGAGCCCACCGCCCACTCTCGCACACGCTGATGACAGTTATTAAGTAAGCTGATGGGGAGGGTGCGGTTGGCCCATAACTCCAACTGAAAGCACTATCTGTACCGAACAGAAGCAATAACACCTGGCCATTAGCTCTACTGATGGAGTCAAAACACACATGCACACACACACTTGGTGTTAATTCAATCCAGAAATAAAGTCAGCTAGTCATTATCACAAAATAAACCCAGACAGAATGATCAGCTCCCTGATATGAAGAGGTGAAATGAAAGACATTGAATTGGCAGAACTTTATAAGAGTTGAGTTGTCAGAGGCATTAAGATATACAGTTTAATAGCGAAGAGATTAGAGAATGCTGCACTTGACACAATTCAAATAAATCAGCTACTAAAATGGAAATAATACTATAAATAAAATAGGTGTGAAATTGATTTGCAATCATTTTTATGTTAAGTATTATGTCTATTGTAATAACATGGCTTTAAAAGCATATATTAGTTGGGTTAGTAAAATTTCTTCCATATTTGAGTCGCTTATGCATATACCACAGGTGAATTTATTTGATCAAAAATGCTTTACATATTAAAATACAAACCGAATGTATTTATTAAAAGGATAATATATTACAATTTAAAATAAGTGGACTCTGTTCTAATATTCCAATACTTTCACTTTTGATCAGCTGAATTCTTGCATTCTTGCTAAATAGAATAATAAAATAAAATATACATTTATGATAAACAGTCATATACAGAAGTGTATATGGTTATAGAATATGTATGTACTGTATGAATTAATCAATAAATACATTATCATTTAGTAAAAAGTTAGTCTAATTAAAGTCGGTTAAATAATCCAGATCTTACACCAGAAAACATCACAATATTATTTTGAAGGTGAGATTAATGGTTAGACGTAAAATATTTACTTATATTACCATTTCATAGCAAAAACTTACTTTTATTTCATACAATTGTGAAAACTGTCAGGAGTTTTACAATATTTTGACCTGTCACAAAGCTTATGTATCTGATATAAGGTCATTCAAGGCTTCAGGATTATTCTAGTTGAAGTGCTAATCCAAAAACGGTCCAACGTGTAAATCTAAAACTGTCCCACACACACGATCCAGGGAGGTCACATTAGTTTATTATAGTCATGCTACGATGATTGAGTTATATATTGCCATATCATTCTCAACTGGCCATTGCATAACACTATTCATAGCTAACAAATCAGCCAAGCCACTGGCTAACACATTTGGCGTTTGTGTATTTACATTGATTTGTAGGAAGAAATCTGTGGAAAAAAAAAGAGGAAATGTGATTCTTCTTTTAAAAATAAAATCTTCCTTTCAAAATATACGAGTGTGACATTAGTATACTACTTTTAAACAAAAAAAGGTGCAATACAGTTAATTAAGCTAGACTTAAATTATACTTACTTATTCATCTATTCACAAACTTGATAATTTTTTATTATGGAAGCAGTGTTTTCCATTAATGTGAGCTATTCATTAGCTTCTGTAGGCTAATACTTATATAAAAAAACAACATATTCTAAGAATACATGGCTCGTAATATGCATTTTTACAGTTTTAAATACTGACTTCAACATAAAACCTAAATATTAATTTAATATAAATATAATATATACAGTTGAAGTCAGAATTGTTAGCCCCTTTTTGATTTTTTTCCTTTTTTAAATATTTCCCAAATGATGATTAACAGAGCAAGGAAATTTTCACAGTATGTCTGATAATATTCTTTCTTCTGGGGAAAGTCTTATTTGTTTTTTTTCGGCTAGAATAAAAGCAGTTTTTAATTTTTTAAACACCATTTTAAGGTCAAAATTATTAGCCCCTTTAAGCTATATATATTTTCAATAGTATACAGAACAAACCACTGTTATACAATAACTTGCCTAATTACCCTAACCTGCCTAGTTAACCTAATTAACCCTTTAAATGTCACTTTAAGCTGTATAGAAGTGTCTTGAAAAATATCTAGTCAAATATTATTTACTTTCATCATGGCAAAGATAAAATAAATCAGTTATTAGAGATGAGTTATTAAAACTATTATGTTTATAAATGTGTTTAAAAAATCTGCTCTCCGTTAAACAGAAATTGGGGAAAAAAATAAACAGGGGGGCGAATAATTTTCTGACTGCAATATGTATATAATATAAATATTTAGTACCTAAAGTGCAAAACTAAGTAAACAATAAACGCTATGACATTAAGTATACAGTATTTTTTCTACTGTAGTTTAAACTAGTTTATTCATTAAATGCATTTTTATTATAAAAATATTTAAAGAGTAAACTGTCATTAAGTATACTTGAAATATAGTCATGTGAAATTAGGACAAATAAATGATATATGTATACTATAAATGAGCAGTTTTCCGTATTTTGTGATTGATGTTATTTTTTCCTTTGTTTATTTATGCTTTTGAATTGCATTATGGGACCTTGATCTTTCTTCCAACAACTTTTAACCTTGAAAAAAGTGACTTTTATTAACATTTTAAATAGTTTAAAGCAGGGGTCACCGACCCTGTTCCTGGAGGGCTACCTTCCTGCAGATTTCAGTTGCAACCTTGACCAAACACACCTGTCTGCAATCATCAAGTGCTGCTTTAGGTCCTAATTAATTGGTTTAGGTGTATTTGATCAGGGTTGGAGCTAAGCATGGACTATATGATTCTAAAGGTATGATAATCGGTTTCACGGTATTGTGATTACTGCTCTATTTTTAAATGTCTTGGTAAAAAAACAACAAGTTTTTTCCCCCTTTGAACACAATATATTTTATTTTGAGAAATATTTAAAATATCTAGGAACAGTAAACATGTCAAGCTAAATAATTCAAATGAATCATTGACTTCTGCTGTCTTCATTTGTTTCAAAAACATAGATTTCTTTACAATTTAAAACGACATCTTTGAACATCTTTTCGCCTGGAGATACTGTTGTCCTAAAAAACAACAACAACAACAACAAAAAAATTGTAAATAAAAAATCTTACACATACCTTATGAATGGTATAGCAGAAAATGTTGGCGGTTTCAAAACCTTGAAAACGGTTATCGTTCCATGGCTAGTTGGAGCTTAATTCTCCAGGAAGGTACTGTAGCTCTACAGGAACAAGGCTGGTAACCCCTGGTTTAAAGTATATTGTCTGCGTTGGTGTTGGATATTACAATACAAAAAAACTTGTAATAAACTGCCAGTACATTTTCTGTCATTTTACAGACTTCTCTAAATATTATTGCTTACATGTTATATTATTTAAAACTACTAAAATGTCAATAAAAGTCACTTTGTTAAACTGTGGGGTTGAATTTTCAACATCACAAGTCGACAGAGCAGAGATTAAGGTCCCATAATGCAATTCACAACCGTAAATAAACTAAAAAACACGTATGAATCACAAAATACGGAAACTGTTAATTAACAGATTTTTTACAGTGTACTGTACTCAAAGTTTATTATTCATTTTTAAAAAAGTGGGCCATTTTAGTTCAAAGATGAAAAGAAATAGTACACTTACAACTATTCTACTTGTACATTAAAATGGGCATACTTACTACATGAAATATACTCAAGATTGACTAATGCTAGGTATGCTTGAAATGAACTTGAAGTGTACTTATTTTTTGTATAAATGATAGCATGATCACAGCATCTTTTAGCAGTTGCTGCTAACTTGCTAAATAAATCCACGCAGAGCCCACTGTCTGGCCACAGGTTCGACGTTAACTGTCAATTGATAAATAAATATAAAAATGAATATCACATGAGCATCTCAAGACTGCCAGACAACCTGACCACACAGCCCACGTCCAGACAGAGAGTACAACGGCAGGTGACAGTGCTGTGGAAACCTCAACTAAAAATACAAGCATATCCAGACACGCTGATAATAAAGTCACGACTGGCGTCTCCAAAACGTCTGTCTGCAACGCATGCACACAGACAGACACACAAACAGGCATACTTCTGTTCGTGAGAGAGGCACATTTTGCATGACTGTTTTGTTATGTTCTTCCCTAAATGTGTCTTAGTGACTCAGTTGTGGCACTTGTTGCTAAATCAAGGTTAGAGTTGGGTCAACTAATTCAGATCTGTCCTATAGGTGCCAACTGATACATCACCAAGCCCAACATTAAAGATGCCATATCAGTTTAACTGTGTGTGTGTTTTAACTGGCATGCAGCAGAACTGTCAAGCTAATGTCAGTTATTTAGTGCTGTGGATCTGAGAGATTGCTGTAAAGATGAGGAAATACAGATAAAGTGCCTAATGCACAAAATCTAAATGAAGAGACTTTGGTCTATCTAGCTTGAAAAAGGTCTGGGGTTTCATTTATAAACGTGGCATATGCACAAAACGGGGGTTGAAATTTGCATACGCCACTTCCCATGCAAATGTTGTGATCTAAAAAAAATGATCTTGACAGAAGAATGTATGCAGCTGCAAGTAAACTCTAAGTAAAGATATTTAACTTAAATATTGACTAAATCAAACTGCTTTAAATCATCACCCATAATTATTTATAAATAAGTTTATCTAATCTGTTTATTTATAAACTTATTCTGCTGTATATTCACTTTTTGGAAGATTTCTACGCAGTAAGTTTTATAAATGGGACTCCTGGCATTCTCTACAAACAAACTTTGGTCAAAACATGGACATGTATAATTTACCATGTATCCACATTTAAAAACCTAATTTTAAACACAAGAAAGTGGTACTTGATGCTCTCATTTAATAAAAAAAAAGTACATTAACAAATATGTATTCATTTTATTAAATTATTAATATAATTGTTTTTAATTTTTAAATACTTAAGATTAATTCAGTGTTATTTATCCTAATTTAAGAATCCCTCATTATTGAACTTTTATTAAATTAGCTAATTGTTTAATATTAAAAGTATTATATTGAATATTATTAATTTAAATAAAATAAATGTGATACCCTCCTCCCACAAAATGCGATGTTTTTAACACACATTGATATTTTCTTCATTCAATTATTTATTTAAAAACTAAAATATATTATATACACAGCAAAAATAATGAAGGAGTAGCCTCACAACAGCTCTGTGATTGTTATTGAATGGCCCAACCAAAGCCCTGACATAAACCCAATTGAGCATCTCTGGAAAGACCTAAAATGGCTGTCCACCTATGTTTAACATCCAACCTGATAGAACTGGAGAGGATCTGCGAGATGGAATGGCAGAGGATCCCCAAACCCAAGTGTGAAAAACATGTTGCCTCTTTCCCAAAAAGACTCATGGCTGTATTAAATCAAAAGGGTGCTTCTACTAAATACTGAGCAAAGGGTCTGAATACTTAGAATCATGTGATATTTCAGTTTTTCTTTTTTCATAAATCTGCAAAAACGTATTTATACATGCTGCACACAATAAACATTTTATTAAATTTTTTAATATAATTAATTTAATGTTTAGATACTTCAGATTCATTTTAATGTTATTTATCCTCATTTTAAAATCCCTATCATTATTGAACTTTTATTAAATTAACTAATTAATGGTTTAATATTAAAAGTATTATATTAATTAATAATAATTTAAATAAAATAAATGTGATACCCTCCTCCCACAAAATGCAGTTTTATTACATATTGATATTTACTTTATTTAATTATATATTTAAAAACTATAAAAATATATATACATATACAGCTTAAATAACAAAGGAGTAATTTTATAATGACTGTTCTTGAATGGCCCGCCCAGAGTCCTGACTTAAACCCAATTGAGCATCTCTGGAAAGACCTAAAATGGCTGTCCACTAATGTTTACCATCCAACCTGGCAGAACTGGAGAGGATCTGCAAGAAGGAATGGATCCCCAAACCCAGGTGTGAAAAGCATCTTTCCCAAAAAGACTCATGTCTCTATTATAAAATTGTGCTTCTACTAAATATTGAGCAAAGGGTCTGAATACTTAGGACCATGTGCCATTTTAGTTTTTCTTTTTTAATAAATCTGCAAAAATGTCAACAATTCTTTGTTTTTTATGTCAATATGGGGTGCTGTGTGTACATAAATGAGAAAAAAATGAACTTAAATGATTTTAGCAAATGGCTGCAATATAACAAAGAGTGGAAATTTTAAGGAGGTCTGAATACTTTCCATACCCACTGTGTATATATTTTTAATATATATTTAATATATATTTTTTACAAACACTACATTTAATTTAGTTACAAATGCAATAATTATATCATTTCAATATTTTATTTAAGTATCAACCTTATAACATAGTAGCACTCTGATATCCTTAAAAGACTATGTATTTGATCGGGGAGGTGGAAAATGCCAAGGGTCTAGAGGGAGACATAAATACAGCCAACGTCCAGGTTATGAAATTGATAGCCCTGTTTTCTGTTCTTCCTTTCACTCCTCACTTCTCTCGCTATCTCTCTCTAGATGTAACTCATCTCTCAGTCCTTTCAAACCCTTTTTAAGTTTCTAAACATTCCACCGCTCAAAGTTTACTTATGAATGAGCGTGTCCTTTTATCTTTGTTGACTTCATTTCTGTCATATTTCAGCTTCTTACTCCCTCAGACATCAGTGATCTGTTGCTTCCAGACATGCCAAGCTGTTTGGGTTTCAATTAATGTACATTCTGTACCTGTGAAAGGCTAAACGTGACATATCCATCAATGAAAGCACTCCAAGCTTTTCACAGCATCCATCTGAAGACTTGTTGAGATGCTTAAACACTGCAGCCTGCATCACATCACATCACAACAAGAAAGAAGACACTATTGCATAGATAATTGACATGTTGACTTTGCAATATGAAAGGCTTGTTGCACTGTTGCATTAACTGGTGATTCAAACTAACATCAATAGACAACGTTAACACTCACAATGTCTCAACAGGCATGCTTTTTTGCTCATGTTTGGCCAGGAGTTGTGCCCAATGCTTCCATTGTTTTGTTTACATCCACCTTTATTTTTATAAGAAATTTAGGATATTAGAAAAAAAATCCTGATTGGTAACACCAAGAAAGAAGGAGGAAATGACAGATTATCTATTTACACATTTTATGATCAAACTGGAAGCTGGAAGAATAAAATTTTAATCCAATAAAAAGACTGTGCATATGCATAAACCAACATTTCTGCGTAGGGTGCACGTCTTTGGACTTGTGGGTGAAACCGGAGCACCCGGAGGAAACCCACACAAACGCGGGGAGTACATGCAAACTCCACACAGAAATGCCAACTGACCCAGCCAAGGCTCGAACCAGCGATCTTCTTGCTGTGAGGCGACAGCACTACCCACTGCACCACCACTCTGCCTATCCATCTCCGTTAATTCCTATTTATTCTTCAACACTCAAAACAAAATAATGACACATTTAAATGTAAGCCTTACTTTAAAAAGAAAACAACAGACTACTAAGAAAATGCCACATTGAGCCATAGTTTACAAGAATGATTTAACATTGGAATGTTAATTGAAGCGGAACAAAAACTTTATTGTGGAGAGGTAGTATATACAATTTTGCACCATGGAATGAAAGGAAAAAGGCTGTTGCTTCTCTGAAAACAAAATACAGGTCTCATCTTAACACAGAGTACGATTTGAGAATTAAAGAATCAAGCCTAGCCTCATTTACAAAAAGTGTGTACTACAAAACATGTTTTTTGAAGCCACTAAAATGGTGAATAAGATTATTCATTTTTGCATGCAGTTTGGAAAGTGCCAAAAACTTTTGCCCCTCACATTTTGTTTTGTCAGTTTAGGTATTTGATGTTATCAGAGGCAAAATGCAAACATTAATGCATTATTATTATTATTATACTTGACCTTTTTTATGCTATTTGATGTTATGTTTTTAAAATGTGATGTTATGTCAATCAACAGTTACACTTGAAGGCCTGGTTATTAGCATTTTGTTTGGGCAACTGAGGACAGGTAGGGTGTCAGCACCCTTCCAAACCTCCAATGGGAATGACAAATAAAAGATTTCAGAAACATTGGCATGATGAAAACACATGCCAATTAAATCATGTGATTTTACCTAAAAAAGGTGATGTGATTTAGGGCTGCACAATATATTGTTTCAGCATTGATATCGCAGTGTGTGCATTCGCATTTGTCACATCGCAAGACATGCAATGTTGAGTCTGAATTATAGTTGAACAGGAGCTACAGAATTGTATTTAATTACTGTACTTATACCGAATTTAAACAATTTATGCCGAAAAAAAAAAATTCTTAATTAGAATTTTTTTTCTTGTTTCTAGTCCAAATATCTACATTTCAAAGTGAAAACTATTTTTTTAAATTATCCAATGGCAGATAATTTTACTTGTTTTAAGAAAAAAACTCTTTTAATTTTGACTTATTTAATTTTGGCTTATTCATTCTAAAGTTGAAAACAAAGCAATATTTTTACTTGATGTAAAAAAAATTTGAGATATTTTAACTACAAACGAGATAAAGGAAAAGCATTTTTTGCAGTGTGATTATTCAATTTCTTTACTTGAATACTGTTAGACACTCTAGAAAACAAATAGTGCTAATACTCAAATAGAGCTATTCAAACTATGTGAAACTGTTTTCATATCACAATATCTATCATAAAAAAATAAAATATTACAATATCAGTTTTTTCCAATATCGTGCAGCGATAAAAATCGATAAAAAAGTGATTTCTCAGCTGTTTTATCATTTATATATCAAGCTAGGTTCCTAGAAAGTAACAAATTGTATTCTCTTGTAAACAGTGTTTTATTTGCAAATATTTCATGCTATATTTTTTATTTTTGTGCATCAAATAAATTCACAACTTTTGTTTGGAAACATTATTTATTATTATGTTACTGCATTACATAAAAATGTGACTTCACAATGGCTGTTGCAAATTCTTTCTGCCAACCAAATGGAAAACGATGCTCAATTATAGAGGGATTAGTTACGATAAAGTGTGTTTTCCATTCTACGCCTGCCATTGTCTTTTTCTGTAATTTTCCCATGAAAATAATATTACACAGGAAAGAGAAATTGCTTCCATAAAGGAAGTAAGGTCTGATCCTCAAATACTGGGATCAAGGCAGATGTTACCAAAAGTGATGCTACGGAGAGAATGGGTCACATATGATGCAATAAAAATGGTAAGTTTCATTATTTTTAGGCTTTAGTTCAACGGAACTCCAATATTCAAGCAGATTTCTTCTTCTACTTTGCCTGACAACTCAGTCTATTTCTGTTCTCCATTTCACATCCCTCTGATTTCCTTTTTTTAACCCGATGACATTCTTATGCTCTATAACAACACACAAAAAACCTTCATTTCTGCAGGAGTAATGCCACTTCCCTTTTTGAGTCTGGTTACACGTGGGTTCTATAGCACGTGTGGTGGCTCACGTTGCATTTTTTTATTTGCAGAAATTCATAATCTAAAAATCACCCCCTCTTTAAAAAAAAAAAAAACACTTTTAGTGGTCCGGATGTGGCCATAATTGAAGCTGAGAACTTCGCAAGGTGGTTTGGTTTATCAATTTTGTGGTCATTTGACAAGTTCAGAGTCTCCAGCTTGAAAGCATTTAAACAGCAGGCTCCATTTTCAAGGTTGCACCATTTTAGATCTTTGAAGAAAAAAAGAGGTTTATTTCAACAACCTGAATCAATTAGTCTCATAGAAACTCAAAGGCCACTTTGAATGTGAAGAGTCCATTGAGAAGCATTGAGATGATGGAGATGCTTGCATCTGTAAAAACTAAATTATAGCTGCCTGGGTTTAACATGCACTTCAAATAACAGAGGAAAAGCTTTATTTGTAGTTTTATGGATGGGTGGCTATCGCAGTGAGGTACTTTTCAGGACAATAAAAGGGTCCAGAACATGTTGATGATGATGTGTTTGAACAGTGTTTTCTCTTTTAACACATAGTGACACATTAGTGACAGCACCTATTCAAAGGGATAGTTCACCCAAAAATGTAATTTTATTAATTTTTAAAGGAGCTGTATGTATGTTTTTGACTTTTAAAGCATAAAAACACCATAATATGTTTGCAGATATTTAAGAAACATGCCAAGTGAACATTCTTGTTTATATGAAAAACAATGCTGAAGTCAGATATTCTGCTTTGAAAATGTGTGTTACGTGCCGGAACGCTGTCCTTGTTTTGGTCCCTTTAACCTGGCCAATGCCAGTTTAGTCAATTATATTTCAACACCCCGGATTGCCTTGTTTGAAAACAGCCTATTTCATTCATTGATTCAGAAAGGCTCTAAAAGCATGTGTCCGTAACCAAAATGCGACCTCTGGTGGACAGTAGCAGACTCCGAAATGAGACGCAGATTCAGAGTTCCACATGAGGTTATAAATTAGCAAATAATATAAATATTACGAGCGTAAACATTAGGTGAGCAGGTTACATTGTGACCCCGTGTCCTAAAAACACGCTATGTTCAATTCATCTTACGAGATACCTAGTCACAGTTCTAAAGTTCAATTTCAAACGGTTTATTTTATTTTCAAGATCTGAGGTGAACTATCTGCTGCTGCTTTCAGTAGTGTGGCAATAAATGTCGTTTAAAATGGCATTCAAACTCACATTGTTAGCATTTAACACTGAATAAAGCACATGAGGTGTACCTGAGGTGATCATTGTCAGTTTTCTGTTGTTCAGCTGCAAGAAATGGAAGCCGTTTTTAAAATATATTTTTCAGGTGTTGGTTAGAACAAAAACTCCTTATAATATGGAAAATATTCCTTCTATTGCATGATGTTGCTTTTATTTAGAACACGATTTAAGTCAGCCTTAAATCAGCCTCGATCGTCAAACTCACTCCTGTTGGTCCTCAATCTGGCAACCTGCGCTTGTGTTTTTGATCCAGCAATGCAATACCTAGTTCAGCCACTGGGTGTCAAACTTACATACTGCACCTTTAACCCTCAAGTGGCTCCATACCTTTATGAGTTTTTTTTATTTCTGTTGAACAAAAAAAGATATTTAGAAAAATTTTAGAAACCTGTAACTATCTATGTCAATAGTATGAAAAACACATAATATGGAAGTCAGTGGTTACAGATTTTTCAAAATAACTTCTCTTTTTGTGTATTTTGTGAAACTTAAACAGGCTTGTGACAAGTAAAGATTGAGTAAATGATGACAGAATTATCAGTTTTGGGTGAATAATCACTTTAACATTTTATAGAGTATCCTAATGTTCAGAAGCACAGTATTAAAAAGCTGAAACTAAGATTTTACATTTATACTTTCAGTCTACATTGCTGATGGATCTGGGAACCACATCATTTGGTGGTTTTAAAACAATTTGAATCACAACAAGCTATAATCATAATATTACACTACACTAAATCATAATATTACATTATACATTTGGTGTTTTACTACTTTGCTCTTAAAAGCATTAAATGCATGTATATTTCCCCTTCCCTTTGACATTACAGAATAGTTTCTAGCAAAGGCCTTGTCTATCAGCAAAGACATTACATCATTTTCCTCAATGCATCAATTCTGCCAGCTGAGAGACTTATTGAGATGAATGTGAATGCTAATGGTATTACACACATCCATTTAGAAATATAATCCCGATCTTGTCTTGGACACCAGCAGTAAAGAAGTCAAGCGGTGGAAATTTCCGCCGTACCGACCTCAAGGCAGTCAAATCAGTATGCAAGTTTACAACGTGTTAATGGCGCCATCTGGTGTTCATTAAATTACACTATGGGAAAATTTTGGTTTTGCGGTAACTCACCAGATCGCCACAGTATTGTCAGAATGTCCAATTGCCAAACACAGCCTTTATGTAACATCTATGATGTGATTCCACTGCCATGTTGAGTAGAGGTTAACTCTGCTGCAAACATTTGATGTAACCTTAAAAATGAAGTCTCTCCCAACAAGAAGGACAGAGCCTATTGACTATGTTGATTCCAAAACTGACTATAATATATGCAAGCATGAAAGTAAGATCCTGTACGGATCCATGTGCACAGCTTTACATGCATCCATTTATATTAATCAACAACAGATGGGTTGTAATCTGATCCTTATACACAGCATAACATCCAACACACTGAGCAATTCAGTTCCCTTGCCTTGTCCACATCTTTCTGTTGTATCTTTTACATTTGTAGCATTGCCATCAACATATTCTGCTTTTCATTCAGATCCCTTTTCTCATCCTAGTTGTTTTATGAGGTGTTTGTGCAGATCAACAGAAGCAGCATTAGCAGTGCTCTCATAAAAGCATTAACAACGCTCACAACACTCCAGACCGAACCAGTAGGGGAGGGAAAATGTCACATATGCATACGATCTTGGAAGCCAAAGTGTTAACTGTGTGATGCTATGTCGTCTGCTGAGGGAAGAGTGTGTATGTGTGTGTGTGTGTGTGTGTGTGTGTTTCATTCCATTTTCCATCCAAATAAGACATGTTTTTTGGAACTAAGCCATTTTTCACATCCAAATAGGCGTCATTCCTCAAGGGCTGAACCATTCCTCAATTCCTAGAGTTGAGAGAGGTTTCTAAGGATCTCTCCCTCCCCTCAGCGAAGTTACCACAAACAAGTCCCCCTCCCCAATAATGGGGTTGTTTTTGCTCCAGAGCTCCATGCTGTCATGATGGCCCCCTTCTTTTAACATGGGAAAAACAGTCTGCAGATAGTTTTCCACTCCTTTTCTTTCTCTCTCTCTTTCTCTGAGGTAAAGTAGAAATAGAGTGGCTATTTATTCTTTGTTTTTTCTCCAGACTTAACCCTCTGTGAGGCAATTCTGGGCATTTTCTGCAGTCTGCAAACTCATAGTGCATTTAAAATAGCAATAAAATAGTTAATAATGAGGGGGTATTTGTAATAAAAAGGCTTTTTACTCACATTATCCTGAAGGCATGGTATGCTGATAAAGGGAGGGTTCTGCTAAGGAGATTTGCTGTGAGAAAGTTTTGTTTTTTTTAACATCAGATGATTTTTTGCAAAAGTGTTCATTTACTAAAAGCATAAGTGGAAGAGATATTAAAATATATTGATGAAGCGAGTAAAGAAATATTGTGGTTATAATAAATATATCTTTTTATAATTAGATATTTATTCCATGTTTTTGCATCAATTATTAAATGTCTGATTTTTTTTATCTGCCTTTTACACCAAGGATGAAAAGTAATGGTGATTATAACTACAAAGTTTTTAATAACTGTTCTACTTGTATTACACCAGACCACAGTTATAAGGAAAAATAAATTATATTTATCATAAAGGGATGGACATTGTCAGCAACAATACTGAGGTAGGCTGTGGCGTTGACTTGATGTAAATAATAACAACTGGTACTAATGGGCCCAAAGCATGCCAAGAAAAAATCAGTAGAAAATATTATACAAATATAATAAATATCATACATATTTGCGCCCACAGAACTGTCACTCACGGGATATTTTCTCTTTTTTGGACCATTCTCTGTAAACCCTAGAGATGGTTGTGCGTGAAAATCCCAGTAGATCAGCAGTTTCTGAAATACTCTGACTAGGCAGTCTGGCACCAACAAACATGCCACGTTCAAAGTCACTTAAATCACCTTTCTTCCCCATTCTGATGCTCAGTTTGAGCTGCAGCAGATCGTCTTGACCATGCCTACATCTCTAAATGCATTGAGTTGCTGCCATGTTATTGGCTGATTAGAAATTTGCATTAACGAGCTGTTGGAGAGGTGTACCTAATAAAGTGGCCCGTAAGTGTATATATAACATTTACTTGACATTTATATATGCTGTTCCACTTTAGGAACAGAATTCCTATGATGCTTAGCACTACTGAAAGCACCTCTATAACTATTGGCAACTCACTCGGAGTGTTCAGAGTTTGCTCCTGTTTACAGTATACAACAAACAACTTCAGTAAACAGTTTGTTTTGTGTTAATCAAAGTTTCCAGTTGTCATTATTGCTGCTAAGAGGAAAAGACAGAACAGCGTTCATGGCAACCCAAGTTCGATTTACATTTCACAGTCCTTTGTCAATCCCACTTTCCTGTCAAAAAAAAAAAAAACTTTGAAAAGCTTAAGCCTTTAGTACCAGATGCCAATATTGTTTTTCAACATTCACAATAATCAAAACATTCATCAAATTATCATGTTAGAATGATTTCGGAAATGTAACCGCAGTAAATCAGCAGTAGCAGTGTGCCCAGTTTATGCATGAAAACTGAATAAAATATTTGAACACTGCATACAAGAGGATTAAATAACTCTGGATTAGAAATCTTTTGCTACTAAGAGTTCCTCAGCTTTGAATACAGACATGCGGACTTAACATTACCAGCACACAGCTCACTAAACTAGTGCCAAGTGCCATGGTGACACCCTGCTTTCATGCACATACCAAACACACACACACACAGAGACACACACATCCACATGATCCTCACAAGGCCCACAGCTAATTTAAGACCTGAGGGAAGGAATCATTTTCAAAGCTGGGATGGGCAACAAATACATTTTACTACGCCTTTCTGAAACATGTCAATATAATGGAAATGTTTAGCCTTAAACTGTATATGTAACATTATTCTTGGAAATCTGCGACTTTCTTCAGGGCTCATACCTAAATAAAGATATGGGAACATATAAATACTTAGTATTTGCAAAATCCTCATTTGTGTCCATCATTTGCTGAAGTTGACTACTTTACAGTCAACAAGCACAATAATAAATGTGACACAATGAGCCATATCGAACAAAACATGGGCCTAAAAGTGAACCGAAAGCTCCTGAGGCTTTTATTTCAGTATGTTGATGTACTTGCAGTTATAACTGAAACGGAATATTAAGTAGGGACGGGGCTTTCTATTTGAGCATCATTCCCTCAAAGCAAATTAACGCTAAGAGGGGTGTGGTAAAGAATATTGTGATGTCACAAACTGACATCAAAAGAGATGGACTGACACTCCAAACGCAGAAGCAAATGGTCAACACTTTAATTGAAAATAATTTTTGTCAGTGAATTACCTTGCACTGACTAATTGTACATCTAAAGAACAACAATGTGCACTAGCAAAATAAACATGGTAAATTTTGATTTTACACGGACTTGAAGAAATATGGGCATCTTACATAATTTCTCATAATAACTCCTTTCAGACAGTAGACTCACACTGACCTAGATCTATCTATCCATAGCTTCTCAGGACTTTAACGCCAGAAACATGCATTAGCGCACACACACATAAACACACTCTCAACCAACAATGCCCAAGTCACTCAGGTGTGATGCACAACCAGAACCCACATCCTGTTGGTGTGTTATCAAGCAAGTGCACCAACCACGATGACAATGCCACACCAGTAATCATTTCTTTTTTTCTTGGATTACTGCTTTCTGAGGTCACATCCTGAGTGGGTCTACGCCTACTGGCATCTGTGTGGTGCTCACTGGATCAAAGGTCAATTTTTTTCTCTCTCTCTCTGCTACTGTGGCCTCATTTGTCATAGTCCCTTGAATCCCATAATTCCGGATATCAGAGCAGACGGCTTACCGCTGATACAGTAAGCAGAATGGGTTAAAAGGTCAACACAAAACAAGGGATGAACATCCTGTCATCTAACAAATCACAAATGAAAACAAACATCTAAAAGAGAGGGGGTTTCATTAACAGCAGAAGAGTCATACAGAGTCATTAACAGAGGATTTCATCTTGGGTTTAAGACGACAAAGGGTTTCAAGCATAAAAGCAACTAATGTGTTTTTATCTCTTTTTATAACATATATTAGAATATGTACCAAGCTCAGCATATATGAGTACACACCCCACAAATCTCTCATTTAAATAAATATATTTTCTATAGGAAGCGTCATAATATTATATTTGTGCATATACATTAGTTTAGTCAGTACTGAAGCCAAATCAGGAGCTTATCTAACAAAATAACTTACAATAATGGTTCAAAAATTAGTAGCCCAAATTAATATATTAGGGAAAAATATTAAATAAAATTTTCAAAAATAGCAAAAATCAAGAGAAACAAAAAAATATACACAATTGTTTTTAAATGTTGTAGTTTGTAATTTTTTTTGCAATATTTTGCATGAATTTAAATGTATTATCTTTCCATTTCTAAAGATGTTCTGTGACTAAAATATTATTTTAATAAATATATCGGTTTAATAAATCTGTTGTGTGCAAAATAAATTTAATATAAAAAAATAAATAAATAAATAAATAACTTACTGTGACTATAATAAATTTGCTCTAGCGCTGCATGATATTGGAAAAATCTGATATTGCGATATTTTATTTTTCTGCGATTAAATATTAAGATACGAATACAGTTGCAAAAGATGGTTTGAATAGCTCTATTTGATGGTTTTCTGGGTACAGAAACTGAATAATCACAATGCAAAAAAATGCTTTACTTACTTTGATTTGTCTTGTTTCTACTCTAAATATTAAAAAAAAAAACAAAAAAAAAACTTGGACCAAGTAAAAATATTGTTTAGTTTTTACCGTCAGAAGAAATAAGTGAAAATTAAGAGTTTCAAGGAAATAATCTGCCAGTAGGGTCCCAGCAAACAATTTTGTGTTTAATAGACGTCGAATAGACATCCAAACGTAGACAGCTTGGCTAAAACAAGGCTAAACTTGGGCTGAAAAATAGCCCAAAACTAGATTAGTCGTCAAATAGACAGATTCTATATGTGTGGTCATTCATTTCTGTTTATTTAACGACTAGTCTAGTTTTGGCCTATTCTTAGACGTGTATTAAATTTTCACTAACAGCTCAAATTTAGCCTTGTTTTAGCCAAGACCACTATGTTTAGACGTCTATTAGACATCTTTTAAAAACAAAAAATGCTTATATGCAACTATAATTCAGACTGGACATTGCATATCTTTGCGATGTGACTATTGCGGATGTGCACATTGCATTATCGATGCAGAAACGATATATTGTGCAGCTCTAATTTGCACCATGAATTCCAGAAAACAAGGCATACACCACAACTTCAGTCTAACAATAATTTAAATACCAAAAAATCTTGTCAGGCAATTTTACAACAAGAATATTTTGATGACTTTAAAAAACTCTTTTAAGGAAATCATAAAATACAAACTTTTGACACAATCCTCAAACTACTAAATCAAACTATTGCGTGTTACAAAAATTTCAGTTAAAAATATAACATTTAAAAAATATAATTAAAATATAATACAATTTTGAATGATCACTAATCTTTTAATATATTTTATAGGTCAGAATTAATATATTCTTTCATTTTTAATACAAAATAATTTAAGCTGATGGAACATTATTTCACTCATATTGTGAAGTTTTATTGAACCATTAGTTTCTTGAAACATTAAATAAGATACTTTGATTGCAATTAATATGTTGGCTATGTACAAACACATTTAGAGTTTCAGTATGACACTGCAGATTTCACATATCTGAATATCCTTGATCTAAAGCTTGCATGCAATTGCACGTCTTTGCATATTTTTAGTAAAGGACACAGTGGAGTGACATTCTAGGTTAATTAATCACACTATTGTGTTAATTACTAAAGTTGCTGATCCTGAAAATATAACACCAACAAAGCAAACGGCAACAAGAACATGCTAATATTCTGACATCAAAAGTTTTGTAATGCAAAACCTTCAGCAGAACAATATTTAGGATTACAGTCAAATAAACTATGATAACAAACAGCAAGTTGCATTCAATGTAAAGAATAGGCCAAATGCATTTATAGATTATGGTCAACCTTTACGGATAATCTGTGAATGAGGGAAGCCCCTGATCCTCCATGACCACCCTGCTGAACTCTATGACACTAAAACCCTCAAATACTGTAAGAAATGACCCGGTCCCCTAGCTCCCTTATCCCAGGCAGGGCTATTTTAAGCCGTGGCGCACATACAATCCCACATAAACAAACACATGCTTGTGTAAACAACAAACATAGTAACTGCTACTCTTCATCATATCTTGTCTATCAAAGGTTTATAAAATATTCTGCTGCATGTTCACTTGCAGTTATTACCTTCAAGCTGTTTTAATGCTAAAATAGCTGAAACTGAATGAAAAACAAGATGGGATCGCAAGGGAACATTATTAATGGCAGAGCCAAACTAAAAAAAATCCCACTTTGTTATTACTTGCAAACTTCCCTGTTTATTTATATGCAATCTGTCACACTTTCTGACCATTTTTCAAAAACTTTTTCATGCCTTTTCCAGATGTCTGTGATGACCGGATAAGGTTTAAAAAAAAATAATAATAATTTTTTATAGAGATTCTGCTTAACAATCCAGGCATAAAGAAATACTTATTAGAAAAAAAGAGATTAAAAAAGTATATTGAACAATCAAAATTCTATTATTCAAGAAATTACACCTTTAAAATGTGCTAAAGTTTAGTGTTAAAAATATTTATTAAATGTATGCATTAAATACAAATTACAACTGAAATTAAGCCAAATATTTAAAAAAAAAAAATTTGAATTATTTAGAAAAAAAATTATTTATTGCAATTGTATAGCATTTTTTTCAGCAAAATGTGATTCATAAAAAGTGAAAAATTAATTATTTTTCTACAACTTCCACACATGTACATTTACACAGCAGGCGTGGGTTTAATACAAATGTATGGGGCTTTGTGTGAATAAATTAAGTACATTTATAGTTTACGGCAGCAAAATTTTTGTAGGCAAGTTTTCTTATTTTTCAAAAGACACATACAAATATATAAAGTCTATGCTACTGTTCAACACATAATCAATATAACCTTCATTTTTAACTCAATAACTGCTTTAATAACACTAGCCATGGGCTGGTATAAGATTCTGACGGTATGATAACCTTGGATAAAAATATCACGGTTTCCCTGTATTGTGATTACTGCTATAAAAATATGTTCTTTTTTTAAATGTCTGGGTAAAAAAAACTGAATAACATGCCTAAATAACACTATAACCCACTGCCATGTGATAATTTTATTTAACTTTGAAGTACCTACCTGAACCTTCTGGAGCAAGCATATGCATTTCTCCCGGACATCTTCATAAGGACACCTTTTGGAGAGCATCAGGACATGGGCCAGGAGCGCGTTGAGATCACTGGACAGACTGTCATCCATCGTTGGAGGAGGAGAGGAGCACTGAGGGTCTGGCATTGGCTCGATGGACTCTATCTTCTTGATCACCTCCTGATGAATGAGCTCCATCGCTGCATTTCTGGAGCTCGAGTCTCGACTGCTCAAAGCATCCCATCTTCCTGCAGCATCTCTCACGTCCATCACTGTAACAGTCTACTATTCTTCAACTATACACCTAACAGCCTGAGCCATGAGACAGAGAAGAAAGTCAATTATTTGTATAGTTAAAACAAGATTTCCTGCTGCAAGCTGGGAAAGGAATTCTGCAAATCCCTCAAAAAAATGTCTTAAGCAGGGAAGGCATTATAAGCATTGTGTGTTTATATGAGCTGAAAACTAAACAAAAGTTGTCTGTTTTTTCAGTGTTATGTTGTTTAAACAGAAGGAATGACAATTTCAAGCGTCTAGTGAAATTTTATCCATAGTCTCCTATAAAAACTCGTTATTTTAACAAAGAAACACTAAGTATCATAGTATACAGTACACACATTGTAAAGAAAACCGTTGAATGGCGTTTAATCAAGTTCTGGTATTGGACAACTAACGTTACCAAATATCCCACTACCTACTACACAATTAAAAAAAGAACTGGCATGGTGAGCAATTAATAAACATGTGCCATTTAAAAAATTAATATGTAAAACATGTCAGGAAAAAAAATACTTACTATATTCACATTCTCTCTAGTCGTCCCAGCTGCCGTTGAATGAGACCTTCCAGCGCTCCTTCTCAGACGGTTTCAGCCTTTTGCACAGCGGCTTGAGTTAGCAGTTGATTGACAGGTGAGCAGTCCAATAGTGTTCTAGGAAGGAAGAAATGGGCGGAGACAAACTCAGAACGCACCAATCAACGATTAGAAAGGAGTTTCTTTTAAGCCGCGCCTCCCAATACTAATAAACAGGGAATTGTAGTCCAGAAATTCGTTAGTGTCAACGTTATCTAGGTGACGCAAATATAATAGAACTACAACTACCAACGTTCTTAGGAAAACGTTGGTAACTGCAGGGGCCCCGCCACCACTTGTTTATCTCAAAACCCTTATGATTAATGCAAAGCTTTCACCAGATATGTAGGTCTTATTCAATGAAAATATGTGATATATAACCTCTAAAAACAGAATAGATATATACCTATGTCGTTGCATTGCACATCTTACTGTTTAGCAAATATGAGCTTTGTACTATTCTTTGTTGAATTCTTTTGTGTTATTGTATGAAAGCATCATTTTGTATTATTGTGTGAAACAATTGGATAACAATAACATCTATCTATCTATCTATCTATCTATCTATCTATCTATCTATCTATCTATCTATCTATCTATCTATCTATCTATCTATCTATCTATCTATCTATCTATCTATCTATCTATCTATCTATCTATCTATCTATCTATCTATCTATCTATCTATATGTGTCTGTCTGTCTGTCTGTCTGTCTGTCTGTCTGTCTGTCTGTCTGTCTGTCTGTCTGTCTGTCTGTCTGTTTGTCTGTTTATTGATAATCGGTTATTCAGTCAATCCTGTTTGGTTCAATGAATAAAGATTTGATACAAATTATATCGATTTTTAGGTACACATGACATGGACAATGCTGAAATGCAGAAAGAGACTGTATATGATTCAGCTACATTTTTACATACTGGTCGGTCAAAAATATATATTACAATGTCATTTTGATATTGAAAATAAAAAACATATGGGCACAAAGTCAAAAAGCAAAATTACTGCAGGAAGACAAACACAGGGAACAAGAGATATAAACAGTGCTTGACAGTGTATGACAAATATATGCACGTGGACTTTTAATTTCAACCTGTTTGCAGCAAGAAATAAATCTTTTTTATGATGTGCACAATAGAAAATGCACCAAAATGGCTGAGAAAAACTGTATAATGGCAATTGTATTGGTTTAAATGGAAAATATATGTAGGTAGCATGCTAAAACCACTAAAATCTAATGGTCCCAAAACACAAATTAAACCATTAAATGTACTGTTTTAAATGGTTAAAACCTATTACTATAATGGAAACTATTATAACTTATATAGGTTTCTTTTTTCCTTTTATTTTAGTATCCTAGCTACTGAACGTCTGCATGAACAAGGGCGGTAAAAGAAGAGGGAAATTTGAAACTGGGGGCGGCGCTGTGGGCTGCTCTAGATGACACGCACAGCTAATTCATCTGCACGATGAACAACAGTGAACAACACATCATTTATTCGTAAATAACGAGGAAACCTATTCAAATGGATCATTTAAGAGATCAGGTAGCTATATACTTAATGCTAAGTTGTTATATATTGAAGTTGTTAATACTATTAGTGATGTTTAAACGGATATTTCAGTCGTTAGCCTTTTAAGTTAGCTTAATTACACTTTGGATCCTGGAAAGGCAGTATTTGGTTCGTAACGTTTTTATGTAACGTTAGCCTAGCATGCAGCTTTCTAGGTTAAATGACACAGCTATTTTAATTGATAAATCAGGAAATGTTTCTATTTTTATGAAGTACTACTGTTTATTCAGCAAGTTAGCGTTGCTAATGATTTTAGCTATTGTACGTTAATTTACATTAAATGTAAACAATGGCTCTTGCCTATCCATTTAGGCTAATTGTATTCTTTAACAAACTTTTTACTCTTTTGACTTTTTTTCAGGAGAGAATACGATTCGTATGTTTTATTATTATGTTTTATATATATGTTAATTAGTATTAACCGTATAACAGTATTATCATTGTCCTTCCTCCATGCATGTATGTCATAGTAAATAATCTATTAACTAACATGTTTTTATGTGAATTTCAGAGTTTTAATTTGGACTCCCCATCTAAACAGAGTTATGTTGGCAGTTTTTATCAGCCACCAGAGAAGATGTCAAGACCTTTGTATATGAACCCAGACACACATCCACTCAACAGAAAGAGCTCAGGTTTGCAGGATATCAGCCCACAGCTTTATCAGACAGTTCCTGATGCTGGAAGCAGAGGTGATTCGAGTTTAAAAGATGACCATACAACTATCTATTTACAGTCAGATGGCTTAATTCTGATTCACAAAGTTCTCCCTTAGTTTTAATTAAATATTTTCTCAGTAGCTTTGGTACATTTCTCAGATCAGAATTTAAATTTTCAAAACTACCTGTTCAATCTTCACATTGTGTCACTTGTGCACATCAGAAAAGCTTTTTTCCTTGAACAAGTTGTAAATGCTTTTGTGCGTTTCCTACATTATCAGTTGCTTATATCATATTGATCAAAATGTATTTTTTTGGTCTCTATTGAATAGTCTCACCTCCCGCATTTAATCATCTGTTCATGGCAAAAGTCTATACATGCAAAATGGCTGAACAAGTTGTTAGAATATTTTGTCACAATTCATTTTTCTATACACTTCCATTACTTCCATTACTTCCAATTTTTTTTTAAATCGGCCTACAGTTGGTACATTTTCCAGGTGACTTTTTCTAATGAAGTTGCATCTCAAAGGAGATTGTCCTCTGTTCACATTTCTACTTTTGTTTAGTTTTTTTTGTGCTATGCAGTGCTGTCTTTTCCTTTCTGTATCACAATGACATGATCTGTCAACAAATTACAGTACCAAGAGCAAAAAAAAAAATCATTTTAGCCATAGTTTACATCAGAACATTGTGTGTGTGCACAATCAATAAGTTTATACTAGTTAATCTTGAATTATTAGTTAATCTTGACACATTAGATAAGCTCTTTATCATAAAACATTTAGCAGACAGAACTGGGATACTTTATATTTACTGTAATGCTTTATATTACAGTAGCCCTCTTCAAGTCATCCAGAAAAGGGCATTTTCAGACATTTTTTTAAAGCATAAAAATAATTCTGTTATACTGACAACATGGCTAACATTTTGACTGAGAGATGCAGTTCAGATTTAGATTTTGGCAGGTAATCAAATGTGTGGTGCTTTTTTTAAATGTTTATTTTTCTTCGAAAAACGCAGTCACTGGTTTGCAAAGAGTGATTTGAGAAATGTACCGAAGTGAATGAAGATAAACTCCAAGACCAAATGTCATTTTTTTGTTTGTTTGTTTTCTAAGCAGCAGTGATAGCAGCCCTGAAAACACTGCAGGAGAAGATGCGGCGCTTGGAACTGGAGAGAGTTCATGCAGTAAAGAACATCCAGCACTTCTCTCAAACTACTCGACGCAAGGAAGATGTTTCTGCATCGAAGGAACAAGAGCACAACACACGGGACAATGACTCAACACAGAGGAAAGGTAACCTAAAGTGTTGCACAGCAGTTATTGATCAATTCTCAAATTTACTGAAAAGTATAAAATGAAAAAAAAAAAGATCATATATTCTAAGTAGCAAATGTCTCTTCATTTCAGTGCTGGTTTCTAAGCTTCACTCAGCAGAAACACGCTGCTCTCTACTGGAAAAACAGCTCGACTATATGAAGAGAATGGTGGAGTGTGCAGAGAAAGACACAATTACTCACACAGACAGACAGGTTAGCGAAAGCACAAAGCCAATAGAGCTTTTGGATATTCCAGGAGTTTGAACAAATGTGACAAATTCTCATTTAAAAAAACTATTTGTGCAGAAACTCACCTTTCTTCAACTGTTTTTGGTATATAGGATTCTCTGCCTAAGGAAAGCACACATACAGACCCACAAATCCAGGCACAGCTCAATAAACTGGAAAGACTGGAAAAGGAGTATCTCAGACTCACCAATACACAGTCTGTGGCTGAGGTACACAGATATGATGCCATATGACTGTCTGGGCTATATACTGTCTAATATTTGTATATACAGTGTGTGTAAAATATGTTGATCTACAGAATTCTCTTTCATTTGTTTTGATGTTTTTCATCTACAGAGGAAGATTGAACTCTTAGAACAGAAACTTTTAGAGGAGGAGCATGAACGCAAACTTGTGCAGGAGAAAGCGGAGGAGGTAGTTTTTTTTAATGTAATTTAAAATGTGGTTTGCGAAATTGATGCAGTGATGTCGTCATTTAGTTTTTTCTGCCATCAGTTGCAGCGAGAGCTTGAAAATAATATCCTGTCCCTTTCTGCTGCGACTCAACCTAAAGGCAAGAAAAAGAGGAGAGACAAGGCCTCTTGCAAGGTACAACTTTTTTATGCAGAAATGTATAATGAGCACTAGGTGGCAGTATGTTTACAGAACAGAATATTACAGAGGCATTTTTTGGTGAATGGTGTGTTTTCTTTTATTTGATCTCAGAAGTCCCCTTCAGCAAAGGTGGAGGCAGTCTCTGCTCCAAAGGCTAAACGCCTCCCTTTTGTGGCTGGAACAGTAAGTAACTTTACCATGACACAACGGAAACTGGTTATGGTTAACAGTGACACAGTTTGGTTGTCATGTATTATATTTAGTCTAGATATTTAAAATCACTGATAAAAATGCTATATATATATATATATATATATATATATATATATATATATATATATATATATATATATATATATATATATATATATATATATATATATATAAATATACATAAATATATAAATATGTATATATATATATATATATATATATATATATATATATATATATATATATATATATATATATATATATATATATATATATACACACACAGGAAGTGCAGAATTATTAGGCAAGTTGTATTTTTGAATATTAATTTTATTATTGAACAACAACCATGTTCTCAATGAACCCAAAAAACTCATTAATATCAAAGCTGAATATTTTTGGAAGTAGTTTTTAGTTTTAGCTATTTTAGGAGGATATCTGTGTGTGCAGGTGACTATTACTGTGCAGAATTATTAGGCAACTTAACAAAAAACAAATATATACCCATTTCAATTATTTATTTTCACCATTGAAACCAATATAACATCTCAACATTCACAAATATACATTTCTGACATTCAAAAACAAAACAAAAACAAATCAGTGACCGATATAGCCACCTTTCTTTGCAAGGACACTCAAAAGCCTGCCATCCATGGATTCTGTCAGTGTTTTGATCTGTTCACCATCAACATTGCGTGCAGCAGCAACCACAGCCTCCCAGAAACGGTTCAGAGAGGTGTACTGTTTTCCCTCCTTGTAAATCTCACATTTGATGATGGACCACAGGTTCTCTATGGGGTTCAGCTCAGGTGAACAAGGAGGCCATGTCAATTGTTTTTCTTCTTTTAGACTCTTTCTTGCCAGCCACGCTGTGGAGTACTTGGACGCGTGTGATGGAGCATTGTCCTGCATGAAAATCATGTTTTTTCTTGAAGGATGGAGACTTCTTCCTGTACCACTGCTTGAAGAAGGTGTCTTCCAGAAACTGGCAGTAGGACTGGGAGTTGAGCTTGACTCCATCCTCAACCCGAAAAGGCCCCACAAGCTCATCTTTGATGATACCAGCCCAAACCAGTACTTCACCTCCACCTTGCTGGCGTCTGAGTCGGACTGGAGCTCTCTGCCCTTTACCAATCCAGCCACGGGCCCATCCATCTGGCCTATCAAGACTCACTATCATTTCATCAGTCCATAAAACCTTAGAAAAATCAGTCTTGAGATATTTCTTGGCCCAGTCTTGACGTTTCAGCTTGTGTGTCTTGTTCAGTGGTGGTCGTTTTTCAGCCTTTCTTACCTTGGCCATGTCACTGAGTATTGCACACCTTGTGCTTTTGGGCACTCCAATGATGTTGCAGCTCTGAAATATGGCAAAACTGGTGGCAAGTGGCATCTTGGCAGCTGCACGCTTGACTTTTCTCAGTTCATGGGCAGTTTATTTTGCTCCTTGGTTTTTCCACACGCTTCTTGCGACCCTGTTGACTATTTTGAATGAAACGCTTGATTGTTCGATGATCACGCTTCAGAAGCTTGGCAATTTTAAGAGTGCTGCATCCCTCTGCAAGATATCTCATTATTTTTGACTTTTCGGAGCCTGTCAAGTCCTTCTTTTGACCCATTTTGCCAAAGGAAAGGAAGTTGCCTAATAATTATGCACACCTGATATAGGGTGTTGATGTCATTAGATCACACCCCTTCTCATTAAAGAGACATCTCTATGTTCTGCACATCTTTGTTGTTCAATAATAAAATTAATCCTTAAAAAAAACAACCTGCCTAATAATTCTGCACTCCCTGTGTGTGTGTGTGTGTGTATATATATATATATATATATATATATATATATATATATATATATATATATATATATAAATGTTGTGTATGTAATGTATGTTATATAATGGTTTGGTTAGATTTATTCAATTTAATATTTAAAATGTTTAATTTTTATCATTAATATATTATTATTTTTTAACATGGATGCATTGAATTGGATCAAAAGTATGTTTTCTTTAAAGAATATGTTCCTCTTTTTAACAAGACTCAAAAATGACAATACAAACAATAAAAATAATCTTTAAAAAACTTCTAAAAAATATTAATTTTGTTCTGTTCCTCAAAGAATACTGAAAAACACAACATTGTTAAATAATATTAAATAAATAAACAATAAAAAATAAATAGTAAATCAATAATAAAAACTATTCATTCATATTCATCGAAATGAGCACTACATGATGGACTTTGTGATGCTCAAAAAGCAATGATGCTGAAAATTCAGCTTTGCCACCACAAGAGTAAATTACATTTCAACACAAACAATAAATAGACTAACTGAAAAGATAGAATAAACAAATTCTTCAAACATTTAATTGGCATTTAGGTTTCAATAAAAAAGAATAAGAATTATTTTGTTCATATTCATATAAATTAAATCATTATAATTCATAATTAAATTTTTAAATTACATTTTCTCTTAGTCAATCAGTCCCAGCCACTCCGTCAATGCCAATGTTCAGAGTGTATTACACATGATGAAGCACAGGAATCCACGTCTGTGTGAGCGAGCGAGTACTCTGCAGAAGTCGAGCTCTGAAAAGCAACGCACCCATCACAGACCTCCATCCTCCCCCAGCAGATCTGCTTCCACACTGGGCAGCCTCTCTGAACTCCTGCTCGCTCTGCAGGATGAACTGGGACAGATGAGCTTGTGAGTAACTCCATCTAGTGTTAAAGATTTGCTGTTAAAATGCATTTATGGGTAGAATAAGATGGGATTTAATAAATGTTTGCATGTGTTTGTGACAGTGAACACCAGGAGCTGGTCAAGCAGATTGATGAGACCACTAGACGAGAGCTTCGAGATGATCTAGAGCGAGAGCTGGACTGTCTGGTCAAGAGAATGGAGGAGAAAGCGGCTCAGATTTCCAAACTGCGCAAACATCAGCAAACAGTGAGTTTGTGCTTTTTGCTACTAGCTAATATTTGCATTTGACACCCTGTAGGAATCGTTAGGTAAGTTTCCATTAATCTTCTGCTAATTTAATATATACCTAATGGAAAGAGAAATGTATAACGCCCATATATTGCAAAAGTTTTTAGGCCTTTTTTTAGGTTTTTACGTAGAAATCATCTGCAAATACTTTAAAAATGAAATGGTATGTCTGGACTGGAGAACCAAAGTGTTTTCTTAAACTGGTTAAAGACCAAAGCAATTATGGGACTATTATTTTCTAAGTAACAGAAAAATGGCACCATTGACCAACACATGAAAACAGACATGAAGTAGAATCTCAGTTTGGCTTTCCCTGGCTTTAATGTTTGTCTCATGTACATATATTTCAGGCAAAGCACTAGCCATTACATAAGTAAACTTGCCTATATCTCTAACCGTGATTTTTGAAATTACTTATTGCAAGCAGAAGAATTTTATTCGCATAACATTCGGGGAGCTTTCACAGTTTTGATTGATTGGTTCTTACCAGAGTTTGGTTGACCCCTCCTACCCTGCCCCCGCTGGACTGTGTTCACACAGTGTATTTTGGTTCTTATGACATTTTCGTTGTCACAGTGGCAGCTGTTGCTAGGTAACAACAGCTTGGGAGGAGACACAAAATGGCTGTATACTGCTGCTTGGGTGCCTCAAGTTTGAACTTTGGACTATGAAAATGTATTTTTGTTTTGCGCCAATGCAGAGACTATTTGTCATAAATGTAAAAGTTCAAACAAACGAGAAAAGTCATGTTCTGCTGTTTGAGCAGATGTATACAGTTGAAACCAGAAGTTTACATAAACTTTAAAAAAAGGAACATAACAATTAAAAAAAAAATGTCGGATGGTAAATCATACTAAACGTTTACTATTTTAGGTCCATTAGGATTACCTAAATCATTTACATTTGCTAAATGCCAGAATAATGAGAGAATTTTTTATTATTAATTTTTAGACAGTCAAAAGACATACATACCAATACTTGGCATTTTTTTAGCTTTGCTTTGAAACTGTACAACTTTGGTCAACTGTTTTGGGTATGCTTCCACAAGCTTCTCACAATAGTTTGTAGGGAATTTTGGCCCATTTCTCTTGACAGAATTGGTGTAACTGAGTCAGATTTGTTGGCTGTCTTGCTCGCACAAGCTTTTTCAACTCTGCCCACAAATTTTCTATCGGATTGAGTTCAGGGCTTTGTGATGGCCACTCCAAAACATTCACTCTGTTATCCTTAAAGCACATTTTAACTAATTAGGCAGTATGCTTAGGGTCATGGTCAGTTTGGAAGACCCATTTGTGGCCAAGTTTTAATTTCCTGGCTGATGTCTTGAGATGTTGCTTCAGTATTTCTACATAATGTTCTTTCTTCTTGATGCCATCTATACTGTGAAGAGGACCAGTCCCTCCTGCAGCAAAACAGCCCCACAACATGATGCTGCCGCCCCCATACATCACAGTTGGGATGGTGTTCCTAAGCTTGTAAGCTTTCCCCTTTGTCCTCCAAATGTAACACTGGTCATTATGGCCAAACAGTTCAATCTTAGTTCCATCAGACCACAGGACATGTCTCCAAAAATTATTCTTTTTCCCAGTGTAATTTAGCAAATTGTAATCTGGCTTTTTTGTTGGTTCTGGCTTGTTGATTTTCCCATGTTGGGAAGCAGTGTGCTTGAGGTTTTCCTTATTCTACAGTTGTGCCTTCAATTAACTCAAATGTTGTCAATTAGCCAATTAGAAACTTCTAAAACCTTGACACCATCATCTGAGCTTGACTTTCAAGTAAAGTTATAACAGTTTTTCAAAAAAGATCTCTCTCATTATTTTGCTATTAAGCATAACAGAAACAAACTTGATAATCCTAACTTACCTAAAAGAGAAAAAGTTTAGTCACATTAACATCTGACTTTTTTTAAATGGTTATGTGCCTTTTTATACAGTGTATGTAAACTTCTGGTTTCAACTGTACATTCCCTCTACCTGCAGAGCATCAATTATACATGTCAGAAAAGTGAGTAAATGCATAAATACACTGTTTGACCAATTAATAGCCGATAATAGCAGCTCACTTGTGTGTGATTTGTGTTCACATCTGAAGTGAACCGTAACGGAGTTCACACAAACCACATCCCACTCTTTTCTAGTAGCGGAAAGAGTACTGAAAAATCACACTCAAGTAAAGATACCATTACTTGCCTGTATGTAGTGCAAAAATGTAGTGCAAGTAGAGTAAAAGCATATGCTGTGAATATTACTCAAAGTATGAGTAAAAAGTAACCCTTTTAAAAGTACTCAAGAGTAGTGAGTATTATGCTGTGTAAGGTTGATGCGTTTACATGCAGTTTGTGTGAAAACATAACATTTTGTAGTGCATTTAGTTATTGTTTAAGGCCATTTTGTGATTTCAGTCTTCATACATTAGGCATCATCATCATCATCTGAACAGTATCTCGGTTATTGTGTTTGTGTGTAATGATTTTGTGTCTTCTTGGACACTACTTGTACGCTTGCTGCAATTATAAAGCTAAAGTTTCTTGGGGTAGATGCATTTTTTCTACGCATGATTTGATTGGATGGGAATCACAGGACGGATTATTCTAGCCAATCAAATAATATAAAAAATAAAAGTAAAAAATGAAGTGACTGCAGGTTGAAGGAAAATTGTGGAGTTAAATACCGATACAGCACTAAAAATGTACTCAAGTGAAAGTATAAGTGCACATTTTTAAAACTACTTAGTAAAGTATAATTCTTAAAAAAAAAAAAAAAAAACTCAATTACAGTAATTTGAGTATATATAATGTTACTTTACACCACTGCTTTTTTCAGGCAGACTGTTACGATTTGCGGATATGCACCAGAATTCAGAAAACCACGTTCACAATACTGTCAAACAGCCCATGTGCACACCAAAAGGGCTAGTGTGAATTACCATCGGTTAATGGAGTCATCGAAATTGTGCAATAGTTTGTTGATTGTCATTTACAAAATACTGCAAAAATGTGACAAAAAATTTCTGATGGAAACATGCCTGTTGATGAACATCATAATGTCCTGTGTTTAAATGTATAATGTTTAAATCTATACTCCTTTAGGTCCAGAAACTATCCAAGCCATCCTATAGCCCTAGACAGAAGCAGCAGAAGCCACAGTGGACCACTAGTGTAGACAACAAATCCAGGCAACAGAGTGGGGTACAACCATTGCCACCATCCCCAGTCAAAGCTTCATCCAGCACGGGACCGAAACAGAGCCGGAGTGGTCAAGAGTCCCTGAAGCTCCTTAAAGAGACCCAAAAATTGTGCTCCAGCCTCCGCAGACAAGACATCACATGGGAAACATAGGTATATTGTTCAAAAACACACATACAAGGAATGGACTAATAAGAAGGGCAGTGGAATGACAGCTCATCTTTGTCCTCAGAAAACATTGATTCATATGCATCTAAATGCAGGATTAGATTGTACTCTCAATTGTGGTTTTAATTATTTTAATTTTGAAATGATTTTATTTCTGTTCATTTTTTTGTTTTGTTTGAATAACACGCTGTAAATAAAATATTTACATGTTTTAAATATGGCTTTTTAGTTGAAAATATGCAGATCTCGGGTGACTTTTCAGGATCCGATTCTTTCAAATTGAATCATTTTATTCAAAATAATACATTTTAAAATAATTGTATTATTATAAGATATACAGTTGAAGTCAAAATTATTAACTCTTATGTGATTTATTTATTTATTTTTTTCCAAATAATGTTTAATAGAGCAGGCAATTTTTCACAGTATTTCCTATAATTTTTTTTCTTTTGGAGAAAATCTTATTTGTTTTATTTTGGCTAAAATAAAAGAAGTTTTTACTTTTTTAAAAACCATTTTAAGGTCAAAATTATTAGCCCTTTTAAGCATTTTTTTGATTGTCTACAGAACAAGCCATCATTATACAACGACTTTCCTAATTACCCTAACCTGCCTAGTTAAGCCTTTAAATGTCACTTTAAGCTGAATACTAGTATCATGATAAAATATCTAGTAAAATATAATGTTCTGTCATCATGGCAAAGATAAAAGAAATCAGTTATTAGAAATGAGTTATTAAAACTATTATGTATTATGTTAAAAAAGTCTTTCCATTAAACTGAAATTGGGGAAAAAATATACGGGGTGAGAGGGCTAATAATTCTGACTTCAACTGTATGTAACACTGATTTCAACAATCGCTTAAAATTGAAACAACTTTATTAATTTCACAGACTCAAACGTGTGTGAATACAACACCAGGAAAGGTAAAACAAGTGTTCCTGCACCATCAGTTTTTCTGTGGTTTCTTTTTCATGAGATTTGGTCAGCTGGCACATTGTTTCCTCCAGTGTTTTCACACCGCTCTTTAACATTTGATCTTTATACAACATAGTGCTGGTTTACACCTTGAGAAACCATCAAATGAAATAAAACATGTAAATTTATATACTTAAAAAATGCTAGTTTTTACTTTAATGCTTCAATAACATTTTATATAGATGATTAAATAATTTTCAAGCGTTCAGCACAACATGTTTATGCAAATACAAAGCAACATACTTGTTCTGTCTGTATTCAAATATTTTTAAAAAGTGATCATATTACATTGTATTATATTTTAAATCATCAAAAAGGTATTGCCAAACAGTTCACATATAAAAAATTATTAAATAATGTAGAAAACAAAGCATTCTAGTTGTAACCAAGCAGAAAAGATATGGCCTGTGTTTTGTTCAGACGGTCTTCTTGGATTATGCTCTGTGACATGGTACTGATTAAATCGGTATTGTATAAACTCATTTGAATGCAGGAAACATAAACATACTACAGTATCGTTGAGTCTTGATTATATAATTTTTCTTTCCTTTTATACATTTTATAAGTTATCAACTGGTTTTCAGAGTGTCAAGCAAATGCTGTCCTCAGAATAATGCATTTCTCTGAGATGATTCACGATGCCTTAGGTCGTCTTTGCAGTATTGTGGTATTGGTGAAAACCTTGAATCACAACACATGCACGTGCTCTCCAGAGAAGATATTTGAGCATTTAATGCAAAGTAAGCAGGAATGGAGCTGACCCTGAGGGTGAGTGCATATCCTGTTAAACATTACAGACTGTTTTTTTAAGCACTGTTTTCTAGGACACCGTGAAACTGATATAATTGAAACCATCCAGGGTTTGAAAGATGTTTAACGGGAATCCACAATAATGAGAAAATTTTAGATTACATAAAGGCTTTTTATTTTTAATAATACTCCTACCTCTTTATTTTTGAAGACAGGGGTTTTCTTCTTTCTTTCTTTTTAATTTTTTTTAGATGTTATGTACCTCCAAAAACGAATGTAAATAATAAAGCGTTTTTATAGTTTCTTGTTTTGAAAGGAAAGAAAAAAACTATTTTATAAGAAAATGTTTAGTTTCTATTAAACAACATTATTATATTTCAGTATTCTATTTTATAATACTCTAACTATATATACTATTATATCCAAATAACATTTTACTTATTCAGTAAACAAAATATATAAATAAATTTTTGCAATATTATTCAGGGTATCCGCGGGATTTTAAAATGTCTTAAATCTCAAAAGCTAAGTTTCAGGACTTAGAACAGAGATGTCAAACTCAATTCCTGGAGGGCCGCAGCCCTGCACAGTTTAGTTCCAACCCTAATTAAACACACCTGATCAAACTAATTGAGTCCTCCAGGCTTGTTTGAAACCTACCAGTAAGTGTGTTGAAGCAAGGTTGGAACTAAACTGTGCAGGGCTGCGGCCCTCCAGGAACTGAGTTTGACATCCCTGACTTAGAAAGTCTTAAATCTACTGAAATGTTGTGTTGTAGGTCTTAAATCTTTTTTTAATAGGTCTTTAATTTTTTTTGTGTAGCTCCCCAATCTGGCCATTAACACTCATACAATTACCAAAAATCCAGCTCAATAAAATGTTTATCTTTTTATTTAAAAAGAGCATTTAATTACTTTCCTTACAGTAACATTTGCTTAAAAGTTCTCCATTTATTTACTGCTAAAGATACTGACCTATATATTTTTTATTATTAAGTTATTGTAGACTGAAGTAATTGACAGCTATGTTTTGTTCTATTCTTAATAAGGGCTATAGGGTTTGTTAATGGATGTATTTGTAAGTTAATTAAAAAAAATATTTGAACAAAATTATTATTATTGTATTATTAAATGTAATAAATTTTAATCATTTTTGATAGGGCAGATGAAAATCTTTTCTAACTGGGATATTTATAAAAAAAATTTAATGGCCAAAATTTCATTCATAATGGTCTTAAAAATACCTTAAAAGGTCCTAAATTTTACTTAGTGAAACCTGCAGAAACCCTAATATTATAAATTATGACATTGCGTTACATATTTTGTATATAATAATATCTATAACATATTTAACATTTAAATTCCATGAACATGAAAAACCATTCCTTCAAAAAGACAGCAGTAAAAGAAAAAAAATCTAGAAATCTTCTTTATATAGACAAAAGTATATATTTTTACAAATTCTAAATTAAGTTGCAATTAACTGTGTTTTAACAGTAAAACTGTCACAAATGTTTCTGAAAGGATAAAGTACACAAAACACCCATAACTGTTTTACAATACTCAAACTTTATTTGATCACATTTTCAACCTAATTGTGAATGCAGATCAGAAATGAAGGAAAACACAACAACGAAAGAAAGAAAGAAATCTGAGTTCCAGAAAAACAAAACCAACAAAGCAGGGCATAAAACAATTAAGGCAGACTTTCTGGACACAGACGCAAACAGTAGTGTCTATCTTCTCGTCAATGAGCATATATGGTGTTTGTGCACAGGTTTATGTGAAGCAATAAAACAAAATGCACTGCCGGACAACAGGCCAAAGGTAATGAGTGTCATTTATAAAAGTTTCAACTCAACTGTCTCCTTTTGTAATTTGATAACTAAACGTTGGCGCAAGCAAGATGCAATACTCGATGTTCCTCTCATCGAACAACTTCAATAACCCAAACCTTCATTCTAAAACGCTCAAAGTCCCTTTGAGTGTAAGTCTTCATAATCACGTCATCTTAAATTAAGGCACTTCTCTTCAAAAAGGTGCAGCAAGGAATGCGACACTAGCTCAGATGACAAAAAATATGGCATTGTTATGGCTGATCTGTGGAAATCTGATGTGCGCATGAACAAACGCGGCAGGATATAAGAAAACAAGGCCACAGACTAAAGTTAGGTTGAATTCTCTGAGTGTGAGAGGACTGTGAGACATTTAACTTTTTAGAAGAATCGTTCACCACAAAAATGACAATTCCGTGATCATTTTCTAACCCGCGTATTGTTCTAAACCTGTGTGACTTTCTTCTGTAGACAAAAATATATCCTCAATATCAGGATTCTCCATACAATAACAAATGAGTTTACATTGTATTCCTCTAAAGAGATAATCATGGGAGAGAAAATCATGGAAGAATTGATTTGTGGGTGAACTATCCATTCAAATCCATCATGTAGCATGTGTTTTACAGCCCTTTGTACGCGCAGTTAAAGTCCATTTGCAATTATGTGGGATCTTTGGATGTAGCCTGATTCTATACAGACAATACTGTGTATTTACTGTTTGTTATTAATTACAATGGAAACAATGAACTTAAGTAAACAGCGTTTTAAATTTGGCATAGCTCAAGCTTTATATGAATATGAGTAAGCTTTTCTAGTGACTCGTGCTAAAATAGACACCTTGGCATTTAAGCACCATGATACGACAATGCACAAGCGATTAGAGTGGTTCAATAAAACAAGGCCATAACAGTCATCTTTTGAGAAACATGCAATTAACACAATGCTGGGAATGAAACATTTCGAGGAAGCAGGCGAAATCTAAAGCGTGCACCAAACAAATCAACTCGCTTCTGCCCTTACAAAATTTGCAACCCAAATAACGTGAATCACTTCCCAAGCCAACGACATCACGGCTCACAGGAGAAGTTATTAGCAGCAAGCTAATCAAGATCATTACATTTCAAATTTTAGATAACACAGGAATGAATGTAAAAAGAAAATACACATGCTAATGCACTTATGAAAAGTACCGAATTAAATATGCTGAACAAGACAGGAATTAGGCATAGTCTAGCTTTAATTCTGCATTTTAGACAAATCTACCTGAACTCCATGATTAGATTTCAAGAAATCAAACCCAAGCATTAAATTAAGAGTGCGACGGCTCTGTTCTACTCCAAAATCTGACTGTAGCAATACGAAAAAAGACCAAATAAGCAAAAGATATCCAGAATGCACTTTTCTAGGGCACCTTTAAAAGATATTTAACAAAAACAAGAACTTTAGGATCTGCGTACAGTGCCCTCAAGTACGTACACCTCAACTTTTTATTCATCTGACGTTTTACTTCCTCTCGTATAATGTTATTATTAATTTCAAAGAGTTCTGATTATGTACAAAGAGTTATCTGCTTTTCAATAGGAGTGCTAGAAACTGCTAGCAGAAATTAAGCTTTTGGGAAACATGACAATGCATAAACAGCGAACAAATTATTTCATCTTTAATTATCTACTCCGTATAATATAGCGATCAGTCCAGCTGGCAGACACTAGATCTATTTCATTGATACAAGCACGCATGCGTGTCACTCAACATACCCACATTCAGGCAGACACACCAACACAGAGCCGGGCCTCGATGGCGGCTCACCATTCACACTTTTAAGGCTCACTTTAAGGCAGCAAGCCACTACCTCCACCTAAAGGCACTTTGACTCAATGGTCAATCATTCTGAATGGGATCCCCGATCCTCTGCCCTACCTGTAGTGCCTCGTTCTCATTCGCATATCCGGCAGAATTGACTAATTCTAATGAAGACTCATTGTAGAACTGGATTGGCTGAGCTCCTGCAGTTCAAATCCCAAAAGTACAACTTAAAATGGCCGATATTATAGTAGGTCCCTGAAAACGACTCTCAATGATGTCATGGGATGCTAACTAAGGGTATACAAATGCATCTCTGATATTACCCAATATATATGTGAGGAGGAGGGGGTGAAACACTTTATGTTTTTAGTTGGAAATAAGTAATAGTGATGGACTAAGCTGGAGAATGTAATTCATTTTGGCTCTCTTGATTGGTGTGACACAGCAATGGCCTAATTAAACAAAACGCCACACGCTGACAGACACAAACCAAAAGATTGTGTGGTGAAACTGAAGAATAGATTTAAAGAGGATGTTATTGGTGGAAGATGCTTGAATAAATGGATGGAATAATAAGAACCATTATGGCAACTGCGTAAAAAATAAACTGTTTTGGTGAAAATGTCTGACCATAATCTTGAAATTAACACTGAGAATGATGTAAAAGACTATGATATTGAGAAGTAAATCATTGCTGACGTCAAAAATTAAATATTAAAACATTTCCGGACAGGACTTAATTTGGAAAGCTGTGGTTGCGCATGAAAGCAACTGAACACTTTGTATACCCCATAATGCCACTGCTTGATAAGACTTACAGCATTACTCAATGTTTCTGTTTTAAACTCAAGTGCTTGTGAGAGCTCTAACAGAAACTAAAGAAAGCTCAAATCACAGGCATCGAGTGTCAAACATGAGGCTAAACATGGGGGACTCAATCTCTTTTCTTTTGGGTTGGAGTGTGTTTGTTTTTTTGTATGTGTGTTGCCATGTGGTGCCTCCAGGTGGCAGCGTGTTACAGGGTGTGGTAGTTGCGGTCCTTGGACTTGCAGAACTTGTAAAGGAAAAAGATGACTGCTTGAAGACCAAGTACTAACACTATTCCCCCGATGAAACTGGCGGCGTCGAATGTGGACGTCTTAGATGGAGCAGTAGTGGGCGATGCGGTTGTGGTTGAGTCTGTGGAGAGGCCAAATGTTTAGTCAAACCTCACAGGAAGAAAGAGTTGTATCATTCTATATTGACATTAGAGAGAGCCATACTTACTTGTGTCTGTTCCGTTTCGAGTCGGAGTGACTGCTGTGGTTGGGAATACTGTGGTAGCTAAACAGAAAAAAAAAAAGTGCTTTTCACATTCAATCTTGCACTTCAACAGTAAACAAAAATGCCAACGCATAACATTTTACAGCCTGTTAGTTATGTTATAAACTGGCGTTGGTGTACTTTCTTAATTTAATGCGTTTTAAAGTTTAAAGAAGATACATTTGCTAAAACGTATCATAGCACAAGTGTGTAAGGGGTCTGAATCCATTTAACTTACATGATTTATGTTTATGGCTTCCATTTATTATTCTTAACAGTTATAGGTTTACAATTTAATGGGTTTTACGACTCTTTTATTTACATTTCATGGTCAATCAATATTGTTTTTAACAGTACTATGTTAATAAAATTGGCATTGGGCTTGGAATTAGCTAGGTATGGGTTCTGTTGTGTATATGAATGCTGCTGAGGAAAGTCTAGAAAGCCGTACCATTGGTGGTAGCATTCGTGCTGCTAGTAGTAATGGGGTTCACTGTCGAGGCAGTTGGTGGCTCTGCAGTTCAGAGAAAATCCAAAGATTAAACAGTCATCATTCAAACATACAACTGGTTACTTGGTCATTTCTGACAATTTATTTATTCACTTGCTATTTTTTTTTATGTCATGTCAAGATCAAAACTATTCTTATAGCAAGAAGGTAAAAAAATCCAATGAATAAATAGCTTTATGACAGCAGCTTTTATTCTTAAACTTAAAGGCTCCCCATTGTCCATAAAAACAAACATACACAGTTGTATTATTACTATATATATATATATATATATATATATATATATATATATATATATATATATATATATATATATATATATATATATATATTAGTGATGCCACAATTCTCAATATAATATTGTACCGTTCGGTACGACATCCACGGTTCAATACGCGCTTGTGAATTGCGGTTTTCTCGATTTTACGTTTAAATAATTTATGTGCGTTTTATTTCTCTCCGAATTGACTGTTTGTGTGTGCCTGTAAGTCCACGAGCTGAGTTGAGGAAACTCCTCCCCGCGAGTATATATTCAATAACTATGCTCTAAAGTTAGGGGGCGCTTAACCATCATTCCACGGCCATGGTGAGTGGTGGTGAAGAGGGAACACTACGAGGAAGCACCGGTGTCTTTCAAATCTCTGGTGTGGGGACATTTTGGTTTTGCCATTGAGTATAATGCCGAGGAAGAAAAAACAGTAAGCTAAAAAAATGACTGTGTGCACTGCAAGCATTGTTTTACACATATAGCCAGGGCTTAATTTGTGCCGGAACGCCTCATTTTTCCGATCCCCCTCCTCTACCTCCCTCCTCCCTGTCCGCTGTTCACTTTCATTTTCTTCCGCGATTCCCCAACCCTCTTCACGTTCGTCCGCAACACCCCCGCGCTCTTCACTTTCGTCCTTAGTTTGCTACACCCCTCCACCATCCAACGCCCTCTCCCGCTCTCCACTTTCGTGCGCGACACCTCTCCATCCACGGGTAACATGCCGGATCTGTTACCCCGATCTGTTTCGGGACCTCGCAATTCACAAATTAAGCACTGCGTATAGCCTACTCAAATATATATATATATATATATATATATATATATATATATATATATATATATATATATATATTTTTTTTTTTTTTTTTACATTTTACAAGACACAGAGATAACATTTTTCTTTTACTAAGGCGGCAAGATGGTGGTTCTTCATCTTTCTCAGTTGATTAAACCATGCTCTTTCATCTCCTACAAAAAATAAAGCGTGAGATAGTAACAGAATTTACCTGTGCAGTTCGCACTGACGCAGTTGGCTGTTTGGTTCTCAAGACTGCTGTTCACACACTGCAAACCAGCTGAAAAAACAAATAATATATTCTAAGAAAAGAAAAATATTGGACTGAGCTGTACATATAGAGGACATTCTTCAACAAATGGCTTTAATGATTTGTCTGCTGGCACAAATAATTCACATTGTAAATAAGGTCAAGGAGGAAAAAAATATCTCTGAAACACAAGTTACTCATTAACCTCTAAAAAACAATAAAAAAAAAAAAAAAGTAAAACAATGTATTGCTTAATTCAACACTTGGAATATAACATAGCAATGTTTTAGCACATGTTCCTTGATCAACCCTACATACATAAGATCACAAACACTCCCATGACATAAAAAGGTTAGTGGCCCAGCAATAAGAGGAGGAACTAGCACTGTCATACAGTACTGCGATAAGAAAAAGATAAGGAGAGACAGAGAGCAGGAAGTATCACAGAAGATTTTCCTGAAACCTCTGTGTCACGATCAGCTGGTTTCCATTTAGAGTATCCTCCTCAGTCTCACATGAATAGCACTGTGTGCGAGTATGGCAGATTGCGCAAATACCTTACTGATAGCGATAATTCAATTTTTACACATTGTTTCGTAATCTACTTTACTGACACTGTTGGTCTTTCTCATGTTTGTCACTGACTTGAGCTCTGAAGGTCTTGAGTGTCAACCTGGACTCATTCACAAACTGCAAAGACACATTTACAGTCATGTGATAAAGCTAGGACACCCTATTGAATTTCATGGTTTTCTGTATCGGTATATAATAATAATAATAATAAAAACTGTATATGGTTTTAGATCCAAGTATAAGGTTTTAAAATTTGGAACATAAAACATCAGATGAACAACATCGCAGCATGTCACAGTTTATTTAACAAAAATAAAGCCAAGATAGAAAAGTAATCAGTGAAAAGCTTCAGATGTCTGTAGACTTACTTTTAGCAATAATTACTTAAAGTAATCATTTCCGTATGAACTTATCAGTCTCTCAGATCATTCTGAAGGAGTTTTTGCTCAGCATTTCAGTTAGGGTGTGTAGACTTTGACTGGACTATTGCAACACCGTGATCTGCTGGTGTGCATGCGATCATAGTCCTGTTGCATGACCTAATTTTAGCTAAGCTTGTGTTAACACACACCTGAAGGCTCCAGAGCAACAAACTGTTAAAACTTCTGTTGATGATCAGTTAAGGTGTTTGATTTTTTTTTGTGTTGAACCTATATGTGATTGTTCATCTGATTTATTTTCAAAGGTTTTTAAACCTGCCATTGATCAGATAATTTTTTTATGTCCTCATATTTAAATATTGGAATTTCATAGGGTGTCGTAACTTTATAACACGACAACACACTCAATAAATGATGTTTGTGGTTTGTTCAAACTACGTTAAAATTTAAAATGAGCTAAAACACAATTTATGAGTTTTTTTTTAAGGAGAATTTAAAGGGCACCTATGGTGAAAAATCTACTTTTCAAGCAGTTTGGACAGACATACTATGTGTAGGTATAATGTATAGACCAGTGGTGGGCAAACTTTTTAGACCCGAGGGCCACATCAAGTTTTGCAAACCAAGTGAAGGGCCACATGTCAAATCCTTCAAAAAAATACTTTTATTTATAGTGGCAGTACGCATGGAACATGTAAAATCGGACAGAAACGTGTCACATTAAGACATATTTTTTTAATAGTTATAATTGAGTCATATTTACAAGTCAAATTAATTTGCACTGCTATTTATATTTACTTGTCTATCATCATAAAACAATAAAATAATCCCTTATAAAATATAATAATAATAATAATAATGTAATACTTTTTACAGTGGAGACTAGAAAAGATATTGTCTGATAGAAAAAAATCTTATATTAACACATTAAAAATAATTTGAATGTTTGCGTGAAAAATGCCGACTTAGTCTTTTAAAACAGCAATACTTTCTTGGCATATTAGACATACCGCTTTCTGTCCGATATTGGTGAAGAATATTTTGTTGTCCATTCTTCCTTAAACACACCAGGGATCAACAATAAGGACTGCCCGATGGCCCGGGCCCAGTGTGTGAGATGCTCGGGACAGAAGACAAGATTGTTACTGGCCCGATCGGACCAGTGCTGCCTTGTCACTAAAGTTTAATTTACCTAAGACTAATTGTCAATTGTCTTAGAATCAAGACACAGTTTGTGCTTTTAAGCTTTTAAATGCCACCTTCTTTGTGAAGGTAAACACCATATTGTATTCGGTTCCTCTTATGTGATTGGATGTTGTTGTTTTTCCGTAACTTGGTAACAACCGGTACAGCAAAGAGGTGGCAACATCAAATTATGATGCTAAAAGAAAATGTCTGTTTCTAACATCTTGGAAGCAAGAACTTAAATGTCATATGTGGGTAAAACACGATGGAAAAAATTGAAGTAATGTTTCTCACAGTTTTCTGTCAGTTTGGCAAGTCAGCCATATTTTGTTAAATAATTTAGAACTGCAATAAAATACCTGCACATTTTCTATACTGCTCTTTTTGTTTGCATAACATTTAGAATTTTGCTCATTATACATTTATTAACATTTTTAAATTCTACATTTCAATTCTAGATTCGCAGACGTTATGTTTGACATCATTTAAAAAAAAAAAAATTGTGGGGCCAGTGAAAATTTCCGGGCCAGTAGAAAATATCCTTAGCGTTGAACCCTGCACATGACATTCAGAGTCATTTTTTTTCTTTTTTTTTTTTGCCTGACTCATTTTCAGTCATTAACGGCCGAGTGCATTTTAATATCCGAGAGTGTGTTCTAATTTTACTCTTTGCGCTAACTGTACCGTGTGCAATACTGCCATCAAATGGCGTTCACTTGTGTTGCATCATTAATTTACTAATTCTGAAACAAACCGTTACTCAGAAGCAGCATTTTAAAAACTCCCTCGCGGGCCGGATGAAAGAGTTTAACGAGCCGCATATGGCCCACGGGCCGTAGTTTGCCCACCTCTGGTATAGACCATCATATTGGGGTGATATAAACACACCTAGTCCTTTTTTTTCTTCAATTTACAACATAAAAACGGTGGACCAATTGGAGCGGTTTTCAGCCCGACCGCAACTTGACGTTGGAGTGCGGTCCCCCCGCCCACCGAATTGATTGACAGCTGCATATTAACATGTCTCCGTAGTAACATTTATAATCATATCAACAAGACAGGACGTGCATACAGTAAACCAAAGGTAAAACCAACCGTAAATAAAAGGTCTGTTAAGTTTGCTAGGATCATCAATCATCATAAAATGTGATCAAGAGTGAGTTTTACAAGTTTAAAATCTTTTAAAACAGTGCATGTTTGTAATAAATTACGGCGATTTACTTCAGCTTTACTTCATCAACACAGCCGCATGTCAGAACAATTATAAAAGACGCTTCAATCCGGGTTTGTGGACGTTAAATCAGGTTCATTTTGTACATTAACGTAACAGATATCCATACAGCAGTGGATATTAACCTGTATCCTGTCACATTTGCGTGTAAAGACAGTGCAAAGCTAAATGCGCGCACTGTATGTGTGTGTGTGTGTGTCGGCGCTGTGTGTGTGTGTGTGTGTGAACTTTGTAACGACATTGTGTGTGACTCATCGTTGCAACTCCACAACAAATGCATCAAATACTCATTGGAAAAGTTCTTACTGTAGTATTTCTCACAAATGTTAAATGAGATCAGCTTGCTTTATGTCTGTCAGTTGTCTGAGGCAGCCGAGGGCAGAGACTGAGGCACGCTGACAGGCATGTGGGAATGGTGGGAGGGGAGGACTATCCTTAAAGGCGCAGTACACAAAAACAGCAAAAAGCTATTGAGAGCTGTAAAATACAAACTAGTGAAAGCTATAATAAATAATCTGATGGGTGTTTTGAGCTAAAACTTTACAGACACATTCTGGGGACACAAAAGACTTATATTAAATCTGGAAAAAGAGGTAACCTAGGTGCCCTTTAATTGTTTTATCTTCAGTCCACTCAAATTAGTGAAAACTTATTAGTTAACTTAATTTTTTCATGTTGTCTTAACACAAATCAATTGTGTGGAACCCAGCATAAATTTAAAGAAGGTGTTGCAAAAATGCTTGTGTCCTCCTTGATTTTTCCTGTTAAGTAGGCCTGTCACCATAATCAATATATCCACTTACACATAGACATGACCTCAGTCATTTTTGGTGACGCAATATAAATCACCCACCCATACAAAAAAACTATTCTAGCAACATTTTTGCCGTTTACACAACCTCTATCTCAATTGGAGGTGTCAGTATCAGTATGGTTAAAAAACACTATAGTATTTACTATAAATTACTATAATATATTATCATGTGGGTGCCTGACAACTGAAAATAGATCTGGTAGTGGATATCCCAGCCTCTCTCTGTTACTTTTTACCTTGCACTTTTGTTGTGAACATTTATTATTATTTATTTGTTTAGGATATATCTTTTCACATTTTGATTCCAGTGCCTAATTATTAAATTGTTAAAATGACTATAATTAAATGATATATCCTTAAGAATGAAATATTATGTGTTCTTTGGAAGAGTGTTCTTTTGCCATTATATTGTCATTCTGGCATTTTATAATGAGTGGCATAAAATGGTCTTAAAATGACAATAATTTTATTTATCGCAATACATTTTAGTGAAATATATCGTACAACAAAAATAAATAGTGACAGGCCTACTGTTAAGTACTTTTTTTTTTTTCTCATTCGTCGATTTATGTAGTAATTTTTTCACTAAGCACATCATTTTGTTGGAACAGTTACAGTTTTACTGACTGATCTTATGTAAAACTAAAACCAGATTTGCATAAATCTCAGAAATATACCAGGTGTACTCATTTGTACTTGGCACTCCATATTATAGCTTAAATATTCATTTTAACTTCATAATATATTTTTTCTTAAGTTCAAGAAATAATATTAAGTAGTCTAGGATCTGTATAAATTATAACAAATAAGCCATATAACTATCTTTTACATAGTTTTTAAGCTTTGTATGACTGTATATTGAGTCGGATTCAAACTTAACCCTATTCTCTTTCAGTACAAGTGTCCTGAACTGAACCATGACAGACTTTAAGTGTTTTATGTCAAAAAAAGTGTTTCTTATTGAACTGAGCCCCAACAAAAGGCCTTAACAGGTGGATTAAACCTTGGTGTATAGAAGTACATTTTGTTCTTTATGACCTCGAAACAGCAACCGCTGAGAAAGAAATGTCACATGCTTTTGTGAAAGGTACAACTCTCATGTTGAAATTCCATACTATGACAACACTAAGATGTTTTCAATTCCTTGCTTTCTGAATAAGTGCTGGACTAGCAAAAATGTCCACACATTCCACAACGCCTCCCACCCCTCGGCAGTTTGAACAGCAAAACAATATTAGTTACCCGGCCTCAAGTAATGACTGAAGGGAAATGCATACATGTTCATTACTTTAAAAGGACTGCACAAGCACTCTCTGAAGCAATCAGATGGATGAATATGATGTCAACCGGCCCACTTCGACTTTTTTTTTTTTTTTTGCAGATTAGACTGCAAAACCAGGCATTGAGAGACTGTTTAAATACAGATGAAAAGCCACTATTTCTACATTTTCAAATATATAATCTTTAGAAAAAGAAGAAATTTTACATTTGTATAGACCATTTCAATGTGGTGATGTCATTGGCCCATGAACATTTCCTGCTTGTTATCAAACTATTTATAAAAGTAACAAGAGGCAATTCAGTCCCAACTTAACGTTAAAACAGCTATTATCACATTATTTATCAATATGTGGCTCTTTTTGGATTATCGGAAGCTATAGAAATTAATAATGTAAAACAGGAAATACGTTGGGACCATTGTTTTTGTTTACATCCCTCAAAATGGTCTATACAACGAATGCTATTAACTTGAGTTCCATAAATGAAGTTTGAAAAAAATGAAAAAAAAAAAAAAACATATAATCTATAGAATAAAACTATAAGATCTAGCATGATATACCATCTGTATTATAATGTATAATAAATAATAGAATAATCATGTGATTACTGAAAATACTGAGCTAATAATATCAGTCAGGATTATTATAAAATTACTAGAAATGCTAAATATTTGTAAAAAATGATTACATAAATTAACAGATATTAAAATGTTACATTAAAATATTAAGAGACAAAATGGGATATACAAAAACCATTTGTATTTGGTCTAAATTTAAACCAAAATAGCTAAAACTATAATTAAAATTGGCATGGCCCGGTATAAGATTCTGTCGGTATAATAACCTTGGATCAAAATATCATGGTTTCATGGTATCATGATTACTGCTCCAAAATAAGTTATTTTTAGGTGTCTGGGTAAAAACAATGACTTTTTCCCCCATTGAACACAACATATTTTATATCAAGAAACATTTAAAATATTTTGGACCAGTAGCTTTTGGTGTGGAGGTTCCTTTTCTTCTGAATGTACTGTTGCCGTAAAACACTAAAAAAATAGATGTGAAAAAGATGTAAAAAGTAAAAATAAAATAAAAATAATAATAATAAAAAAAATTAAATAAATAAAAATAAAAATAATAATAATAATAATAATATATATATATACACATATACACACACACACACACATACATTAGGAACGGTATAACAGAAAACTTTGGCGGTTTTAAAACCTTGACTTTTTTTAAACCGCGATAAATCTTGAAACTTCCTTCCCTTATCCTCTTACTGTACGTTCACACCGAAAGCAGCGAGAGCGTCAAAGGTCGCTCTGGCCGCCCTGGCAACAACGCTGTCTGCCTTGAGCTACGGCGGCGAGAGCGTCAAAATTCGCTACACATTGATCTCGTATTTAAAGGAGCCGTTGTTACACTCCCCCATAAAACATGCTTTCTAGCGTGAAGATGTTGCACACTTATTAGGGATGGGCGATATGGCCTAAAATCCATATTGCGATATACATTGCAGCCTCTTGCGATAACGATATATATTGCGATATATAAATTATAATAGAACCATTTCAGAACAGGTTACATAGACCCTTAGGAAAGCCAAACTGCTATTTTTTTTTAAGAAATAAAGAAACGTTGCATGTCATTTTGAAAACATTTATTGTGCAAAAGCAAAACTGTAATTAAACAACACAATGTTGCAGATAAATAAACTAAATGTAGTGCCTTTTAGAAAGAAAGACTTTTCTTTTAAGTCCTTGGTTCCTAAATGCCAAGTTGCAGAGAACAAAAAAACTGGTGTTTAGTTAAGGAACTTACACTGTACTGAAATTACTTCCAGTATTAAATTAGTCAAATAAAATTGTGTATTGCAGATACTTTAAATAAAAACATATTTCTAACCTGCAGCCTAAGGTAACACATTTGATTTTGAACATTTTGTTCTCCTAATGAAATTAAAACTGGTGTCTTGATCTGCTCTTTCTCTCTCTCCCTCTGTCTGCTGTAGTGTTGGTGCTGCAGAGATTGAGACGCACCAGATAAAGTTTGCTTATAAAGTAATGCAAAAATGAATACAATTAATATCGAAAGCGAAAGCAGATTCTTGGACATGTCCGGGGAAAATGTATTGTCACCCCAAATAGTAAGCTGGATCAGTCTATTTAGTCTTCGCGCTCTTCTGTATCCAGCACGTCTCTGTGGGTCTGCATGCAGAGCTTGCGAGTCTGTGGCAGAGTGTTCTCAGTTTCTCGCGAACACAGAACCGGGCCGCCCCAATAATATATCGGCCGCCCAGGTAAAATCTGTGTGGGAAGCGCTGTGTGGGAATCTGTGTGACAAGCCACGACATGCCATGCATGAGGCTCGCAAGTTGTGCGACACGTCGCCATTCGGTGCCATGCGTTGCTTAATGCTGTTGTTGAGAGCGTCAGCATGTGCTACAGTCACAATAGATTTCCAACGTAATACACCATAAGTTAGTGTGAAGAGCATGTTGTTTTACCGTGGCCGAGTGAATTAAGTTATCAATCGAGCTTATTATTTTTTGTCGCAAATGCGAGCGAAATGGTCGCACTGTTGTTTATTCAAGATGATGCGTTGCAGCCGGCTGCAGCTCGTTGCTCTTAATTTCGCGGGTAGATTGCGTCATCAAACATGCATTATCGCGATAGTGCAATAGAATTAGAATCTCTATCGTAGGCCAATTTTGTATCGTTTATATCGCATATCGTTTATATCGCCCATTACTAACACTTATTATCAAATTCACTTAACTGCCGAAGATCTAGTTGCATGTGGTTTGGCTTTGCTCCACTATGTGTCCATATGCCTGAAATATTCTGAAGCAGCAATACTGTTTTGTATTGTCGCATGAAATTCCCGCTTTTTTTATGAAAAAAAAAATATATATAACATTGATGCACATCAGTAACTCGCCAGTAACTTTTTTAATTTACGTTCCAGTAAGAAAACATTGCAAATTATTGGAAATCCAGCGACCGCAATAATTAAACCCTTGGGAACAACTGTGGTCGGAACCAAAGTTCACAGTGACTGTTTTCTCTGACTCCTCTCAAGCGGTGGACTTCTACATTCTGATTGCTTGCCGCCGAACCGCGTCATAGCTCATTACCATAAAGTTGACTTGATTTCAACTTTCCTCGACGCTCACACCGGCGAAGACGCGCCGCGCTGCTCCTCGCCGCTTATCGCCGCCTGCTCCCATTGAAAATGAATGACTTCCGGCTACTTTGACGCTCTCGCCGCTTTCGGTGTGAACGTACAGTTATCCTTCCCTGGCTAAATGTGTCAAAATGTATGATATGACTAAAAAGACTAAATTATATGACTAAAAAGTGGTCATAAATTCATATTTTCTCAATTCAAATGAGTAGCGGCTTAGACCCAGAAACAGTACGTCATACGTCATGACTTAGCAGACGGATTGAGATATCGTTAAAAAAAAATAATAATAATAATAATACAAAAAAAAGACAAAAAATTACAATCTGCCATTAATAAAACATTAAAATTTCATTCAAAACAGAAAAGCTACAAAAGTAAATCATTGAAGTAACTAATGACTGTCATTGTTAAATGCATTTCTTCATTATCCAGAGCTAACTACATAAAATTCACTATTAGAACTACCAATCTGTGACATAGTTCTCTAAATCTCAAAGTGTGTGTAACTGTTTTAACAGTGCAATCAGTAAGTGTAATCATTATCAAATGATATGTATATATCTACACACTACACAGATGTGTGATTTTTGTTTAGTAAGAAGTTCACAAACAGCTCACTATCGAGTTATGTCAGATTAGCAAACAGGTATTAATATTTAACTCAACTGATGTAATGAAACATTAAACAATTCAATATTTGCTGAGCAAATATTTTAGCTTCCAGATCATCTCACTTTCCTTCACACCCACAAAATGTCAATAATTCAAATGAGTGTTTACAGCTCATGCCCAGACGTAGCTTTAGCCTTACCATTGTTTGCTACTGTTAGCAACAGTTAACTGTGGCTTTGTGGAAACGCCCTCAAAACTAATAAAAACTGTCCTGTCTAACTGAAACAGAACTGGCCCTTTTGACAAGACGTGTTTAGCGGTCATCAGCATCTTAAATCCTTGAATATTTACATATCCTTTACGTATTATATCATCTTTGCATCAAATTACAAAAAAGTAATTACTGCTTATGTGAGGTGTTTCTAAAGTAAAGCAGTGTTTTTGGGCAGGACAGTAAACTTGACATTGTTCTCTCTTCTGTCTGCCGTTATCAGTCTCACACAATTGTTTTTAAAATCTTTTTTCTGAAAGTCTTGATATTTTGAGCAAATATTGTAAAAAAAAAAAAAAAACTAAATTTGTTGTACTCTACCATTCACTTTGCTCTAAGTTTACCCAACTATGATGACTTTAGCTGCTGAGAACCCATACATGTGAAAAGCATCCATACCTCTACACCAAAATTTAAACCAAAGAAAAAGAATTAGCGTAAATAATAAAAACTATATTCAGACCTATTCCTAATTATCGAAACTAAAAGACATGAAACATCTGCATCTGTTTACTCTACCCAACAGTCCTGCACCTCCAGCAGGAAAGACCTAGATTTTTCCAGTGTGTGGTTTCACTGAATCAGTGTAAAGCGATCGCGTCGTCTCTAGGGAGCTGATAGCACAATGCTAACGCTACTGGCTTTGTTATAGGGGGAGGTGCAGTTGCAGACATTACTACACCTGCTCAGGCCTGTCAGAGTCAGACCACTGACACTGAGACATAACACAGACTCAGAGAATGACAGCTGACTTTAACTGAAGAACGAGAACAAAGCCTGTGAAAGTGCTTCCTTGAAGGAAGCCATTTTAGCTGCATTACGATAGGCAGAGTAATAATATTAATTATCGATTTAACTGTTGGACAAAGCACAAAACAACTAATGTCATACTAATATATACAGTGCTCAACATAATTGAGTACACCCCATTTTGAAAATGAATATTTTTATGTATTTCTCAGTGAATATAGACAATGTATTTTGGTGCATTTAAACAAAACAGATTTATTAAACAAAAATATTTATTATAATTTTTAGTCACCAATATAATAATACAATTAAATTCAAGCTAAATAGTGAAAAAAAGACAACCTACAAAATTTCAACAAATTTTTTTCTCTTTTTTAAATTATTCTGTAACATAAATTTGGGTGTACTAGTTTTTGGACTGTTTGTTCATAAGTTATTTTGTTAGATAAGCTCAAGATTTGGCTTCAGTACTGATTAATGTAATGTATATGCACAAATATAATATTGTATAGCTTCCTATTAAAAATATGAATTTAAAACATAGATTTGTGAGGGGTGTACTTATATATGCTGAGCACTGTATATACAGGTGAATTCAGAATTATTAGCCTCCTGAATTATTAAACCCCCCCTGTATATTTTCCCCCAATTTCTGTTTAATGGAAAGAATATATTTTCAACACATTTCTAAACATAATAGTTAATTACTCGTTTCTAATAACTCATTTCTTTCATCTTTGCTATGATAACAGTACATTATTTTTCAAGATAGTAGTACAGTGCAATTTAAAGGCTTAATTAGGTTGATTAGGCAAGTTAGGGTAATTAGGCAAGTCATTGTATAACAGTTAGTGTTTCCCCTACGTTTACAGTTTTTGGGGGTGAGTGTGCGGCACGGTGCGACTGTTCAGACTGACACTGACACAAGGAGTCATCATGGTGTTAATTAGTTTCTTTTAATGACAGCAGTAAATGACTGAACAATTATTTGAACTATACAAGCGTTAAGCTAAAAATTAATATTTATTTTTGTATCTTTTTTTTTATCCACAAAGTATGCAGCTTTTGTCACTGCAGTGTATTTTTCTGGGCTTCTGGGAGATGGATATTGATAAGTATAATTACTTTAGTATACGTCTTTTTCCTAAAGGTGTATTTGCTGACTTGATTACTAAGATCAGTCTTTTACAGCCAGGGGGAGAATGGCCGCTCTGACAGACAAGTTGGGTCAAAGCTAGGGATGCTCCGATCAGGATTTTTACAACCGATACCGAGTACCGATTCCTTGTCCTGGTGATCAGCTGATACGGAGTACCGATTCTAATGCCTCAAGCTTTTTAATGCATTAAGCACATTTTCCCTCTAAATATGAACCTTAAGAGAAGATCTTGCCTTACCTTATAGAATAAATGAAGGAGGCTGCATATAATACCTTAAACATGTCTCTTATAATCATTTAGGTGTGAACGTGTCATGGCCAGAAGCAGCTTTACAGAAAATAATTCATCCATTTGACTTCAGCTTAGTCCCTTATTTAGCAGGGGTCTCCACAGCGAATGGACCGCCACAGAAAATAATAAAACACAGATATAAAAATTGGTAAGAAAAATTATAAACAAAAGAAAATAAACGAATGAATGAAATTACAAACAATGCAGTTTGGAAACATTGCAAATGAACGAAAAATAAATAATTCAGCATGTCTCAATCAAGAACAAGTTTGGAGCGTATGTTTGATGCATAAGAATTAAAATGCACACCTATAAATCTAATACTCCTTTACTAAAACGAAATAGGCCTATGTTAGACTCATGTTAGACTCGTGTTAAAAAATAAATTAAGTTTTATTTATCTAATAATTCCAGCCAGCTTTTAGTAACTTTGCAATACTATCAAAAACACAGAACTTTCAGTTGTTATATGTAAAAAGGCCTAAACACATGCAAGACCATTCAAATATTGCTCGTCTCCAGCTATTGACAGCAGATCACTCAATAAGAGAGAGAGAGAGAGAAAAAGAGAGAGAGAGAGAAGGATTTGCACTTGCCATATCTTTACTGCTCCATTCATTTAATCTAAGAAATGTAATGCTTAGACCATCACTGCTTCTCGCGATATGTTCTCTTGCTCATTCACTCGCCTCGTCATGACTTCCGGGTATCTCAACCTGTTTTTGGGGATCATGGAGCCGGTATAAATTTGCGGGAGACTCGCGGAGCTTCTGGGAGAGGTCATAAGATTGGATGAGACACATGCAGGAGTGCACGTGTGTCTTTCCCATGCTCTCATTCTCATACAGCTGAGAGTGGCTGTGTGAACTCCACCATGCCCGATTCAGAGAGCAGAAATTTGTAATCGCGCAACCATGTAGAGACAGAAATGACATGCTGTTGTGTAAATATGGTATTACATATTTTGCTATTTAGATTGTTTATTAAAATAACTTGTGATCTGGTGCTATATAGAAAATAACATTAACTTGATTTCAAGAAGGGGAGTGAAAGCCGTTGGGAGGGCGGGGCGCCCCCCTAATATAATGGTAGGGGAAACACTGACAGTGGTTTGTTCTGTAGACAATCAAAAAGAAAACTGCTTAAGCAGGCTAATAATATTGACCTTAAAATGTTTTTTATTCTAGCCAAAATAAAACAAATAAGACTTTCTCCAGAAGAAATAATATTATAAAAATACTGTGGAAAATCCCTTGCTCTGTTAAACATCATTTGGGAAACATTCGAAGTAAAAGAAAAAAAGGAGGGCTTATAATTTAGACTTCCACATCAAAAAAAAAAAAAAAATATATATATATATATTCACACAGTAACAATGTTTTAAAGGCCCTGGCTTTTAATGTTAAATAAAAATATTGAACCCTTGTCCTTTTTTGGATGAAAAAGCTCTAAAAAATTTTAAATAAATAATACAAAATAATAAATAACACAAAAACAAATATGAACACTTTACTTAAACTAGATTAAACTAAAACCTAACAGATCAAGCAAATACAGTTATTAGGGTATTTTCCATATATTTTACCATATTTATATACAGTTGAAGTCAGAATTATTAGCCCCCCTGAATTATTAGCCACCCTGTTTATTTTTTCCCCCCAATTTCTGTTCAATATAAAGATTTTATCAAGACATTTTTAAACATAATAGTTTTAATAACTCATTTCTAATAACTGATTTTATCTTTGCCATGATGACAGTAAATAATATTATTTTCAAGACACTTCTATACAGCTTAAAGTGACATTTATAGGCTTAATTAGGTTAACTAGGCAGGTTAGGGTAATTAGGCAAGTTATTGTATAATGATGGTTTGTTCTGTAGACAATCAAAATAAAAATGAGCTTAAAGGGGCTAATAATCTTGACCTTAAAATGATAAAAAAAAAAAAAACTGCTTTTATTCTAGCCAAAATAAAACAAATAAGACTTTCACCAAAAAAAAAATATTATCAGACAGAATGTAAAAAAAAAAATCCTGAATCTGTTAAACATCATTTGGGAAATATTTAAAAATAAATAAATTAAAGAGGGGCTAATAATTCTGACTTCAACTGTCTACACCCATTGAAGATCTAGAATTAGAAAAAAAGTTTGAATATACAACTCTGTACCAATCTTTATAGTTTTATTCATTTTATAAAAAAAAGTTTGAGAAAGTTTAACACTGGAACATGGAAATGACTTATATTGATCCTTCTAAAATTGATGCAAAAAAGGTGATATGCATATCACCTTTTTTTGCATCAATTTTAGCTTCCTCAGAATTTTTCCAGCGCAAATGTCTTTTTATACTGAGATACATTTACTTGAGAAAAAAATAACACAACGTAAGCTTTGATTTCAGTTAATGAATTGATAAACTGAGTTCATAATTAAAACTACAAACGTGTGTCAGAGTGCACAGAAAATCTTAATCTTAAATGTAAAAAAATATATATTTTCCTACATTATTGAGAGTTTTATTCATGGATTAACTACATATCTCTGTAAACAAGACTTATTTTGCATTGCATGTGTCTTGATGGTTTAAATATATTTGAATTGTAAAACAAGTAAGAATTTATTTATTTACTTATTTATTCAATGGTATTGCTTTTTTGTTTGTAATTTGATTTGAAATGATATCAAATATACTGCATTAGTATACATTCATTCTTGTAATTTGAATATTCCTCTCCTTTCATCCGTGATACAGCCACTTCTTTCTGCTTACTTTCCTGTGTTTTTTTTCCTGAAGAGCCTCGAGTGCCATAGCAACAGTGTGTGCGTTTCATTAGTATGTTTACTCTCTCTGATTCATTTCACGTCATCCATTAGCAAAGAGGCATGGAGAAGGACTCCAGGGATAAAAGGGCAGTTACTTGAGGTTCATACTGACCAAACCACCATTAAGCACAGAATGAAACACACAAAACACACAATCCCATCTAATATCAGTACACCACATTATACACTTTCCACAGTTACAGTATCTGTGTTTACATGTAACTTAAGGGCTGACCAGAGGAAAAAATCTACTGATTTAACTTGTTAATTTGTTTATTCATTTTACAAATAGACAGAGCTAGAGCAGAGAGAAACATCTACAAATATAATCTGAGAAACAGGAAACAGGATTTCCACTAATATGATTCAAACTCAAAAAATCACATGCTACCCAGAGGCCAAATCCATTTACCTACACATACCATTAATGAAACGGGGTACTATGTGTAGACAAACCATTCACTGTGACTAAGTCAGGTGAAGCATGTGTTCTTCATACCAAATAGATTAAAGTTTGTGTTGGTCATCTTACTTTGAGAACATTTTTAACACAAAACCATATTCTTTTAGTCAAAGCCAAGCCAAAAAAAAAAAAACTAAACTAAAAAGTGCAATACTATAAATTTAGTTCTTCTTTTTGTAACCAAAAAAAGGACTATCATACATTTTTACCATGATTTATAGAAGATACCCACTAAAATGTCATTCTGTTTAACAGACAAAAACCAGCAGACTAAGGAACAGCTTTTGCCCCACTACTGACTTTTTTGGCCCCCCTCATACACCCCCACTCTCCTCATAACTTATTCTCCCCATAAACACTGCCCCATTTAATATTTGCACAAAAATAGTACATATTCATTTGACTTCATTGCACTAATTCATCTTAAATTGTACATATCCACTGCAAATATACATTTGTAATTACGTTCATATCTATCTTCATACTTCTGATTATTAACAGCAACCTTTACATGTATTCATCTATTGTAAATCTCTGTTCATAGTTATTACAACCTGCATATAATGTTCATAGTACATCCATCTGTAATTATTACCCATAGTTTTTCTATAATTGCACTTTATAACTTATATCCTGCACTTGCTGCTATAGCACTCCTGGTTAGACCTAAACTGCATTTCGTTGCCTTGTACTTGTACATGTGTAATGACAATAATGTTGAATCCAATCAAATCTAAGATGACATACATTTTCCATTATCCTTCAAAACACTATAAATATAAAATGATAGTTTACTTTTTTGCATTTTATTAAGTATAGGTCAACTTTATTTTGTAAATACGTATATGTGTTACACTAAATGATGATAGAACAGTATTTCACCATATATTTTGACATTTCAATTTTTTTTTTAATATATATATTTTCCATTTAATTTTACTTGCATTAAATATAATTTTACATGAAAGCTTTTATGTTTTTACATGAAAGTACATGAAAGCTGTAATAAAATTAAGACCAAAAAACCCTTTGTTTATATTTTCAATTTATAGTTTATATGTTTTACACTGTAAATATGGTTACATTTCTTCCAAATTTAGCACAAAAGTTTGTAATTTAGAGCTTTATTGCACAAAATAACATAATTATTGATTATTTTTACAACATAATACCAATCCTTTAACTTTTGAACTGTTAATAATTCAACAATTGGTAGAATAGCTCAAAATCCATCAAATAAATATTCATTATTCTGACCAACTGTCATTTTCTAAAGTATACATACCATAATAAATATATACCATATATACCAAACCTTAGTTAAACAGCCTCTTGTATTCAATTATGCTGTTCTAAACCAGTTGATTGTTGTCATATGAGCTTTGAATTTGACATGGAGGAGGGACTGACCTGTGCAGTTCATCCATTGGCAGGAAGTCACATTTTCACATACATCACAGGACGTTAATCCACTACAGCCGTCATCTGAAAAAAGAAAATACCCATTAAATAACAAATGTCACATGCATAAAAAATATTCCAACAAGCATGTAATATTCAAAAGCATTGATGATGGCATTTCGAATGAAGTTTTCCTGTATCATTGACCTAAATTTGCTTCCAGAGCATTTGTGTGTCGTTCTTATCTCTTGACCTTTAAACCTGAAAACAAGGAACACTCAGTAACCACAAAACATTACATTCTGTAAACATTCTCCAAGACTCTAGGTTAAAGATAACAGAGCTGTGCCCACAATATTCAGATCCAGAATCTTCTCCGCTTGCAAAATGATAAGTTTAATCTTGAATAGTGTAGATGTGGAATAGCTGAACTGAAAAACAAAAAAACTTGGAAAATTACCAATGAATCTTGTGACCAAGTGAACATGATCTGATGTCTCTGGCAAAACACACAAACCAAGGTTGTTTAAAAACCTAGTGACATCCTTAAAGAGACAGCTCACCCAAAAAATGAAAACTTACACAAAAAGAGGTCCAATTGAAGAATGTTGGAAACCAGTACACATAGCGAAAAAATACAATGTATATCAGTTTCCAACATTCTTCAAACATGTCTTTGAAGAAACAACAAAAAAAGAAACTCAAATAAGTTCCTCAAATTAGTGCAGGGTGAATAACTTATGACAATTTTCATTTTTAGGTGAATTTTTCATTTAAAGTTGTAACGTAACTGAAGTATTGTGATGTAGGGCTAGGCGAGTAATTAAAAAGTAATTGAAATCGACATTCAGAATCTATAATCGATCATATTTTTCCAGGTCAATTTTTTCAATTACTTTCCCTGCTGTGTGTGGAGTCATGTGACCCCGCTTTGTCAAGGCTAATTTATAGTTCTTATTTTATGATTTATACTTATATTATTCTGACATTATACTTCTGCCAAGCGCACGCGTACGGTCTGGCACAGCCTCTGCATACCCGCGCATCTCTCAAAAAAATTTAACTACATGTCACATCGACACGTACCGCAAGCTTTGTGATTGGTCGGTTTGGTATCAATGGCAAGGGTGGACTGCGCAGAGAGCTGCGTTTTATATAATGTGTTTTAATTTCAGATGTTCAGCATTGATGTTCAATAAATAATCCTAGATAGTAGATAGTGTGCGTTTACTTCAATTATTTTAAAATCAGGTAATGCACCCTACATTCAAAAATCTCTCACTTGTAATATAATATAATATAATATGCATATTTACTGTACAAAACTTGTCAGTGAACTATGAGGGCAAAAACATAAATAAATAAAATAATCGTTCAATAATCGTAAACAAGTTAAAATGTTCAATTAATCAAGATTTGGATTTTAGGTCAAATCGCCCAGTCCTATTGTGATGCACATCCATGTGTAACAGATCACTAAACAAATCGAATGATGTGAGATGTGGGAACTCTGTTAAAAAGATAAAGGCAAGCTTGATTAAACTTTACAAGATCACAACGTTTTAAAGCAAACACAAGCACATATTAAGGTTGTTGCTAGTTCAGATACGGTTGCGGCCGGAAGTTAACGAGAATTATTCATTAAATTTTCCATTTATTGTATTTTATTAACGTCTACCCCAACTCTAAACCCAACCATCACAGTACAGTAAAAATATTAATTATTGTTATACAGTGTTACAAAAATGATGCTATATTGATGTGCATATCTGCAGCTGTATCCTGTCTAGACTTTACCAATAACTGGGGAAAAAAAAAGAAAAGTTTTCATGGTAACAAGTATACCAAAAATGACCATTATTGCCCAGTGCCTTTGTGTGGCAAAGCTAGCAATCTGGTTTATTTTACAGCCCAACATGTGATTCTCTGGATAAATATAGATCTTCAGAAAGCAGTATATCTACATGGAAGCAAAGCCACAAGACGGCAAACTGGAAAGCCTGATGTATTTGATTACATAACAACAAGACGAAAGCGATCGCTTTGCGTGACAGATAAGTGATTGTATAATCAGTTATAGGGCAAAACTACGCCATTTTTATTTGGGTATTGTGTAAAATAGGCAACAAAAACCGTAAACAAGTCACAAAAGCCAGTAACTTGCGGAACGAGGCCAAAGTGCACCAACCGCATATAACAATGTTTTATTAAAACTGTGGTTGGGAATCAAGAACGATGCTTTAAAAATCGGCAACTGATGATTTTAACTCCCTTGGCAGTCTGAGAACGTATATAGTTTCTTACTGATTATAAAACAGCAGTATTACGATGTTTCAATTTTCTAACAGCTGACTCTTAAGAGTCGATTCTTTTCGCGATTCAAATACGTGCATATAACGATAAGTCAATTTCTGAACAAACAACTCTTTTGAATCGACTCATTTTGCTAAGTTAAAACGCGCAAGATGATCTATGCAGTCAGATTATAGTGTGATTGACTTCTTATTTTATTTCTGAAATGTTTTATCCGCTGTGTTGAAATCTCAAATGACCGCGTCATTTGGCAACAGAGTGTTAAACACAGTTGATGCAATAAAAACCGAATCATTACCTAATATCTACAGCTCAAAAGTAGCAAATGAATCGTTAATGCAACCAGAATCGCAACCACTCCTAATTAAAATCACGGTTAAGGTGTAACCGATGGCGTGATGGACAGTGTTTTGGTTTTGCGTTGTGACAACAGGACACGCGGGTTCACTGTTACATTATAGCTAAATGTACTCACCCGCCATAAACTGCTGGCTTGTCATAGATCCCAAGAGGGCTAGTAATAATGTCACGGCGAAAAGTCTCCAAAACATGGTGTCTAATTTGTCTATTTTGAGTCGTCGTTCGGACGTTCAGGTCGACCTGTCTGCAGTTTTACTCCGCTGTTGCTGCTGTGGATGTGGCTGCGCTTCCTGCTTTCACGATCACGTGACTGGCACTTTTCATCATGGGATGGAAACGTGGCTTGAAAGCGTGAGACTAAACCGCTTTTCCTGTAGGTGGCGTGTGGGGGCTCAGATAAAAATAAATCTTTCATTGAGTTGCACTCACTTCTCAGGGTGTTGTTTTAATGTAGTCGTCAAAAGTGATTAATTCACGAATGCCAGAACAACAGATCATCTTCATACTAAACTCATCAAAATGTTGTGTTTGTCATCTCACCTACTGAAAAATCTTAACTCAAAACACCTATATTATATGGGCCAATGATGAAAAGGCCAACTAAATGTAAAACTTTACTACAGTACATTTTTTATTGTGATTTACAGAAGCTACCAGCTAAAATGCCATTCAAAGTAACAGCAGTTCATGTCATAAGCATTGCCATTATCTTTCAACCACAGGTTTTACCCATTTACCAGTAAAATTTTTTTTTAAATAAAATGTAATAATTTTTTATGTCATCCGTTTTAGTAAATATGGATCAGAAGAAGTATGTAATTTCATTATTACCCCAACTATGTTACACCAAATTATGTTGAAACATGTATAAACCATAGTCTACATTTTGTTTTCACAAATATTGATTTGAATTGAGGGCAGCACGGTGGCTCAGTGGTCGCCTCACAGCAAAAATGTTGCTGGTTTGAGTCCCGGCTGGGCCAGTTGTACTGGAGAGTTGGCATTTGAATGTTTTGTGTTTGTGTGGGTTTCCTCTGGGTTCCCCACCAGTCCAGAGACATGTGCTAGGTGAACTGGGTAAACAAAATTGGCTGTAGTGTATGAGTGTGTGTGAATGCGAGATTGTATGGGTGTTTCCCAGTACTGGGTTGCGGCTTAAAGGGCATCTGCTGCGTAAAACATATGTCGGAATAGTTGGCGGTTCATTCCGCTGTGCGACCCCTGATAAATAATGGAATAAGCCAAAGGAAAATCAATGAATGAATGAATGATTTGACTTGGACTTGTATAATATGCTCCCTTCATTCAAAAAAGAGAGATTTTTTGCTGCTTGTTCAAACCACTTATTTAAAACGACCTGAAACAACACAATTCTTGCAATTCTTTTGGACAACTTAATTGTTTTATGTTCAATGCACTTAAATTTATGTTACTTAGTCGATTTGTGTTGGGACAACATAAATGAATTTTGTAGAACCCGGCATTGGTTTTCACAATCTAAACCACGTTTGTAAATTTGAATCGTATATTTGGCCTACAATACATCTTGCCTCTTTTTTGTCAGCAACTACATTAGGGTGCTTTCACACCTAGACTTTTGTTTCGGAACCTGGCGCGTTTGCCCAGTTAGCGCGGGTCATTTGGCATATGTGAACAGGGCAATCGCGCTCAAATCCGCACCAAAGCAATCGGTCCGTTTAGAAACTTTGCCGTGTGAAAGCAAACTGCACCAAGAACAAAGAGCAACAATGTAACAATTTTAATCCCTGTTTCGGAACAAATGAATCGATTCACAGGTGTGAAAGCACCCTAAGCCTGCTGCCAGACCTTCAAACAGAAAAACCCTCTGACTAACTGACACTGACAAAAACCACATGGTCGGCTCATCCTAGCAATCGCAGAGTATATAAAATCCTACATAAATGATATTTAAACTAGACATTTGGTATGAACAACATGGCCCAGTTTCACAAACAGGGCTTAGCTTAAGCCAGGACTAGACCTTAGTTAAATTAGGCTATTTAAGCCACATTTTTAAAAACAGCCTTAGAAAAATACATTACTAGTGTGCACCTGTAGACAAAAAATGACACTGACGTATTTTAAGACATCTCACTGCAAGTTATTTTCAGTTGAGACAGCTCAAACATGCAATTTAATCCATGACTAGCCTTAAACCTTGTTTGTGAAACCGGGGGTAAGAGTCTTGTTAATACTAGCTTAAAAGTTGAAATATTACTATCGTTTTATAGACCATTTTGAGGGATGTAAACAAAAACAATGGTCCCAACGTATTTCCTGTTTTGCATTTTTAATTTGTATAGCTTTAGAGAATCCAAAAAGAGCCACATATTGATAATGTTATGGTAGCTGTTTTAACATTACGTTCTGATTGAATTGCCTCTTGTTTCAGTTATGAAATAGTTTAATAACAAGCAGGAAATGTTCATGGGCCAATGGCATGGTCTGTACCTCATCTTTACAGTTAGAGCCCCATATATGTTAAGCTCCGCCTATTTTCGGACTTCGTTTAATAGTTTTACCAGCCATTCTACTCACTTATTGCCACGTGTTTGCGTACACTTCCTCCAAATGTTGCCATGTATAAAAATAAAGCTGCGTGCAAAATTTGTTTAGCTCATTAATAATTTGTAGAGCCGTCGTTCCAAACACTATAAAGTGCTCTGCTCTTACCCTTTGAGCTTTTATCAGCGCTCCCAGCAAAATGCCGGTGAGTAATTTATAGGACATTTATAGGTTTTTTTAAACGCCATATAGAGAACGACAACCTGATTTAGGACAACTTTACACACACCCTTACTTCTCTTTTAGTTTGAAAAGGCTAACACGTGAACTGTGAATGAGAGAAAAATGCAGGTAACCCTAAATCTTCGTATTTTTCAATTAGCATATGTTTTTATGCAGAATATTTTTCAGTTTTAAGCTATTCTGTAGTCTCAGTTTGTACATGTCTGATTTCATACAAATATAGATTACATTTAGTTCTGATATTATATATTGAGAGACAGGAGTACTATTTTTGTGAGAAACTAGAACAGGTGAATGAAAATTGTTTTATGAGGGGTACTCAACAATCAGAGGATTAATGGTATTAAAACAAAACAGGTTGTTTAAATATTTTACATTGCATTGACATTGCACCAACAGACACTGATTGTTGTGTTATCCCAGACAACATTCGTCTAAATTAGCAGGATAGGATAAATAAAACAGCAGATCATAAATTTAGCTTAAATGTGATTTGAAAATATTTGGCAGATATTGTGTCATGAACTCCTGCTGTGCTGCCACCTAGTGGATAAATTCATTTAAAAATGAACGTGAATGAATATTTCCATTTCCTTTTTTTCCATTTCTCTTTTTAGACTAAATACATTTTATTTATTTATTGACGTTTTTTTAATATTAATATTAACATGTAATGTATATAACATGGAAAAAAAGAAATACAATCGGTTCAAAGTCAAACTATGAGAGGGAAAATGGTCGGCACACTTTTTAGTGTGAATTTCAAAATGCAATTCTTGTGACTTGTTTGTAAACATTTTGTGTGACGTGTAGCTATATAACGTAACAGGTTATTTAAAAATACCAATAGAATCTGGATGCAGCCTTTATTATGCAAGCTGAGACTGCATCTCTCAGTGATGCAAGGTCAGACACAATGCACTCACTGGAGCTAGTGACGCCACTGTGAGGGGTATAGTTAGGGGTGAGGTTAGGTGGGCCCGTTAAAAAGCATTGGATGGAGCTCGGATTGCACTGCACCAGGTCTGCATCCAGACCCCTCTCAAAAATGCCACTGAAAATGTACTGTAATATCCATTTTAAATCGCTAGAGAGCGCCATTGTAATAGTTTTTTTAAAAAAAAGTAGTTTTGGTTCAAATGCCTTGTAGATTCAAGGGCTTTTCATAACTTTCAATTGCTCACCGACCTAGAAATCAGTATTAGTTTTTTTTTTTTTTTTTTTTTTTTAGAAAACAATAGCTGAAGTTTATTTTGTGGATATACAAATTATGCACTCGTGAACCCACTATAAATCTAGAAGTTATAAATAAAAACTTTACAGCAGGTGGCGCTGTATGCCGTTACAGATTATTCCTTTTCAGACAGACAGACAGACAGATAGAAAGATAGATAGACAGACAGACAGACAGACAGACAGACAGACAGACAGACAGACAGACAGACAGAAAGATAGACAGACAGACAGAAAGACAGACAGACAGATAGACAGACAGACAGATAGACAGACAGACAGATAGACAGACAGACAGATAGATAGATAGATAGATAGATAGATAGATAGATAGATAGATAGATAGATAGATAGATAGATAGATAGATAGATAGATATAGATAGACAGATAAATAGATAGATAGATGGATGGATGGACGGGCGGATAGATGGATGGATAGATAGATGGATAGATAGATAGATAGATGCGATAGATAGATAGACAGACAGACAGACAGATGGTCGTTGATGGACCAGATTTGATCTTTCCAATATGGCGACTGCGTATAACAACCCATAGAATCAGTTGCCAATGAGCCATATATGTGTGTATGCACATAAAATATGAATGTGCATAGCAATTTGGTAAATACATAATATTCATGCGCAATGTTACCATTAAAATATTAATAATTAAACTAGGTAATTATATTTTTTACAGTTGAATTTCTGATATCTTGACTAGCTGTGAAGTCATATCATATTTGACACATGATGATTATCATACTATTGGTAAGGCTACTTTGTCAATGTCATTAAGTTCATTCATTCATTCATTTATTAATTTTCTTTATTGCCAACTTATCCAGCATATGTTTTACGCATCGCAACCCATCACTGGGAAACACCCACACACTTCCATTCACACACATACACTATACGGACAATTTAGCCTACTTAATTCACATATACCGCATGTCTTTGGACTGTGGGGAAACCGAAGCACCCGGAGGAAACCCACGCAAACACGGGGAGAGCATACAAACTCCACACAGAAATGCCAACTGACCCAGCCGAGGCTCGAACTAGCGACCTTCTTGCTGTGAGGCGAGAGCGCTACCCACTGTGCTGCCTTGTCATTAATTTAACCCATATAAAATGTGATTCTTTTTCAATTTATTAGTGTAACTGATTACATTTCCTTTGGCTTCTCTTATTTATCAAGGGTTGCCACAGCGGAATGAACCACCAACTATTCCGGCATTTGTTTTACGTAGTGGATGCTAACCACTGAGCCACTTTCTAATTAAATTAAATTAAATTCATCTTTATTTGTATAGCGCTTATACAATGTAGATTGTGTCAAAGCAGCTTCACATAGAAGATTATAGTGAATTGAACAGTGTCAGTTCAGTTTTCAGAGATTGAGTTCAGTTCAGTTTAGCTCAGTTCAGTGCGGGGTAAAATTCACTACTGAGAGTCCAAACACTGCAGAGCAATTCCATCGATGTGCAGCTCTACAGATCCCGAACCATGCAAGCCAGAGATGACAGCGGCGAGGAAAAAACTTCACCAATTGGCGAAAGTGAAGAATTTAAAAAACCTCAGGAGAAACCTGGCTCAGTTGAGCACGACCATTTCTCCTATGGCCAAATGTCTTGTGCAGAGCTGCAGTCTAGGTGCAGGAAGCTGGACCTCAGCGAAGACTTGTCTGTCCTTGGAGCATCACAGCAATCAGTCTCATGCTCTCCACTCTTCCATGACCACCACAGCAGCTGCTCAGGATACAGCCTGGTCCAGGACTATGAAAACCTTGGGATCATCTCGTCGTTGGTCTTGGATCACATCAGTGGCACTGCATAGTCTGAGGGCCTCGGGATGAGTACCCCCAGGTGGAAATACAGAATAAGGAAAATATTTAGCGTAGCTGCTGTTCATAGTGTATAAAAACAGGAAGCAAAATCCTGCGTGGGGCACACTCATGCGTGATACCGCTATGTAATGCACTGAGTGTATGCTTTGCTAAAAAGATAGGTCTTTAATCTAGTTTTGAACCGCGAGTGTGTGTCTGAGCCTCGGACATTATCAGGGAGGCTATTCCAGAGTTTAGGGGCCATAAATGAGAAGGCTCAACCTCCTTTACTCGATTTTGCTATTCTAGGTACTACTAGAAGCCCTGAGTTTTGAGATCGTAAAGAGCGGGTTGGGTTGTAGCGAGACAGGAGGTTGGTTAGATAAACAGGAGCTAGATTATTTAAAGCTTTATACGTAAGAAGCAATATTTTATATTCAATGCGAAACTTAACAGGCAGCCAGTGTAAGGAGGATAAAATTGGGGTGATATGATCATATTTTCTAGATCTGGAAAGAACTCTGGCAGCTGCATTTTGCACTAGCTGAAGTTTGTTAATAGAGGATGCTGGGCAACCAGCAAACAGATCATTACAGTAGTCCAGCCTAGAAGTCATAAAAGCATGAACTAGTTTTTCTGCATCTGATATGGATAGCATACTTCGCAATTTAGCTATATTTCTCAGATGGAAGAAGGCAGTTTTTGTGACATGGGATATATGATTTTCAAAAGTTAAATTGCTGTCTAATATGACACCCAGATCTTTTATAGTAGAGCTAACGCTAACGTGGTATCCTTCTAATTGCAGGTCAAGTTGTGAGAACTGCTGTGTACAGGATTTAGGCCCGATAAGTAAGAATTCTGTTTTGTCTGAGTTTAAGAGAAGAAAATTGTTTGTCATCCAGTCTTTAACATCTTTAATCCACTCAGTTAGCTTAGACAGTTCAGACATCTCATCAGGTTTAGTTGAAATGTATAATTGAGAATCATCTGCATAGCAGTGAAAGCTGATCCTGTGTTTTCTAATAATGTCCCCCGGGGGGAGCATGTATATTGTAAAAAGCAAAGGGCCTAAAACTGATCCTTAAGGGACCCCGTACTTTACTGGCCTGACTTGTGAAAGCTGTCCAATAATATTCACAAACTGGTAACGATCAGCTAAGTATGACCTAAACCATTGAAGAGCCTGTTTTTGGACACCTGTAGAATATAAGCGGTCTATGAGAATATTGTGGTCAATGGTGTCAAATGCGGCGCTAAGATCGAGTAAAACTAATAGCGAGATGCACCCTTGGTCAGCAGCTAAGAGTAAATCATTGGTTATTTTTACTAATGCGGTTTCTGTACTGTGATGAGGCCTGAAACCTGACTGAAACAATTCAAAAATGTTGTTTGTCCGCAGAAAGGAGCATAATTGGGTAGAAACAACTTTTTCTAGTATTTTAGACATAAACGGAAGATTTGAAATAGGCCTATAGTTAGCTAAGTTGCTCGGGTCCAGTTGTGGTTTCTTAATAATAGGTTTAATAACAGCTAGCTTGTAAGGATTTGGAACATGGCCTAAAGATAAAGAAGAGTTGATAACATTAAGGAGAGATTCTCCTATAACAGGTAGCAATTCTTTCAGTAATTTTGTTGGAATTGGATCTAACATACATGTAGCTGGTTTAGAACTATTTATAACTTTATCTAGCTCTTCCTGTTCTATGATTTTGAAGCATTGTAGGTTATTTTGATTCAGTTGAATGTTTACTGGATCTGAGGTATAAGGTGGTGCAGAAAGTTTAACATCTTCTATTTTCTGTCTAAAGCCTTCTATTTTATCACTGAAAAAAATTCATGAAGTCATCACTACTAATATGCTATGGGAAATTTTGTTCCAAAGATGACCGATTATTTGTTAGTTTAGCAATGGTGCTAAATAAAAATCTCGGATTGTTATGATTATTTTCTATCAGTTTGTGGAGGTGCTCGGCCCTGGCAGATTTAAGAGCCCTTCTATAGCTGGACATACTGTCTTTAACGCAATTCTAAAAACCTCTAAATTAGTTTTTTTCCATTTACGTTCCAGGGCACGGGTTGCTGTTTAGAGAGCGCGAGTATGATTATTGTACCATGGTGTAGTTTTATTCTCTCTAGCCTTTTTTAATTTGATGGGTGCCACCGTATTTAGTGTGCTAGTAAAGATGGCATCTATACTGCTGGTTACTACATCAAGGTCATTTGCGTTCTGTTTTTACTATTGACTATAACTGTTAAAAAAGGGTTAACCTCATAGTAGAGCTCAACACGGATAACTGTAATTCACTTTTCCAAATGATCTTTAAACAGGAGGCATCATGTTCATCAAGAACAGCAAGGCAATGGATTAATAGTATCCAGCATATTTAATAGAAAATATTCAGATATGAACCCCTTTGTTAATCTATTCATAAATAAATGTTATTACATAGCAGATTACAGTTAGCATAATTACAAGTTAGTTACTCCCAACACGGTTTATACAGTAAATCACTACTTATTTGACGACTTGTACAGATAACCCAACCACCAAGTCTAAGGAGAATAATACCAAAATGCCTAGAGAAAGTGAAAGAGAGAGAGATTTGTAGTTTGTTTATTTTTTTGCAACACTCTGCTATATTTCACACAGTCATGCCAATAAAACTCTTTTGAATTGAATAGAAAGAGAGAGTGTGTGTCAGAGAGAGAGAGAGAGAGAGAGAGAGTGTCTGTGTGTGTGTGTGTGTGTGTGTGTGTGTGTGTGAGAGAGAGAGAGAGAGAGAGAGCGCTCCTCTGGCTTGGTTGCACACTGATAGCTGAAGTGTACCATCAGTGCAGCTGCTGTCTCTGGCGGAGGTAAAGCGATGTCTCATTGACTCAGGTGCGTAGTGATCGAATTCCTGTGCAGATGTTTCTGTTGTTGTTTGTTTTTGCTGGCAACTGCAGGTACGGACAGATGCGCGGCAGTGTCACTAATGCGAATATAGCTCACAGAAGGCACTGCACAGTAAAATAGCTTATTTGGTGTAGAGTGCAATCGATTAAGACATTAATGCTTAAAAATATTGAATGGAAAGAAATCATTTCAAGATTTTAAATGCACGGTATGAGGTATCTGTATCTATGCGATGTGTCATATTGGCACAATAGTTGTTGCAAGGCTTGTAGTTGCTCTTTCTCAGGATTGAGACTTAAAGGCAAACGTTGGTGATATAATGGGGATTAATTACATCTCGTTCTGCATGAAAATAAGTCTGCTTTTCTGAGGTATTGTTTGCCAGCACATTGCCTCCAGTGTTTGTGGTTTGGATACTATTTCGCGTTACTGTCATTCAGTGTCCGTCATGGTTGTGTGCGCTGTCCGCGGTGCTGAAATCGCCCCGTTATTAGACGACAAATACGACCTCCCTAAAACTTGCGAATGAAATCATTCCGTGGTTATAATTTCTCTTATAAAGTCTCTCGTTCTCCGTTTATTATGCATTGGCTAAATGATGACGTAAGTTTGCCTTTGTTGACATAAACATTTTAAAATATATATTTTTAAACGAAATATTGTATTGTGGTGGTTTAGGCTTTGTGTCTAAAATGTCTAAATGCTTGACGACGTAGTTGCTAATCTTATCCTTAATCTATGAAAATGAATGTAAACTTTAATGTAGATGTTGAAACAAACTACACCACTAGTTGCCAATTGCAAGCATGGGCAGCTTTAATTTGTACACACTTAGATTGAAAATGTAATGCAAATGAATATAAAATATGCATACAAAATAAAAAGAAAATGCATTAAACATTGACTAACAACTCTAAAAATGATTACACACTTTGATATTCAGGAAATGTGGCATATACAGTATAGGATTATAGGCTACATTTTTGATGGGTCGAGAAAACACTGTGAAGTTTTAAGACTCGCAGTCATGGAGTTTGTGGCAGATTGAAAGCTTGTCTGGGCGTTGTAAAATAACTGTTGATAGCAGCTGTGCCAGTTACCATTCATTAATATGATTTCAAATGAAATTCTGAACCGATCATGATTTTTTATTGTCTTTGTATTTATTCTTGCAGTGTTTGTACACTTTTAAAGTTCCAGAATTGGGGTTTCACAGTGTTGTTATAGAAAATTCATTCTTTAACCCCCTCCCAGAGTTCTTAAAATAACTTTTGTCGTCAAGTGTTTGTCAAAATAAAACGTTTAATAAAAAACGAATAACCATAAAGATATTTTGTGCAATGGAAAGGACGTTAAAGGTTCATAGAACCATCAATGACGATACAAATTTATTTTAAACAGAATATATATTCAATCTCAGCATTTAGACCGTACAACTAATCACTGTAGCTCATTTCTAATTGCTTAAACTGTTAAAACTGTTAAAACGCAACCAGCATTACATCACTTCCTACTTCATCACTGTTAAATGATATGGACTTTTAACAGGTGCCATGTTTAAAAAGAGCATTTTTTTTTAAACAGATGCACATCTCTTCTGTAACTAACTCTGCGTTATGTGTTTTCTTCAGATGTCAGGGCGCATTCACGCTGTCACACGTGCGCATCATGGTCGCTTAATTGAATCTGGGACTGCAGAGAAACGAGCACCGCTGGCACGAGCAGCTCGCACGCTATGCCCCTCTCACAATGTGGAACATGGCACGCTTGAAGATGCCCTGTGCCTCGCGCGGACACTTCCCACTGCTCCTGTGTTTGGTTCTAGCGACACTTTTATCTCACGCGCTTGGGAACATCTACAAGCGCTCGGCGGTCCAGCGCGCGGCGGCCCGGTCTGTCGCCCGCATGGACGGCGACGTGATCATCGGCGCGCTCTTCTCCGTGCACCACCAGCCGTCCGCTGAGCGTGTGGCCGACAGAAAATGCGGGGACGTGCGCGAGCAGTACGGCATCCAACGAGTTGAGGCGATGTTCCACACTCTGGACCGTATTAACTCCGACCAGAACCTGCTGCCAAACATCACCCTGGGCTGCGAGATCCGGGACTCCTGCTGGCACTCTTCCGTGGCTCTGGAGCAGAGCATCGAGTTCATCCGAGACTCTCTTATCTCCATTCGGGACGATAAAGACGGATCTAAGTGGTGCATCGACGGGACGCCTTCCAACCAGCCTCCTCCCAGCAAGAAGCCCATCGCTGGAGTCATAGGTCCGGGCTCCAGCTCAGTGGCCATCCAGGTGCAGAATCTCCTCCAGCTGTTCAACATCCCCCAGATCGCTTATTCGGCCACCAGTATAGACCTGAGTGACAAAACCCTCTTCAAGTACTTCCTCCGCGTCGTGCCCTCTGACACGCTGCAGGCGCGCGCCATGCTCGACATTGTCAAGCATTATAACTGGACTTATGTGTCAGCTGTACATACAGAAGGTAAGTCACTGCAGGACCTGCCGTTCTCCCTGTTCATTAAGAGTTAACATTCATTCATTCATTCATTTTCTTGTCGGCTTTGTCCCTTGCGGGGTCGCCACAGCGGAATGAACCGCCAACTTATCCAGCACGATTTTACGCAGCGGATGCCCTTCCAGCCGCAACCCATCTCTGGGAACTTCCACACACACATTCACACTCATACACTATGGACAATTTAGCTTACCCAATTCACCTGTACTGCATGTCTTTGGACTGTGGGGGAAACCGGAGCACCCGGAGGAAACCCACGCAAACCCAGGGAGAACATGCAAACTCCACACAGAAACGCCAACTGACCCAGCCCAGCCGAGGTTTGAACCTGCGACCCAGCGACGTTCTTGCTGTGAGGCAACAGCACTACCTACTGCGCCACTGGGTTGCCCAAGAGTTAACATACCTTAGAAAACTTTTTTTAAATGATTATTTTCTATTATGCAAATACAGGTAGCATGTGTCATATAACTGGAGGTTTGTCTCAAACTTTTATGCATATATACGTATTTGATAAAATGAACATACAGGTAAAGTAGACGATCTGTCATTTCAGCAGGGAGCCAATGAGAATGACACTTTTTAAAATATTATTATTTATTTGATATTTTGTTTTGTGCTGGTTGTCTGTCATTTCATTGTTTCACAAAACATGTTTTACTTCTCATTTGACTCAATCGTTTGATATAATATACACATTACATTGATTTGGTAAGATTGAGTATATCTATTGATGATCCCTCAGCTGTGTAAATTTATGCAAGCAGGTTTCAGCTTTGTAAGAAAAGCAGGGAGGTGTTTTATAATGCATGCATTTTTGCAAACAGATAAAAGCACTAGGGCAGCACGGTGGTGCAGGGGGTAGCACAATCGCCTCACAGCAAGAATGTCGCTGGTTCGAGCCTCGGCTGGGTCAGTTGGCGTTTCGGTGTGGAGTTTGCATGTTCTCCTCGTGTTCCCGTGGGTTTCCTCCGGGTGCTCCTGTTTCCCCCACAAGTCCAAAAACATGCGATATAGGTGAATTGAATCAAGCTAAATTGTCCGTAGTGTATGAGTGTAAATGAGTGTGTATGGGTTTTTCCCAGTGATGGGTTGCAGCTGGAAGTGCATCCGCTGCGTAAAATATATGCTGGATAAGTTGGCGGTTCGTTTTGCTGTGATGATCCCAGATTAATAAAGGAATTAAGCCGAAAAGAAAATGAACAAATGTATGAATAAAAACACTATTGTTCAAAGTAGTTTAGAAATATACCGCTGTAAAAAATAGGACATTATCCGGCAGTTATTTGTATATTTACAGTTGAAGTCAGAATTATTAGCCCCCCTGAATTATTAGCACCCCTGTTTATTTTTTCCCCAATTTCTGTTTAACGGAGAGAAGATTTTCTCAACACATTTATAAACACAATAGTTTTAATAACTCACTTCTAATAACTGATTTATTTTATCTTTCCATGATGACAGTAAATAATATTTTACTAGATACTTTTCAAGACACTTCTATAGAGCTTAAAGTGACATTTAAAGGCTTAACTAGGTTAATTAGGTTAACTAGGCAGGTTAGGGTAATTAGGCAAGTTATTGTATAATGATGGTTTGTTCTGTAGACTATCGAAAAAAAATTAACTTTAAGGGGCTAATAATTTTGTCCTTATAATGGCTTTTAAAAAATTAAAACTTGCTTTTATTCCAGACGAAATTAAACAAATAAGACTTTCTTCAGAAGAAAAAACATTATCAGACATTCTGTGAAAATTTTCTTGCTCTGTTAAACATCATTTGGGAAGAATTAAAAAAGAAATGAAAAAAAGGGGGCTAATATTTTTGACTTCAACTGTATGTTAACTTTAAAATACAGCAGCTGTAAGAATTTTTTTAAATAGATTCAAATGCATTGGGTAAATCAATTAGATAAACACAAAGTGAATCTGCTAAAACCAAAATGTTTCATACAAACTGCCTTTCTATTTTACACACACACAAATAATAATAATACAGTAAATTCCTTAATATTAATACAGATGCATTTACAATGTGTGTAAAAGAATGCCACATCACTGTGAAAGTCTCAATATATTTTGTTCCCTTTTTTTGCATAGGCTCTTGCCTCTTGTGTTTTATTATTTTCCAAAAGAGACGACATGGTGGCTTAGTGGTTAGCACCATCGCCTCACAGCAAGAAGGTTGCTGGTTCGAGTCCCGGCTGGGTCAGTTGGCATTTCTGTGTGGAGTTTGCATGTTCTCCCTATGTTGGCGAGGGTTTCCTCTGGGTGCTCCGGTTTCTCTCAGAGTCTAAAGACATGTGCTATAGGTGAATTGAATAATCTAAATTGGCCGTAGTGTATGTGTGTGTGTGTGTGTGCGCATGGGTGTTTCCCAATACCGGGTTGCAGCTGGAAGGGCATCCGTTGTGTAAAACATATACTGCATAAGTTGGCGGTTCATTTTGCTGTTTCAGCCTCTGATGAAGAAAGGGACTAAGCTGAAGGGAAATGAAATGAAATGAATATTTTCCAAAAGTTGAAATAACATTTGTTTCCCAGAGATGGGTTGCGGCTGGAAGGGCATTCGCTGCGTAAAAACGTGCTGGATAAGTTGGCGGTTCATTCCGCTGTGGCGACCCCTGATTAATAAAGGGACTAAGCCGAAAAGAAAATGAATGAATGAATGAATGAATAAATGAGATAACATTTGTATGTGTTTGAGAGTTGATTCAAATGCATTGTGCAGATTAGCTGGAAAAACACACACACACACACACACACACACACACACACACACACAAAACATATAGTTTTCTAAAATCAAAAAGAGAATCTACCTCTTTAATGGCTGAGTAAATGGGAAAATATGGGATTTATTTGGTGTATTCATTTGTTGTGTTAATCAAATTAACATAATTATTTTATCTCACACTTTATTTAAAGCATTTAAATTCAAAAGTAGCAAATATCGAAGTGTATTGGTAAACAACATGAGCATCTTGTACACTTTCAGAAATAAAGGTACGCGAGCTTCACTGTGGTGGTACCTTTTTAAAGGTACAAATTTGTACCTAAAAGGTCCATATTAATACCTCAAGGGTACATATTAGTACAAAAGTGTTCCACTTAAAATTTTTAGGTACTAATATATACTTTTGAGGTACCTATATGGACCCTTTAAGTACAAATGTGTACCTTTTGAAAAGGTACCACCCCAGTGACAGCTCGCATAGCTTTATTTCTGAGAGTGTATAGTCCCTTCAGTATACCATTATACAGTATGTGCTAGTAGGTCTAGTAAAATCATATGAGTTACAAACCTTCCTTTCTGGTCAGCCATTATTTTAGTCTGCAGATCAAAGCTTGCTGCCATGATCATAGCTCAAAATATAAGCCAGACATGAAATCTTACCTCTGCTGTTGCTTTAGGAGAGCAGTTGACTCAAAGCTTATTTTTAATTAGTTAGACTCCGTGTTTTAGCACACTTCAGTTTCCATTAATACAAACCTACTTCTGTGGATGTTTAAGTAAATTAACAACAAGTAAATAAAAAACCATCAGAAAAACAGTATTCAAAGATAACAAGTGCACGCCTCTTTAAATGAACATAAATACTAATTCACTCCCATTAAATTGGTGGTCCAAGTGGACCAAAGACCTTTTATTATTTGCATATGGAGGCAACCTTTAATGACTCAGTCAGTTTCTCCATACATAATGAGGGTAATAATATATTCTCCCTTTCTCGCCTTCAACACACACATGATTTTTCTTTTTTGTGTGTGTGTCACTCCCTCCAGCATTGTTATGCGTATCACTTTCAATTCAGTTGTTGGTTTGTTTATAAAATGTCCAGAGGTGGAAAGCTTGTCGGTTAAACCACACACTGAGATGATTAATGCCCTCACAGGCCATATCACTTTTTATTTTCTTTTATGCTGATGGTGTTTTAATTATGGTCCTCTGTAGCTGATAGAATGAAAAGTAAATAAGGTCAAATAGGACTTGGAAAAAAAACATGGCTAAAACCTTCGCTGAATGTAATGCAATATAAGAGCTGCTAAGATGTAGTTTGGTTAGCGACATGCTTCGGTTTTTATATTAGCTATTTCTAATATTATGAAGCGTCATGGTGGCTTAGTGGTTAGCACTGTTGCCTCACAGCAAGAAGGTTGCTGGTTCGAGTCTCGGCTGGGCCAGTTGGCATTTCCGTGTGGAATTTGCATGTTCTCCCCGTGTTCGCATGGGTTTCCTCCAGGTGCTCCGGTTTTTCCCACAGTCTAAAGACATGCGCTATAAGTGAATTGAATAAACTAAATTGGCTGTAGTGTATGAGTGTGTGTGAATGTGAGAGTGGATGTTTCCTAGTGCTGGGTTGCGGCTGGAAGGATATCCGCTGTGTAAAACATATGTCAGAATAGTTGGCGGTTCATTCCGCTGTGGTGACCCCTGATGAATAAGGGACAAAGCCGAAAGAAAATGAATGAATGAAGTAAAGGGGCACCATAGTCATATATTTAAATATGCAAACAAATATCACATTTTCAGTCCACTGTTTTGTTGTTTTGGTGAAAACTAATTAGTTAGATGGCTTTTCATTCTCATGAGTGACTCTGTAATGGTTTTATCAGGCATAAATTGTAGACAATAACTCACAAACACAGCATCACCAGCTGTCTTGGACATCACTTGTTGCTCATAGTAACAGCAGAGATCTTTGATTACATTAATTATCCAGCCACATTAAAATACACTTGTCTGGTTTAGAGACTAGGGCTGCACCATACTGGAAAAATCTAACATTGTGACCTTTTTTTATTCTGCGATATATATATATATATATATATATATATATATATATATATATATATATATATATATATATATATATATATATATATTCTGTACAAATTAAATGATCATTGTTTCATTGTTTTCCAAGGAGTCGAACTGTATTCAGGTATATAGTAATTGAATAATCAAATGTAAAAGAATACTGCATAGTCTTCGTTTAATAAACAATTCAATACATTCATTCATTCATTTTCTTTTTGTCTTAGCCCCTTTATTAATCTGGAGTCGCCACAGCAGAATGAATCGCCAATTTATCCAGCACATATTTTACGCAGCGGATGCCCTTCCAGCTGCAACCCATCACCCATACACACTCATTCACACACGTACACTATGGACAATTTAGCCTACCCAATTCACCTATACCACATGTCTTTACATGTCTTTGGACTTGTGGAAGAAATCGGAGCTCCCGGTGGAAACCCACGCTGACATGGGGAGAACATGCAAACTCCACACAGAAATGCCAACTGACCCAGCCGAGGCTCGAATGAGCGACCTTCTTGCTGTGAGGCGAACGTGCTACCCACTGCGCCACTGCGTCGCCACAATTCAATTCAATACAATTAATCGTAATTAATTTGTCAAAGTTACTAACGGTACAATTTCTTAGGCCTGAATGCTTTTAAAACTCTCAAAAAACACTTGCAAAACGATAAATTATAATCCAGACTTAACATTGTGAATACTCACGATGTCACTATAGCGAATGATCACTTTGTGATATCAATGGTGAAACAATATATTGTGCAGCCCTACTAGAAACGTTTTAGGATGGTTCACTCAAAAATAAAACTTAAAAAATCTATTTTGGTTTATTGTCTTATCTGACAGGTCTGTTTAATTAATAAACACAAAAATACTCTTTGAAAACAGATGAACAGCGGTAAAACCAATACTGCAATTTTTTCTAGCAAATCAGTTGGTGCTTTTTTTTACTCTTAATGCAGTAATATGCAAATAAAACAGTGTTATTATTCACATATTTATGTAGTGTTTATACTATTTTGGGTTACATTTAAATTTTAACATTTTTAGTTTAGTGTACTTTTGTTGAAAAAAAAAAACACTTGCAAAATGATAAATTATAATCCAGATTTAACATTGTGTATACTCACGATGTCACTATTGCGAATGATCACATTGCGATAATAATGGTGAAACGATATATTGTGTGGCCCTATTAGAAATGTTTTAATGGGATAGTTCACTCAAAAATAAAACTCTGTTCTCAGTTTTCTGTAGGCCATCTATGATTTGTAGCTCTTAGTTTACTTCAGTGCATAAAAAGGCCAATATTGCTATTTAAAAAAATCAAATAAATAGAAATCAATAAATAATATGCTACTACTTTAGAATAATAGTACATTATTTAATGTTGTATTTACTAGCATTAACTAAGCATGAATAATCTTGTATAGCATTTATTAATCATCACAGTTTGACATGCATTATTAAAATCCAAAGTTGTGCTTAACATTAGTTAATGCACTGGGAGTTAATAGAACTAGTGTTATTTAACTTAAATAATATTAACTAACATATGCAAACATTAATAAAAACCATAATAAATGTATTACTAATAGTTTGTTCATGTTAGTAAATACATTAACTGGACCATTATTTTAAAGTGTTCCCAAAAATATTAATACCTGTGACTCCTGAAGAAACAATGAGGCCTTGTGAAGCAATCTGTTCAAGAAACATTATACACAACATGATTATCTGTAATCCACAACCTCAGAAAACATTCAGTATTCATTTAATTTTGCCTGTATATGTTTTAATAACTCAGAAAGTGCTGGTAGCTGTTGACCTGTATTTTCCAAATCTAAGTCAACTGTTTAAAGGTGCTGTATGTAAGTTTTTGACTCTTCTAAAGCATAAAAATACCATAATATGTGTGCAGATATTTAAGAAACATCCCAAGTGAACATACTTGTTTAACTGACAAACAATGCTGAAGTCAGATATTCTGCTTTGAAAATGTTTTTTTCCGTGCCGGAACGATGTCTTTGTTTAGGTAATTTTCACATGCACATGCCAGTTTAACCAATTATAATTCAGCACCCCGGGTTGCCTTGTTGGAAAACAGCATATTTCATTCATTCATTCATTCAGAAAGTCTCTGAAAGCATGCGTCCATGAGCGAAATGCTACAGTGTAGTGGAAAGTATCAGATGTCAAAATGAGACAGATTCAGTTCCACATGACGTTAATTAGCAAATTACATAAATATTAGGAACGTGAGCAGGTTACATCGCGTGTCCTAACAACACGCTGTGACGAGATTGTTATGAGTGATGAGCCATTTGGCTGTTTGCACCACAAAACACGGCAGAAATTTAAATACAGCCTTTCAGTAGCACAGAATATGCACTCACTCACAAAACGGTAAGGTTTAGAATCTATTTAATACATGTTAACCCTCTTTAACATCATTAAAGGTGAAGTGAACTTTCTGCTTTCAGTATATGGTAATACACGTCATGTAAAATGCATTCAAACTCGCATTGTTAGCATTTAGCACTGAATAAAGCACACGAGGCTTACCTGAGGTGATCTGTCATAGGTTTCTGTTGTTCAGCTGTGAGAAATAGAAGCCGCTTCTAATAAATCAATTCGAGGTGTTGGTTAGAACCAAAACTCCTTTTAATATGGAGAATATTCCCTCAATCGCGTGTCGTTGCTTTTATTTAGAACACAGTTTAAAATCCCTCAAACTGGCAACCCGGCGTACCTTTATTATGATTCAGGACTGCAATACCTAGTTCAACCACTGGGTGTCAAACTTACATACTGCACCTTTAAACTAAAAAAGTTTCCAGTCAAGTATGAGATAATTACTAAAACTAACAGTCCAATCTAATAGCTATTTTACCAATTTGACACAAGCTTGCATGGCTAAGTTCAACTGATATATTGCTAAAATAATCAGAACCCTGTTTGCTGATCTTAACTGGTTTAAGCTGGTCATCCATCGCTTTTCCTCATCTGGCTTGGCCGATTTCCCAGCGTGAGCAGCTGAAATGGGCCAAATAATGTCTCTAAAAGCAGCCAAGTCAACATGCTAATTAGTTATCATCAAAACAACAGAGCGGCGAACTTTAAGTGTTAACATCAAACTGTTTGTTTATTGTTCATCCTGGTAGTTGTCTGCCTTAGGATATTAATCTTTTACCTAAATGTTTCAAAGGCTGTTAATATGATATCAAGAGGACATCAGTAACATCACACTAGCTTTCTTGATTTCCGGCTGAATTGTTTGTCAAGCGGATTCACATAATCTAACAAAGACATGAAATCAATGATTATAGTGTGTGGTTTAAATGATGATCCCGGTGTCTATTTTGGTTTATTGTCTTATCTGACAGGTCTGTTTAATTAATAAACAAAACAATTCTCTTTGAAAACAGATGAACAGCGGTAAAACCAATACTGCAGTTTTTTTCCTAGCAAATCAGCCAGTGCTTTTCTTGCTCTCGTTGCAGGCATATGCATATAAAACAGTGTTATTATCTGTATTATTATATTTATTCATAATTATTCATGTATTTATATTAGGGCTGCATGATATTGGAAAAATATGACATTGCAATATTTTGTTTTTATGCAATATATATTGCAATATGAATGTTATTTCACAAGATGGCTTGAATAGTTCTATTTGAGGAAAAATTATTTCTGATTAAATTTATATTGATTGGGGTGATTTCATGAGTGTGAATCATGTATATAAAAAAGTAAACAAATCCCAAGCAAGAATAATTACAACACAGCAAAGAAAATAGTAAAAGAAACAGAAATGAAATAATAAAATGTCAAAGTCATCATTGTATTAATAATTAAGTAAAATTATTCTTCATTAAAGTTACAAATGTTTAATCTTATTGTGCCTGAATGCTTTACGCTCTTGAAATGCAATTAAAACATATACAAATGATAAAGTTTTCATCTGTTATGGTTATACTTTGCAATGACTCCACAAATCACATGTGTTTTCAATTGTTGATCAACTATAATCCCAACTCAACATGGCAGATCCTGCGATGTGACTATTGGGGACACACACAATGCGATATCGATGCTGAAATGATATATTGTGCAGCCCTAATTTATGTAGAGTGTATACTATTTTAGGTTACCTTTTAATTTTTACATTTTTAGTTTAGTATACTTTTATTAAAATATGAATTTATTTTAGTTTTGTGCTTTTTATTATAATAGTTTGCTTAAACTTTTATTGATGTGTTTATAAAACAAATAGTTTTAGTAAACTTTGCTTATTTTAGTTCATCAAATAAAAAACAATGAAACTGCCAACTAGCTGAAATAAAATACATATTTATTTATTTACTTATTGATTTACTTTATCTGTGCATACATGCAGACACATTTTTAATGTTTATTCTATATCTAGTGTATTGGTGTTGTTACCATTTAGTAACACTTACATTTGTGCTGTTGGGGATGTTTTCATCCACTCTGGGGTGATTTTGAGTCTTAATTTGGCCATAACGTTTTCTGTCTTTCAGCTAGCAGAATGATTTTGGTGACAAATCTTATTTTGACACATATTTGGAGAAAATGCTTTGATTTAAAAAAAACAACAACTCAACAATACACTCTGGGCAAATTTACTACCCTTTTGTTATGTTAGGGAGAAAAACAATTAAACTGCTGTATAAATGCATAGGATAAGTATTTTAATATCATTCATTCATTTTCTTTTCGGCTTAGTCCCTTTATTAATCTGGGGTTGCCACAGCGGAATGAACCGCCAACTTATCCAGCACATTTTTACGCAGCAGATGCCCTTCCAGCCGCAACCCATCTCTGGGAAACATCCACACACTCGTTCACTATGGACAATTTAGCTTACCCAATTCACCTGTACCGCATGTCTTTGGATTGTGGGGGAAACCGGAGCACCCGGAGGAAACCTACGCAAACGCAGGGAGCACATGCAAACTCCACACAGAAACGCCAACTGACCCAGCCGAGGTTCGAACCTGACCCAGCCGAGGTTCGAACCTGCGACCCAGCGACGTTCATGCTGTGAGGCGATAGCACTACCTACTGCACCACTGCGTCGCCGTATTTTAATACAGTATATTTAATATATAAATATTGTAATCAACCTAAGTCCTAATCAAAACTACTAAATTGTTTATAACATTACAGCATTTTAACTCTTTAATTGCCAAATTCATAAATGATGTCACTGATTTGTTGAAGAAAACACACAAAATATCAAATTTTCTATATAAAAAGTAATTGTGGACTGAATTTTTAAAATCTTTTATCAAAGTCTTGGACAAGTTAAAACAACATTGCCTTTGATGCATTGTTTTTGATTAATTTTTTTGTTTTTCTCTCCCTAATATACTGTTGGTGGCTGTTTTTGCCCCATTGACTTCCATTTTAACCAAATTTTTTTCATTAGATTTCAATAAAAAGATTGTTAAAAAAAATAAAAAGTCCAGTCCACAATTTCTTTTTATATTAAAAATACGCCATTTTGTGTGTTTTCTTCACCATATCAGTGACATCATTTGTGAGCTTGACAATTAAAGAGTTAAAATCCAGTAATTTTAGTTTTGATCAGGACTAGGGTTGATTAACAGATTTATGCAAAACAATTTGAAAAAATATTTACAGTTAAAGCCCCCCTGGATTATTCACCCCCCCCCCCCCTGTCCATTTTTTCCCCCAATTTCTGTTTAACGGAGAGAAGATTTTTTCAACACATTTCTAAACATAATAGTTTTAATAACTCATTTCTAATAACTGATTTATTTTATCTTTGCCATGATGACAGTAAATAATATTTGACTAGATCTTTTTCAAGACACTTCTGTGCAGCTTAAAGTGACATTTAAAGGCTTAACTTGGTTCATTAGGTTAACTAGACAGGATAGGGTAATTAGGCAAGTTATTGTATAACTGTCACATCCCCGGCTTGTTCCTGCTCACCCAATCCTGTTTCACCACCTCATACCAGTCTACCAGCATGACAATAATGATGGTTTGTTCTGTAGACTATCGAAAAAATATATAGCTTAAAGGGGCTAATAATTCTGACCTTAAAATGGTTCTTAAAAAATGAACAACTGCTTTTATTCTAGCCAAAATAAAACAGATAAGACTTTCTCCAGGAGAACAAATATTATCAGACATGCTGTGAAAATTTCCTTTCTCTGGTAAACATAATTTGGGAAATATTTAAAAAAGAAAAACAAAATTAAAGGGGGGCTAATAATTCTGATTTCAACTGTATCTGATACATTTTTACAGAAGTTTAATTAAGTGGATGCTTTCATCCCCAACATAACTATAGGGTAGTAAATTTGAACATTGCACAAGGGTTAAAACATACTTTTATGAATTTAGATAATTCTTGTTAGCATCTACTAAGGAAGAGAATGTAAGCTACAAAGCACAGACCCTAAACCTGTAAACAAAGAATTTAAAGACTTAAACAAAGAGAAACTATAATAAAATCACAAAGACAGTGGGGGAAAAAATGAAGTCACAGAAGTGTGAACGTGCTGAACACCCACTTCAGAGGCTTTGACCTCCAGACAGTCATCAGTGACCACACACCACTCATCTCTCCTGATTAGACCGTACACACAGTCAACAGCGCTGACCTCTGCTGCCTGCTCAGTAAGATGTACATGTTGCCTGGCAGTGCGAATGTAGGACTTAACAGAAGATGTTTAAAGTATTACGTCGTGAGCTGCAGGCTTTTGTACAGACCCGTTTTGAATTCACACAATATTTTGAAAAGGACACGACGTGTTCGAGTGACCTATTATGGTAATTTGCAGTAATTCTCAAGTGTTATTGGTGTCCTACTTGTCTAGTTACCCTGCAATGCCTGTGCAATATAATTAAAGGAACATGTTCAGTCAGCTGGTCCTTAACGTAAAAGACTGCTTGACTGCTTGTTTAATAAATAAAGAAGCGGTGGTTAAATATATGACAGTAAAGAGGGATGTACAGTAAGACACTCGCAACTTAAATTCTACTGACTATGAGTAATGAGTATATATGTTTGCAAGTCTACACTAAAAAAATTGTGTTTGCTCTTTGTTCAAATTACCAATTTAAAATGAGCTAAAACAACACAATTTATGAAGTTCCTTTGAGAACAACTTAATTGTTTTTATTTTCCATTCACTTAAATTTGTAAACAAACTAATAAGTTCACTTAATTCCTTTATGTTGTCTCAACATAAATAGATTTTGTGGAAACCAGCCTTTTTTTACAGTGTATATCAACTAATTCTACTAACCCAAGCTTAACAGTCTGCTAATACAAGGTTTATTTTAGCTATAATATTATAATTTTAGTTACTTTACTTAAAATAGTGAGTAAATCCCGTTGACTTAAAAGTTTAAAATTGACTTTAATATGTAAGTAAACCCATTTTTACTTGGAACTGTTAAGTTGATTTGAATACATTTTTATAATTATGCACATTTATTTAACTTTATAGTATCAAATTTATTCCTCTTTTTAAGTAGTCAACTTAAAGCAACAGGTTTGTTTACTTTGTCACGTCAACTAATCGCTTTAAATGTAATCGGTTTGCTTAGTTTTTAAAGTAAAATCAACAAATTGCTTTTTACAGTGCCAATATTCTATTGAGAGTTGGTTAATAAAGTTGCAAAGTTACAAATAGTCAACAGAATGTGTAAAAGGAACTATCAAAATAAATTGTAATCAAAATGAACTTTCTGACAGCATTTATTTATTTATTTATACATTTATTTTCATTTTAATGTTGATGGTTTATGTTTCAACTGTTTTTATCTATGCAATTAAAGTCAGTACGGTCCAAAACAACACTGGACTATTGCTGGGCGATTTGGCCTAAAATCAAAATCTCGATTAATTGAACATTTTACCTCAATTACGATTAATGAACGATTATTTATTTAATTTTTTTGCCCTCATAGTTCACTGACAAGTTTTATATGCCATCTCAAGGCATCTCTGCCGCAGCTTCCAATCATCGTCAATGTAGTGCAAAGTAAGGATCAAAAATGGGTTCATCGTCCTACTTGACCAGAGATCAGATGTGGCTGCAAAGTGGCCGCAGAAGTACAAATCAGCCACAGCCTTTAATAGAGCAGGGTCACGTGACGCGTAGGGAAAGTAATTGAAAAACGGTCCTGGAAAAAATAGATTGATTATAGGTTCTGAATGTCGATTTCGATTACTTTTCGATTAATCACCCAGCCCTCCGCTGGACCTTATTTACTAGGTGGTAATAATAATAAATTATTATTATTATTATAATTTTTTCTTTTGTGTTTCACATATCACATTGGAATCATACGAAAAGTGTAAATGATCTTAAAAGTATCCCTGTAAAACTAGCATAGTTGAAGTTTAATAGTCATTAAACTAAATATTATTCACAGAAATTGACTGATCAGAATACACTACAGTCTGATAAACTGTAACCACATGGTAATTAACTCTTATTACAAAGTTACTTGTAGTCAACAGAATGTCTAAAAACACCCATCAGAATATAGGGAAACCGACATCATACATCTGTCATCACATTCTTGTTTCAATGTTGATGCTAAATCTATCTGACACCTGCTACAAAAGTGATCATACATACTAACAACTGCATAGCAACACACTGATAACTACTAGGAACAGCAACCAACCAACCAACTAAAAACACCTTATCAGCTACAATTAACACCCTAGAATACTGCATAGCAACATCCTGTCAATCACCCAGAATAGCCTAGCAATCTCATATATCAACACCCTGTCAATCACTCAGTATGGCCTGGCAGCGTCATATAGCAATACCCCAAAGATATTTACATTAGATGTCGCCTACGGTATTGCTGTCTATTGGAAGTAATGCGTAAATAGAGCCGCCATTTTAGTACAGGGTAGCGCTCCTTTGAAATTAATATAGGACCAAGGTGCTGTGTAGGACTGGCCATCCAGAGCCAGAGATATACACATATATACATATATCTATGATCGGGAGTTTTCCCGATGGTCAGTATGCAAATATTTTTTTAAATTAAGAAAATTATAATTTTACATCACTTTTTTACATAGATGGATAAGTGAGTGCACGGGCATTGGTGATAAAGAGCGAGTGTTTGTGTGCATGGAAATGTATTATCCTCCCTCCCTGTTAAATTTGATCTAATCCGTCTCCTAAAACACTCTCCCTTTCCTGCGTTCACTTCTAATGCTAAAAGGAGGAACGATTTGTGAATGAACCCCCATTATGAACAACTCGTTCACTTAGCCGACAATAATACAAGTTTCTAGCACTGCAGCATCTTCTGTCATATTTCATTCAAATTGTTTGCTGATTTTATTCAACAAAACTAGCATAAGCCTTGTATTTAGTGCGAGTTGGTGCTACTTTGCCTTATGATAAGTGCACTAAGAGACTGTATTATCATCAATACTTGTTTAGCACAAAAGTTTGTAACATACAAAAACGTAAAAAACAAAATCTTACCTATATGAAATGTTCTGCCTTTGTGCATAGTTTTCTTTGTTTGCTCGTTACTACACCTGTACACAGCGCTAAAGTCCAGCATCTTCACATTGGCTTTAATCTTGACCAGTGCAGTTGAATGACATTTGACCTGGCAGCACTGTACAAATGTGGCGGCGCTATTGACCCATGCTCAGGGTTCCTATGCGATATCTAGTGTATATATCTATGGCAACACTCTCCCAATCACCCAAAGTGGCCAAGCAACCTAGCAAACACCAAAATATACTATACACAACCACCCAGAATACAATAGTAAAGGCATATTGACTTTTTAGCAATGCCATAACAACCACACAGTCTACTCTAACAACAATGCTGTTTTAATTTAGCAATTATCAAACCGCTTTTGATTACAGTATGCCATGACTGACAATAATAATCAAGAATGACAAAAAGCCATTTACATTTGACTGTCATTGAATGTGTTATTTATTTGTTTATATATTTTTGTTTCTCATTGTAACTGTATAACGCCATTTGTCTCCTAAATGGTGGTGACCATTTTTTTCTCCATTTCATGTCTCTTTCAGTTGCCTGTCTGCCTGTCATTTTGTGTCCTCCATAGTCAACTGTCATCCATTTCTTATCCCGGGCTCTGACTGGTCTGACAGGTGTTGGATCAGCGGCGGTAATCCATCCTCCATTCTGTGTCTTTGATTAAAGCCGCACTAGTTTCATATTCTTCTTTATTAACCGCCCTGCATTTTGTGTCTGATTGCAGGCAACTATGGGGAAAGTGGCATGGAGGCCTTTAAGGAGCTGGCGGCAGAGGAGGGTCTGTGCATCGCTCACTCCGATAAAATATACAGTAATGCCGGAGAAAAGCACTTTGACCGTCTGCTGAAGAAACTGCGTGAGCGTCTGCCTAAAGCCCGCGTGGTGGTCTGCTTTTGTGAAGGAATGACGGTGCGGAGTCTGCTGATGGCTATGCGGCGCCGTGGGGTTTCTGGAGAGTTCCAGCTAATTGGGAGGTAAGGCTGAAACCTTGTTCGGTTTTGCGTTGAGAAACTGCATCACGTCAGAGGAATAAATTGCAGGATTTGAAAGAGACACAGAGGGCAAACGAGTCAAAATGACACCCACACTGTCTTGCTTGTGGTTATATATGACGGTTGAATCAGTTTTGGTGGAATGAAATATGTTTGCATATTGTTTGCAAAAAAGGAAATGCGGTTCTCGTTGACCTTATTCTTTCATGTAAGAGCAGGCGCTGCCATTGGAACCTAATTGTCTGGAGACTTATCTGGTCTCATTCATTGATTTTTTTAATGGTAAAAAAGCTTGGTATGCTGTCTGATGTTGCAAACTGGTATTTTCTCATATTCTTTTTATTTATTTTCATGAACACTTGTGTGTGTGTGTGTGTGTAGAACAAGGAGTTTGTTGTTGATAGTCATTTCCCACATAGGCAAAGGAATCTGAAGTCCTAAAACAATCACATAAGATTACATTGAAGGAGGTGATTGCTATGCATGCACACTACATCGGTGGCCATATCGATATCGGCCACTAAAGGCTATTTCTAATGTTACCATTATTGGTCTCATAACAATATTAGGCCAACATTTTTAAGCCGATAAATCATGTATTATTTCCACTGGATGCACCACGTCACATGCGTGCTGCCTGCCACATTTGTATTATTTTACTGATATTTTGGTTTTGGTCTAGTTCAGGGACTTGATTGCTTTATTTATGCATTGTTTTTAGGTCAAGCTGTGGATTTCATTTATGTAAAAGAAAGTTGGCCATAGAAACAACAGTTAATTAATAAAGTTTTGAGATCAGTTCAAACATTTCTGAAGGTTTTAAAATAAAATCAGTTGTTTACTTTATGTTTGCCTTTATAAATAATATTATACAAAACATAAAAATGTATATTTATGTTTATTGGGCTAATATAAGGGCTATCATCTTCCAAATCTAAAGAGTTATCGTTATTGGTATCGGTCAAAAATTCCACAGGGTGCATCCCTATTGAATACTATCAACTGAGGCCAATGTTATTAACATTGTAACACTTCCCAATAATTAATTAATAGGACATTAGTTTATATGACAATGGAAAATGCTAATACTTTAGTTTAAGGAGGAATAGTTTATTTGTACTTATGAAGTACATATAATGCATGATTTTATTTTACATTCCTAATCCTACCAATACCTAAAACTAACTTCTATTTTAATAACTAATAATGAGCAGAACATTAGGGATTTATTGAAAAAAGTTAATGGTTTGCTAAAGTTTGACCTGAAAAAAAATTAATGTAAATGCCAACTAATATGTTATTAAAAATGCAAAAGTTTTAACTGTTATAATATTATATAACTAGTAAAATAATATTATGTTTGTTTATTTGATCTCGCTTTTTTATGCGAAATATTATTATAATTATATTATAATATAGTAATTATAATAAAAACTATATAAATTCTTATTATTTGATTATAATAAAAATTATAGTAAACATTTAAGCTTTATTATTGTTGTCCTGTCTTTATAATAAAAAAACCTCTCTGACCTGAACTAACAAACTAATGTTTACAAAGATGAATAAGTACTGTAGCATTGGTCAGTGTTATTTATTCATTCATTCATTTTCTTTTCGGCCTAGTCCCTTCACTAATCTGGGATCGCCACAGCGGAATGAACCGCCAACTTATCCAGCATATGTTCTACGCAGCGGATGCCCTTCCAGCTGCAACCCATCACTGGGAAACACCCATACACTCTCATTCACACACATACACTACGGACAGTTTGGCCTACCAAATTCACCTGTACCGCATGTCTTTGGACTGTGGGGGTAACCGGAGCACCCAGAGGAAACCCACGTCGACACATGAAAACTCCACACAGAAATGCCAACTGAACCAGCCAAGGCTCAAACCAGCGACCTACTTGCTGTGAGGCGACAACACTACCTACTGTGCCACCGTGTCGCCCCCAGTGTTATTTAATGCTAGTTAATACACTTAATGATGTTAATTAATGGAACTTTATTGTAAGGTCTTACCATTTTAGCCAACTGAATCTAAACAGTCAAAAATATTCCAAATGCCTAGCAGCAACCACATGCTAGTAACCACCTAGCAACACCCTACAACCACAAATAATCCCCTTGAAAGTACATAGCTACCCCCTAGCACCCACCCAGATTACCCTAGCAACCGTTTAATTCATTCATTTTCTTTTCTGCTTTGTCCCTTTATTAATCTGGGGTCGCCACAGCGGAATGAACCGCCAACTTATCCGGCATATGTTTTACGCAGCGGATGCCCTTCCAGCTGCAACCCATCACTGGGAAACATTCACACACATACACTACGATCAATTTTAGCCTACCCAATTCACCTATAGCGCATGTCTTTGGACTTGTGGGGGAAACCGAAACACCTGGAGGAAACCCACGCGAACACGGGGAGAACATGCAAACTCCACACAGAAATGCCAACTGACCCAGCTGAGGTTCAAACCAGCGACCTTCCTGCTGTGAGACGATCGTGCTACCCACTGCGCCACCATGTCCATGTCCTAAACTAACATAACTAATAAACTAACATTAACAAAAATGAATAAACACTGTAGCAACATAATGGCCACTATTATTTAATGCTTGTTAATACATTAAATAATGTTAATTGATAAAACCTTATTGTAAGGTCTTACCATTATAGATAACTGAAAGTAAAGAAAGTCTAAAATGTTTTATTATTAAAAAGTCAACTGAAATAAAGTAAACATTACTCATATTTAGTTAACATAAGAACTAAAACTGAAATATAAAATTTAAAAAAGCATATACATTATTCTTTTAAGAATACTTTAATAGTATCTCAATAGAAAAATAACACTTGCCAAGCCACGTTTATGTATTGTAGCCTGTAGAAAAATGCAGCTTTACAGTAATAAACAGTAAAATAACAATCAGTGATGTAAATTAAATATTAGACAGATCCAGAATCAGTTTTAAAAGGCAGATTAGTGTCACTTCAGCTCAGTTCAGTAATAAAAATGATTATATTTCACATTTCTTTGAGTGCCCATACATGTTGTGTATCTTAGTATGGTGAAAGAATAAGACACATTGTAATGTCTGGCATGTAAGAGTAGCTTCTAAATACACAAGTTTCCAAGGAGACCAGATGAGATTAGAAATGGACATTGTGAATAGAGGCGCTTTTTCACACTTTTGAGCATTAATGAATAATTTGGGATTCAGTAGCTGGCGCACAAATCTCTGGAAATGGTCTCCTGCCTTTGTCTTATATGGAGCGAGGGTTTGAGTTTATGTTTAGGTGCGTGTGACAGAGAAGAGGGTCACTTCATTTCAGATCAGCCATGGAAAAATGCTGTGGGCTGAACATTAAATATTCAATCTTAAAGCCTCCCGGGAACTGTATCAGGAGCCAAGTGACCAGTAGGCTTCACTTGTGACTTGGAAATGAAAATGTGCTATATATTGTTTGAGTGTTTTCTTATTAGGACCAAGAAAATGGGAGAAGAATCAAACATGGGTTTATGTGGAAAGGTATTCGCACCAAAAATTGTTTGGTTTATGTATATGTTTTTTAGTTTCATAGACTCTCAGAAAAATGGTACACGTTGGTACAAACAATGTTCCCTATATGGTACATTATTTGCAATTTATAAGTTGTACCGTATATGGTACAGAAAAGACTTGTATGATACTGTTCTGTACCTTTTATGGTACAGTTCAAATGAAGGTACACAATTGTTCTCATAAAAAAGGTACAAAAGTGTTGGACAACCCCTTCTTTATTACAATATCTATGAAAATAAATATTACTGGAAATGCAAAGTGATTTTATGAATAATTTCCATATTAAAACATGAATCCTCATTTAAAAGCATATGTTTAAAGATACTTATAAACATGAATTATTACGTTCTATCATACAAATCAACTGGTAAAACAAAACTATAGATATTGTAAACTAAACATTTTAATAAACATTTGGTAAGCATTTTCTGATAAATACAGTTTCATTATTGATATCCGCATGGCGTTTGCTTTCCACTACGCACGTGAGCTGGCAAAAGTCCTGCATATGCAAAGTGTTCATGCAGACATTTTAGTATTGTAAAACTAATCAAACATTGTGCATATCTCATTACAATACTTTTGCATAAGTCTGTTTCTATTTTAAAATTAAGTAAATTAAATGAACTTTTAAGTGATTACAAATTGGACAAAAAAATGTTTTATATTGTACATGGGAGTGCAGACTGCAGTGGTACAAATTTGTTTCTTTGTCTGAAAGTACAATTCCATAAAAAGGTTCTGCCCCAGTAACAAGGGTTTGGACCTACTTTGGTACAACATTATACCATTTTTTTCTGAGTGTACAAGGTGTCTGTTTTGGTCACCATATACCATACAACCAAAATGTTTTTTTTTTTTTTTGTTGTTCTTTCTTTGCTAATTAATTATATTGTAAGTATCTATTTTGATGTTAAATATGTTTTAATATAAATATTTTAAGTAATAAATTGTTAGTTTCAGCTCATTGACAAGGAAATATTTTTATCAGGTATATTAAGTTAGCTTGAGAATTAAAACTGAAATAAAAATAAATTATTATTAGATCAGCACATTAACAACAATACAAATACATAAAATAATTAAGCATAAAATACAATCAAAAGTATTTTCTTTGTTCTTCTTTGCTAATTCATATTATTGCAAGTCTCTATTCTGATATTAAACGTTAAACGATTGTAATATGCATATTTGAAGTAATAAATGTTTAGTTTCAGCTAGTTGCCAAGGAAATATATTTATCAGGTATATTAAGTTAGCCTGAGAATTAAAACTGAAATAAAAATAAATAAATATTGGATCAACACAATAATGATAATAATACATATAATAATTAAGAATACAATACAGTCAAAAGTTTTTTCTTTGTTCTTCTTTGCTAATTCATATTTTTGCAAGTCTCTATTTTGATATTGAACGTTAAATAAATTACAGTTGAAGTCAGAATTATTAGCCTCCTTTGAATTTTTTTTCTTTTTTTAATATTTCCTAAAGGATGTTTAACAGAGCAAGGAAATTTTCACAGAATGTCTGATAATATTTTTTCTTCTGGAGAAAGAGAAATTTGCTTTATTTCGGCTAGAATAAAAACAGTTTTTAATTTTTTTAAATCGATTTTAAGGTAAAAATTATTAGCCCCTTTAAGCTAAATTTGTTTTTGATAGTCTACAGAACAAACCATCATTATACAATAACTTGCTTAATTACCTTAACCTGCCTAGTTAACCTAATTAACCTAGTTAAGCCTTTAAATGTCACTTTAAGCTGTATAGAAGTGTCTTGAAAAGTATCTAGTAAAATATTATTTACTGTCATCATGGCAAAGATAAAATAAATCAGTTATTAGAAATGAGTTATTAAAACTATTATGTTTAGAAATGTGTTAAAAATCTTCTCTTCGTTAAACAGAAATTAGGGAAAAAATAAACAGGGGGCATAATAATTCAGGCAGTTTAATAGTTCTGACTTTAACTGTACATATTTTAAGTATGAAATATTTAGTTTCAGCTAGTTGCCAATGAAATATATTTATCAAGTATATTAAGTTAAAACTGAAATAAAAATGAATTAATATTGTCAACACAACAACAGCAATAATAAAAATAATACTTAAGCAGTTTGATTTACTTGTTAATTTATATTATTTCTTAAAAAAAAGCACTGTAGCAAAAAAAACTGCTCAATCATTAAATCAATATTCCTTCAAATTCATTGCTGAGTAAATTATTTAAATAAATGACAGTCAGGTTTAGGTTAATACAAGGGAAAATAAATAAAAAGGCTATTTTTTTTTGTTTTGAGATATATATCGTGATATCATCAAAAAGATTACACTTTCCACACCGTTCCGTTTTTGATTTAAACAAGCTATTCTCCCATCCGTCAAACTGTCAGACAGCAAAATGAGAGCAGCTCTGGATTATATTCAAAGACAGACTCCTCGCAGACTTGTAGGTCTGGAAATGAACTGTAGCAGCTTTCTTGTTTAATCTATATCAAGACAACATCTATAGCCCACCCACGTACAATCACAAGCAGGCCATCATATTCAGCCAACAGACTTTCTAGGTCAAAACACGAAGTCTAGCTTTTCCTCTATTTTCCCATTTGCATGATCCTGTCTCATTCAGTTTTCAGCTGGGTAATAGAAACAAACATGCATGTTTTTATCGGTACATGTTTGAGAGGAAAACAAAGGGAAGGTAAGAGCGACAGACACAAATGCAGAAGAAGAAAAAACGCTTTTGGGAACTAATGGAGATTTATTCATTAAAACATGTCTTGCATTGTCATGATAATTCGAGTCCAAGCCTTCAAGCCAAGACGGTTGATGATGTGTATCTGAGAGATAGGGACTGAGGCATTGCAGGTGAATAGGGTAAAGAAAAACAACAACTAATAATTATCATCGCTATATCTTCCCCAGCTGATTGATATATATTTAAGAATTGCAAATATTTTAATATTATAAAAATGCTATGTTTGAATATGCAAATGAGTTATTATTTATTTAAATATCTTCTAATTTGCATACATTTATAGCACTTAAAACAAGGACCATTGGATGAAACCAGGATTTTATTTTTTACATTTGTGACCCTGGACCATAAAAGTCGCATTGGTATGTTTTTGTCAATAACCAAAAGTACATTGTATTTATATATTTTATAGATAAAAAAAATACAACACATTAGATTAAGAAAAGAGATCCTTGCCTCGTTGCACTGGCTTCCTATACAACTCAGAGTTGATTTTAAAATGTTTCTTTTCACCTATAAAGCATTGCACAATTCTACGCAGTTAATATCAATGAACTTATTAGGCCATGTACAGCTTGTAGGCCCCATGATCAGTTTCTTTTGTCTGTCCCTCTGTCTCGCTGCAAATCAAAAGATGATCAAGCTTTCTGTGTTGTGGCCCCTAGGCTCTGGAACAGTCTCCCTCTGAACATCTGTATTTTTCCATCATTGGATGCCTTTAATTTTAACTTAAAGTCTTATTTTTACTCCCTTGCCTTTGAGTGATGCATGCATGTTATTTCTTATCTGTATTTTAGTATTACATATATACAGTTTAATTCAGAATTATTAAAGCCCCTTTCATTTCTTTTTTCTTTTTTCTTTTTAAAAGAGCAAGGAATTTTTACAGTATGTCTGATAATATTTTTTTTCTTCTGGAGAAAGTCTTATTTGTTTTATTTTGGCTAGAATAAAAGCAGTTTTTAATTTTTTAAAAAACATTCAAGGTCAAAATGATTAGCCCCTTTAAGCTATATTTTTTCGATAGTCTAAGATCATGTTCTATGAATATATTTAGTAAATTTCCTATTGTAAATATATAAAAGTAGTAATATGCATTGCTAAGCACTTCATTTAAACAATCTTAAAGGAGATTTTCCTTTCTTTTGAATTTAGATTTTTTTGAACCCTCAGATTTTAGATTTAAAATAGTTGTATCTGAGTCAAATGTTGCCCTGTCCTAACACACGTCAATAGAAAGCTTTTTATTCAGCTTTCAATTTTAGCAAAATGGACTCTGTTTTTGTGGTCCTTGGTCAGATATAAGAGTAAAAAGTTTTTACAGTGGGATTTTGAGTACCTCTTTTTATCAGTCCATAATTCAAAGTCGGTTGATGATGTGTGTCTGAGAGACAGTGACTGAGGGATTGAAGGTGAATAGGGTAAAAAACAACAACTAACAATCATCATCGCTGTACTTCTCAAGCTGATTGATTTACATTAAGAATTGCAAAACTTTAATATTATAAAATATCATGATTAATATGCAGAAATTTATATCACAAAAAAACCTGGACTATTGGAGGATATATTTTAAACATATGTGACCCTGAACCACAAAACCTTAAGTCTTAAGTCACATGGGTATATTTCTTTGACAATAGCCAAAAGTACATTGTATGGGAAAAAATTCTAGATTTTTCTTTTATGCCAAAAATGATTAGAATATTAAGTAAAGATCATGTTCCATATGATTTATGCATAATTTTAATGGAAAATATTCAAAAAATTTTCAAATTTACTGCTGCAAATGTATCAAAGCTCAATATTTGATTAGTAATTTGGAGTTTTAAGCACTTAATTTTGACAACTTTAAAGAAGATTTTCTTTTCTTTTGAATTTAGATTTTTTTGAACCCTCAGATATTAGATTTTCATAGTTGTATTTCAGTCAAAAGTTACCCTGTCCTAACACACATCAATGAAAAGCTTTTTATTCCGCTTTACATAAGAAAAATGGACTCTTATGACTGTTTTTGTGGTCCTTGGTCAAATATAAGAGTCAAAAGTTTTTACAGTTTGATTTTGAGTACCTCTTTTTATCAGTCCATGAATCAAAGCTGGTTGATGATGTGTATCTGAGAGACAGTGACTGAGGCATTGCAGGTAAATAGGGTAAAACAACAACAACTAACAACAAATAAATGTCTATCCATCACAAAAAACATGGACCATTGGATGATTGGATAAGTTTACTGCTGTAAATATATCAAAGCTCAATATTTGACTAGTAATATGCATTGCTAAGCACTTCATTTGGACAACTTTAAAGGTGTCTTTTGAATTTGCATTTTTTTAACCCTCAGATTTCAGAATTTCAAAAAGTTGCATCTCAGTCTAATATTGTCCTGTCCTGACAAAGTATACATCCATGAAAAGCTTATTTATTCAGCTTTCGATTAAATTGACACTTATGACTTATGACACTTATTTGTGGTCCTTGGTCAAATATAAGAGTCAAAGGTTTTTACAGTGGGATTTTGAGTACCTCTTTTTATCAGTCCATAATTCAAAACCAGATTAAAAAAAGAATTGTCTATCTTTTTGAATCGTCTGTCAAAAATTGAAATATATATCTGTATAAACCCTCAAAATATAGATATTAATAAAACTCTAATGCTTGGTCTTTGTATGTGCAGCTAAAGTGGAGATTTTTGACTCAGTGGAGGTGAAAAAATTAGTTCAGAGAAAACAGCCTTCAAAAATATGTATTGCAATTGAAATCTACAAGCACAAATTGATTAAGTGTGACTAAAGAAAGACCTAAAAGTATGTGCTGGATATGTTCTTTCCATTAGACCGTAGAAACACTTGACGAAAAACCCAAAATCTCAAAATTGACATGAAAAAAAAAAAAAAATGCCCATGTTTCGCCTTAAGAAAAATAGCAAGAGTAATGGATGGAGTGTATTTGAAGATCTTTTCTGTGGGGAAAAGGAGGAGGATAAGGTCTAGGTGTTGTTTTGCTTTGCTTTGCTTATTCATAGCCAGCTCTTGCTTTACCCAAACCAATATATCATTTTCTCCTGCAGCCGAGAAAACATTGACTTTGTAATTTCTAATCAACATCCTCGGTCTCACAGGGAGCTTCCCTTGAACACTTATTACACTGGATTCCCCAGATGTATAGTCAAGCTACACTGAGCACTATGTTTGCTTCTGCCTCTTAATGGTCGAATTAGCAGGATTCATTCCTTACCTCTTTTTTTTTAAGTCCCATATAGCATGTGCTCTTGAGATATTTTCATAGCCACATTTTATTGCTCTCAGGACAGGAAAAACAAGATCAGCTCTTCAGTATTTCAGCTGTGTGTTTCAAGCAATGTCAGGAATCTAAATTAAATGTTTAAATGGCAGCGCTCTCCTTCCCTAGTGCCTTCTGTGTCCTTTCCCAATAATCCGCAGGTGTTTTCTTCCAAACACTCATTCTCTGCTATCATTACACATGCTTCTAAGTGCATTTGAGAGAAGATAAAAATATTCTAATATATACAAGTATAATATATATATATATATACAGTGCATCCGGAAAGTATTCATAGCGCTTCACTTTTTCCACATTTCTTTGTTACAGCCTTTTTTTTTTTGCCCATTCCTCTTTGCAGTACCTCTCAAGCTCTATCAGGTTGGATGGTAAGCAACAGTGTACAGCCATTTTCAGATCTCTCTAGAGATGTTCAATAGGATTTAGGTCTGGGCTCTGGCTGGGCCACTCAAGGACATTCACAGAGTTGTTGTGAAGCCACTCCATTGATATTTTAGCAGTGTGCCTTGGGATCATCGTCCTGCTGGAAGTCGCCCCAGTCTGAGGTCAACAGCACTCTGACGCAGGTTTTCATTCAGGATGTCTCTGTACATTGCTGCATTCATCTTTCCCTCTATCTATGGTGGAAAGATTTGTACTCAATTACAAGTACTGTTACATTGCTAAAATTATACTCAATTACAAGTAAAAGTACTGGTGGTAAAAAGTACTTAAGTAAAAGTTGGGCTTGAGCCAACAACCTCACAAAAATTAAGTTGTATAAAAAAAAGTTTTATAAAAACACTTTTGTAACTTTATAAACAGAATTAACTTATCCCTAATGAATTAATACAGTCTGTATTACAATGATGACGGATTTACATGTTCTTGTGATGATTATCTTATCAATAGTGCGCCGCGATTATTTTCCAAAAGCAATGTTTTGCTATTGTGAGTATAAAAACAACAGAAATATACACAAATAAAAAAAGTCTCTTTAGAATTTCAAATGATGCCTCTTTTATCTGTACGATCAATAGACCATTTAATTAGAAAAAAGACTTGCAAATTAGGGAGAAACTTTGCTAATTACCTAATTGCACGAACGAACCGTCAGAAACCACAGAACAACACTGCCTAGTGCCTAAACATATTAATAAATAAATTAAATATCACACAAATTAAGTTATATCTTATCTTACCATAATGTGTTTTTTCAGATTAGAGACTGAAGTCTTGTAACAGGGTTTCTGCAGATATCATAATGTCAAATTTAAGGCTTAAGACCTTTTTAAGACCATTAAGCATTAAATTTAAGACCTATATCACAATATCAAAAACACGCGAGAGAAAATGCAAAATAACTAATTTTGTGGAAAAATAAAATTATTTAAATTGAACGGTACTAAAGACAGGTTAGATGCACCATTGAACTACAGGAAAAAAACAAACAAACATCTTAAGTCTGATTTATACTTTCGCCTGGCGCCACATCGCGCACATCACAAAACGATATTTCGCTGTTGAGGTATTCTTTAAAACGACAGGGGCCGGTCAAAAGAAACCCACCGCAAAGTCAGACGGATAAACAAAGAAGTAGGAAGTTTCCGGACCTACGTCATATTAATATTGTTTAAGATTTTAAAACTTAAACAGTGGGTAGCGCTCTCGCCTCACATCAAGAAGGTCACTAGTTCAAGCCTTGGCTGGGTCAGTTGGCGATTCTGTGTGGAGTTTGCATGTTCTCCCTGCGTTCGCGTTGGTTTCCTCCGGGTGCTTCGGTTTCCCCCACAAGTCCAAAAACATTCGCTTTAGGTGAATTGGGTAAGCTAAATTGTCCATAGTGTACTGTATGTATGTGAATGAGTGTGTATGGGTGTATTCCAGTGATGGGTTGCAGCTGGAAGGGCATCCGCTGCGTTAAACTGTGGCGACCACAGTTTAAGAAAGGAACTAAACCGAAAGGAAAATGAATGAATGATTATAAAGTTTTATAACCATTTAAGATTTTTTAAATCAAACTTTGATGCATCACTCGCTATATCTCGGACAGTTTTACCTCTTAAAGTTAAATATCAATGACAAGAGAAAATGGGTTGCTCTACAATTCTATTTTTTATTATGGCAAGTAACTTTTTTATTTTGCCCACTTAACAATTCACATATTACTGTCTGGCTAGTTTCTGTCCTTTACTTATAAGCTGAAAAGGCAATGATTGTCCAACAATCCTGTCCATTAATCACCAATAAAGCCTAGAAATTGGGCATCAGTATACTGTAAACTGATAGGTTCAAATATTCTTTTCCAGTTATTAAAGACATAATTTGTTACTTAATTTTAGTTTGCTATTAAATTGTTTTAACTTCAACATTTTACATCAGTGTAAAAACTATAAATGGTGGAAAAACATATTCTGTAATATTAAAACCACCTGGGTCTCCACTTTTGCCATGGCATCTTTTTTGTTTTAACAAACTTATCCCTCAGGTTTTTCCAAAGTTTTTAACAAAACATTTTCCTCCTTTCCATGACTGTTGCAATTTCTAGCCAAGAATTATTGGTCATCTGGTTATCTCTATGATGATCACGCATGGTCGGATCGTTAGGATGTCTGTACAGTTTCAGACAAAATCTCTACAAAGTGATTCATATTCAACTCAAATCAAAGGCGGCGCTGCGCGAACTGTTCACCCGAAATCATGTCGCGCGCACATCGATGACGTCACATTCGCTGCGCGCACTATTGCATGTTGGTCTTATTTGTAGTTGTAATACCGCAAATTACATTTGGACTAGTGAAATAAAGAACTACAACACCACGAAAACCAAGCAACAGCAACAAAAATTAATTTAAATGAGCATTAGATGTAGCGTTACATGGACATGGGAAAAATAAGACCTGTGCAAAAATATTTAGACCTAGAACAGCGAATTGAAGACTTTTTAAGGCCTAAAATTTAGATTTTAAAATTTTAGACTTTTTAAGACTCCGCGGAAACCCTGTGTTAGCCCGATGGCACAGCAGAGGGCAGGTTTCATCCACTTATTTTATGCGCTTTTTGGATATGCACATAATAACGGTTGATGGAAACGCCATGATGCGCATACATTTTGAAAATGTGTGTGAATGGACACACCAGCAGGCTGAGCACATTGTGAAACATCTAAAGTGTTGTTTTGGTCATTCTAAAATGCCTTAACCATTTCAGTATTAGTGTTATTCATTCATTTTCTTGTCGGCTTAGTCCCTTTATTATTCTGGGGTCGCCACAGCGGAATGAACCGCCAACTTGTCCAGCACATGTTTTACGCAGCAGATGCCCTTCCAGCTGCAACCCATCTCTGGGAAACATCCAAACGCACTCATTCACACTATGGACAATTTAGCCTAACCAATTCACCTGTACTGCATGTCTTTGAACTGTGGAGGAAACCGGAGCACCCAGAGGAAACCCACGCGAACGCAAGGAGAACATGCAAACTCCACACAGAAACGCCATCTGACCCAGCCGAGGCTCAAACCGGCGTCCTTGCTGTGAGGCGACAGCACTACCTACTGCGCCACCCCAGTATTAGTGTTATTATATTATTAATTACCTCCAGAATTGTCAAGAGCGCCTGCACTCCGTGTCTCGTGCCTTCAAACGCCAGCGCGCGTGTCAGGATTGCCTTCTGAGGTGCAAGTCATTTATTAAATGAAGATAATATATTCACGCAGCTTCTTCTACCACAGTAAATTCCGTTTTTACTGTTGATATTTGTCACCAGTTAAATTAGGAAGTGGCGATTTTGTTCTGTTTGACTTGTTGGACGGAAATGCTGCTTTATTCGCACGTCTTTTATGCGATATTTCAGTTTAGGGCATACATTTAATTAGCATTTTTAGATGATAACACAGTCATTCACACTGCATCAGCACAGCTGTCCCCTTTCTTCCCTATATGTACCTATGTAGGTGAACAGCTCCTCCGGGTGTGGCCATGGGCATTCATCCTCTGCTATTTCTTCCTCATTTCTGCATTCTTCAGATTCATTATGGCTGTCTTGAATCTCCATATGTTAATCGATAACTTTGTGACTGTATGATGACGGTCAGCTCACGTAAATCTGCAGTAGCCTGAACTTGTTTTTCAGTTCAAATAATGTACCAGGCTTTTCATTGGTCCGTTAAGATGAGATTTTTTATTGGCTACCGAAGTCAGTGGTTGAAATATTAATTTAATTACAGTACTCTGAAACTAATTGTGATTTTAAAAGTAACGAAGTAAATTACTCAGCTTAATTTGTACTCAAGTACAAGTAAAATTACAGACTTAAAATTATACTCATGAAAGTACAAATACCCCAAAAATGTACTTAATTACAGTAACGTGAGTAAATGTAATTCGTTACCTCCACCACTGCGGAACACTAGTCCCGCCTCAAAGTTCCTCTGATTGGTCCACTGGAACTGACAGTACCACAAATGAGTGCTGCTGTGGGTGAAAGTTTAAATTGTTTTATCTTCACAAGGCGTCTAAAAAAAATGTGGCGCTGCAAAAAATATGAGTGTATTATGGTCATGCACATCTGTTAAACAATGGAAATATACTGCAAGATGCTGTCTCTTCATGTGTGCACGTAAGTCAGTCTGTGATTAAGTGAGGGCCTTCCCTACACACACACACAAAATATTGAATAGTTACCCGCTGCTATGGATGGACTGCTAGCATTTTATTAAAAGAGATTTCAGTTTTGAAGTTTACTAAATCTTAAATTTAATACACAATTACAGTTTTTTTCTGTTGTTTTAGGAGTTTCCTATTTATAAAGTTTTATTTTTAATTATTGTGTTTATCTTGTACTTTTGCATCACAAGAAGCTCTTCAGTTCTGTAGCTGACTGTGACAAAACACTACTGACTGTTCAAAATAAACAGAAAAAGCAACCCCTTGGGATTTGTTTTTATTCCTGTTGTACCATTCCCATATATATGTGTGTGTGTGTGTGTGTTTGTGTGTGTGTGTGTGTGTGTGTGTGTGTGTGTGTGTGTGTGTGTGTATATATGTATGTGTATATATACACACACACACACACACACACACACACACACACACACACACACACAAACAGTATATATATATATATATATATATATGTGTGTGTGTATATATGTGTGTGTATGTATGCATGTATATGTACACACACACACATATATATATATATATATATATATATATATATATATATATATATATATATATATATATATATATATATATGCATGTATATACAGTTGAAGTCAGAATTATTACCCCCCTTTTGAATTTTTTTTAAAATATTTCCCAAATGATGTTTAACAGAGCAAGGAAATTTTCACAGTATGTCTAATAATGTTTTTTTCTTCTGGAGAAAGTCTTATTTGTTTTATTTCTAGAATAGAAGCAGTTTTTAATTTTTTAAAAGCCTTTTTAAGGACAAAATTATTAGCCCCTTTAAGCTAATTTTTTTAGCTTAACCATCAGAACAAACCATCGTTATACAATAACTTGCCTAATTACCCTATCCTGCCTAGTTAACCTAATTAACCTAGTTAAGCCTTTAAATGTCACTTTAAGCTTTTTAGAAGTGTCTTGAAAAATATCTAGTCAAATATTATTTACTGTCATCATGGCAAAGATAAAACAAATCAGTTATTAGAAATGAGTTAATAAAACTATTATGTTTAGAAATGTGTTGAAAAAATCTTCTCTCTGTTAAACAGAAATTGGGGAAAAAAATAAACTGGTGCTAATAATTCAGACTTCAACTGTATATACGTATATATATACAGTAAACAAATATATTCGCACCCACAGTATATATATATATATATATATATATATATATATATATATATATATATATATATATATATATATATATATATATATATATACTGTGGGTGCGAATATATTTGTTTACAATTTGTTTTTTAAAAAATCTAACTGAAAAAGGACGTCTGTTTCATAGTATGACCCATCTGCCATTTCTAATGATGAATCTACTTGAAGTGCTCGTCCTCATTTTATCCGATCTTGATGATAAGTACTTTTAAATAAAGCATTGCATCCTTGAGATCCTTAGTCCCGGCTTCACCTCTGTACATGTGCCATCCTTTGTGGTTTCATGTTCTAAACTTGCCACAAGACTTTCGCACCATTCTTCACCACGTTTGCATTTAAGTGGGTCATTTACTCCAAGGTGTGCTTGAACTCTCCAAATAGCTTTTCTTCTGGGGTTATTTTCTCTTCAAGTAATGTGGAGAATTAGATTCAGCATTCTTCAGCACATGCAGTACTGCATGATTGCCTGTGACCTCTTTGTAGAAGTTATCATCTGCGGATATTGTGGTTTTGTCAGAGAACCGCTCTCGTAAAGCCCCACGGAGGCTAATTCTCAGGAAACATCTCTTTCTCATTAACCCTCCATTCTGAACGCATTAAAAGATTTATTAGTCATAAAGTCGAATACAGACTGAGGAAAAGTGACTTTAGCATGTTTTCCAAATATCTGTGTATGGGAAGTTCCCATATTGGGCTCTAAAATCCACTCATTAGATTAATAGATAGGATAGAGCTTTGACATAAGAGAAAAAGCTAGAATGTTTTAGTAAGATTTTGACATAAAAATAGACCAAAACATGAAACTAGCTGGATTGAATGAGCATTAACATTGCAGCCTATGAGAAGCTGCAGATATAAAGCTGTTTATGTTGACCTGCGAGCCTTTTACAGACACTCTCAGGTCACTTTTAAGTCTTTAAGGTTCAAACAGCTACAGCGAAACTACATTAAAGCAAGGCAAGCCTGCAGGCATCCCAGCAGCCCTGTCATTGGAGCCGAATTACACCGCGTCCCACAGGACCTCCAGCACATCTGTTTGTGCTCAGAGTGCTGTTGTAATGTTTAAGAGGTTGATTCTACACTGTTTACTTCATGTCACCATGCAGGTTTTCAAGTTTTGTCCCATGTGAATTTAAAGGATCTTAAAAAGAGGCTGACTTTGAAAGGTTTTGAGTATGAATGGGCTGATTTGGGCAGTTTAGGAGGGAACAGAATGACATGCACAAATGCAGAGATGACATGACAAAGGGTTGTGTTGTGTGTAAAGACGCAAACAGAAAATTCAGCATACTGTATGTACACACACACACACACACACACACACACACACACACACACACACACACACACACACACACACACACACACACACACACACACACACACACACACACAATTAAATAAACCTGAACAAAATGGCTTTTTTTAAGCAAAAGTCAATATTTTAGAGTGACCTTTTTTGGCCGTAAGCACATCTTTAACTGTTTTGGGAAAATTGGTAAATGCTGCCTCTAGGCATGGGTCGGTATAAGATTCTGATGGTATGATAACCTTGGGTAAAAATATCTGTATTGTGATTACTGCTCTAAAATATATTCTTTTTAAATGTCAGGGAAAAACTCAGCAACTTTTTCCCCATTTAACAGATTATTTCATAAACAATTACAGTATCATATTTTGGAACAGTAAACATGTCAGACTAAATAATTAAAATAAATCATTGACTTCTGCTATCTTCATTCATTTCAAAAACACTGATTTCTTTACAACTTAAAAAGGTATCTTTGGATATATTTGATTTCTGTGAATTTAAATAGACCACTGCACTGTTCAGGTCTATAGTTGGTCTATGGGATGTTGGTGTATACTGTAGATGATTTCTTTTTCAGATGTTTGCTGAATTGCGGGCTGACCAGTAGCTTTTGATGTGGATGTCCCTTTGCTGCTGGAGATATTGTTGCCCTAAATAAATACATTTAAATAGTCTTTGACAACAAAGCAACAGCTTGCATATACGTTGAAATGGTATAATGTTAGCCGTTTTAAAGCTGTGACTTTTCCAAACCACTGTAAACCTTGAAACCAGTTATTGTCCCATATTTAAGTCTGGACTGTAGAGTGTTTTTGGAGCTGTTTGTCTTTCCAATTTCACTGTCGTAAAAATGTGCTTGGGATCATTATCATGCTAGAAAATAAAACCATTACCAATCAGACACTTTCCAAAATGGATGCTTAAATTACAACCAGTCTGTATTCGTGGCACTCACAATCCCATCAGTTCAGACAAAGTCGCCAACATCACTGGCAGAAATACAGCCCCAAACCAGGACAGAGCCTATTCACATATTGCACCAAAACAAATCAAATACTAACCTGTACTTTTTGGCTGTATTCTGATGGAGAACACGTCTGTGCTCAAACTGCTGTTGAGATGTTTGAAGAGGTTGATTCTACAAAGTTTACTATGCCAGTTTTCAAGTTTAATCCCCTGTGAATTAAAAAAATCTTAAGAGTGAAAAGTGTGGGTATAAATGAACTGGATTACAGTGTATAGTCTGAAAAAAAAAAATCCATGCGCATATCATATGCATAGAGGACCTGACAAAGGTTTTGAATGTGTGCATGTGAATATGAAAAGGAAAGAGAGTGAGGGAGTATTAGTGGCAGATGAAAGCTGGTGTGGGGCGAGCGAGAGCAGGCGTGATGGGGGGCTCCCGGCACCACTGCAGCTTGTGAAACACAGAGCCAGGCTGCTGCTAACTGGAGCGCCATGAATTAGTAAAGGCTTCTGGATGAGTTCTAATGGCCCTCAGCCTAAGCCTGCACTGTCTTACTCAGTCCTCCAGAGAGGATCGAGCAACAGTCAACCAGAGCAAACAAGCACAATATACTGGATTTGAATGAGTAATGAGAGAACGCAGAATATAGGAATAGAGAGGAGAGGATCTAGTCGGTGACAGTCGCACAAAATGTTTTTTTTTCTATCTACTCTTTATGTCTTATGTATAAGTCAGAATTATATTATTCCCCTGTATATTTTTCCCCATTTTCCGGGATTTTTTTGCAACATTTCTAAACACGATAGTTTTACTCCTTTCTAATAACTGATTTATTTTATGTTTGCCATGATGACAGTACATAATATTTTACTAGATATTTTTTCAAGATACTAGTATTCAGCTTTAAGTGCAATTCAAAGGCTTAACTAGATGAATTAGGTTAATTAGGCATATTAGAATAATTAGGCAAGTCATTATATACAGTAACAGTGGTTTGTTATGTAGACGATCAAAAAATATTGCTTTATCTTATGATCACCAGCGATCGAGCGGCTGCAGATTGCTGGTAAACGCGCAGATCGCTAACGGACTACAAATCCCATTACATGGACTACAAGTTCCAGTTATGCACGCTCACACGCACCTGTTCCAGATTCCGCAGTTTGCACACACTCACAGCCGGAGGATCATTATGGACTGATTACAAGGACTATACTGTATACACAGCACACATGCACACTTCATTGCTGAGTCTTGTTATACTGATTTTGAACATTACAATGCGTTGTCCTTGCCTTCCCTTCCGTGTTTGAATCTTGCTTTGTTTGTTTTACGTTGTCTGCTGCTTGCCTTCTGACCACTCGCCTGATATTTGATTATGACTCTGGATTGCCTGTTTGCCCATGTGTTAACTGTTGCTTGCCTGACTATTCTCTGTGTAATAAACCCTGCATCTGGATCTGCACCTCTGTTGTCAGCGTCCCATTCACATTACAATTGACCTTAAAATGTGTGGGTGTACTGCTTTTATTCTAGCCCAAATAAAACAAATAAGACTTTCTCCAGAAGAAAAAATATTATAGGAAATACTGTGGAAAAATTGCTTGCTCTGTTTTACATAATGTTTGATATATATATATATATATATATATATATATATATATATATATATATATATATATATATATATATATATATATATATATATATATATATATATATATATATATAAAGAAATTCAGAGGAGGTCTAATACTCTTGACTTCAACTGTATAATGCAGTTAATTACATCTTTAGTTTTATTGTGTTTTTAGCAGGCAAGAATATTCACAATGCAAGCTGTAATGTTTGCTTATTGATTCATATAAACTGGCTCTTTTTATTAAGATGTTAGAGAAGATTCACTAAACAGCACTGAAATTGCAGCACTAAACTACATCTACTCTAATCCTGATACAGTGTTTTCATTTAAATACACTCTCTGTAAACACGAGCGTTTTCCAAAATTTGCTTGTTTACTCTAAAATATCTGAAAATGCTTAGATCGATGTGCCACACATGAGTAAAACTGTCCACCACCAAACAGCAACTACGAAAAGACATTCGGTCTCCATTGAAGAAATGCAAACTGAAGTATGTACAAGCTGACATTAATTTTTAACAACGCTATCAAACTGGAGAGCAGCTAAACCAATGGCAGTTCACCGTCATCCACCATCTTGCTTTAGGCTGGATGGGTCACATGATTACTTCAGATGACTAAAAGTGTGTCATCGCTTCTAAACGCCCCCATTTTCATAGTCTGCACTATGGGAAAACGGTGTAGAGAAAAGATGCATTTATTGTAGATACAATATAAAGGATTCAGCATAATGTATAATGGATTTTTTTTTCCTTTTCTAGAAAGAAAATGCATATAGAGAGCAGAATAAATATAGTTTTCAAAAACAAGTATTGTATGCCCTCAAATATTTTTATTCCAATGTTATGTATAGTATTTTCTTCTTCTTAACAGTGACACTTTTTATGTCTTGTTCTCACCAAAGCTGCTTTTATTTTGATAAAAAGAAAATGTGACATATTTTTAATTATTGCTCAATCATTCTTGTTTTTTATCAAACTTCACTCCAGGCTTAAGTGTCACATTATCCTTCAGTAATCATTCTAATATGTTAAAAATGGTTAGCTTGGATTTTTTGGTGGATACATTTTCAGGCATGTTAAGAAAGTAAAAAACAAAAGGGAAGTTTTAAAAACTAATTTCGAGGGGAGCACGTGATATGATTGATCATGGCTGGTCTCTGATCCGTAATCCTTAGTAAGCCAATCGGATTAATCCAAACTAACTATAAGCAGCCTGTCTAAAATTACTCCCTTATCTAAGTTTTTCGAAGAATCCCCCCATCCACCCCATCTTACCCCTTTCCTCTTTTACCAGGGGGAGCTCTCGAGAACAACACGATCTCGTACCTTCTTACATGCTTTTCGACAAGGCGGGAGCCCTGGGCTCAATTATCTCCGAGCTCAGTGTTCTCTCTTGGGACAGCATGCCAAACTTCCTAATATTATCAAGCAATATCTAAGTGTGAACTCTTGAAATTATGTAAAATATATTTAATGTTTTAACATTATAAATATCGTTACTGTTTCATACTGTAAGGCAACAAAAATCTAAAGGAAAGGATCAAAATAAATCAGAGAAAACAAGAATAGATAATTTAAATCTACACTGTAAAACCCAACAGTCAACTTTATCAAATGAAATGAGTGTAGTTAACTCAAAATTGACTGAAAGTTAATTCTACTCATTTGAAAAGAGTTTTGAACTCAGTGTTGAAGGTAATGAGTTTATTAAATATCTCATTACTTCAACTTAAATGGAGTAAGTTCACAGTACTCATATAGATTTGTTTTTTAACTCAAATGAATTGTTGCAATCGGTTTCCTGAAATGGTTTGAGTTGCCTTAACTTATTGGGTTTTACAGTACTCAGTTGGTTTGAGTTCTCTTCATTTATTGGGTTTTACTGTGCTCAAATTGCTTCATTTACTTAAATGGAGTTCACAGTACTCATTAGGATTAGGTTTTGAACTTAAATGGATTGTTGCAATCAGTTTCATTAAATGCTTTGAGTTACCTTAACTTATTAGATTTTACAGTGTATAATACAATATATATATCTAAACTATACAGTGCTTTCGACACATAGACTTTACTTACAGGTATATTAACAGCTGCCCAAGTATATTTGGCGACACTTTTTAAAATGATTTCTATTATTATCATCCTTTTACACTTTTTTTTTTCATATCCGCCCAAGATAACCAAATATCTGTGATCGATTAACCAGTGGAATAATACCTCTCGTTTACCTGTTTCGTAGGCTACTGCTGGTTCTGTGTGGGTGCACTGTCAACTCTCAAGTGCTCTGCAGACCCACATAGAAGTGCCTTTTGGTACTTAGAAATGCATCCGGCTGGGGTTCCTAAATCTCCTAATGTCTAGTATTTGGCTCTTGCTTTCGAAAGTTGTTGTTAATTGTATGCGTATTTACATTACCTTTTTATTTAAACCTACTTTCGTTTTGCTTCAAAGCTGACTGCGCGCGCACAGCCGAGAGAGTGAGAGAAACGTTAAATAATTCATCCTTTAATAAACGACTCAGAAAAACTTTACTATATACTCGGAGGGGACGAAATGACATCTAAAATATTTGTACACCATTAGAATAGTAGAATAGTATTTAAATAATCTACACTAAAAATTGTTATATATTGTATGTTGTCTGTTTTTATTCCTTTTTTCTGTCGTTTATTTCTCATTTGCTGTAGATTTTATGAATTTGATGATGTTAATATACAGTTGAAGTCAGAATTATTAGCCCCCCTTTGAATTTTTTTTTCTTTTTTAAATATTTCCCATGTTATGTTTAAGAGAGCAAGGAATTTTTCACAGTATGTTTGATAATATTTTTTCTTCAGGAGAAAGTCTTATTTCTTTTATTACAGCTAGAATAAAAGCAGTTTTTAATTTTTTAAAAACCATTTTAGGGACAAAATTATTAGCCTTTAAGCTATTTTTTTTCGATAGTCTACAGAACAAACCATCATTATACAATAACTTGCCTAATTACCCTAACCTGCCTAGTTAACCTATTTAACCTAGTTAAGCCTTTAAATGTCACTTTAAGCTGTATAGAAGTGTCTTGAAAAATATCTATTCAAATATTATTTACTGTCATCATGGCAAAGATAAAAAAAATCAGTTATTAGAAATGAGTTTTTAAAACTATTATGTTTAGAAATGTGTTGAAAGAATCTTCTCTCCAGTAAAATAAAAGGGGGGTAAGTGGTGGGGGTGGTAATAATTCAGACTTCAATTGTATATTTTATACATATCTAAAATGCTTTGGCATTACTGTACAAAATGTCATGCCAATAAAGCAACCTGAACCTGAAAAGCTGTCTTTCATTCTGGCTACCACTGCAAGTATATTTCAAACTTATGGGAAACACTACTATAACATAGTAAAAAAAAAAGCACAATTTAAAAAAAAAAAAGTGTGCAGAGAAAAGAATCGAAAGCAAGAAAATTGAAACCCATGGGGAAGATGAAGATGTTGAGATTAATCAAAGCAGAGAATTAGGGAAGGGATCATGCTGCGATGAAATCAAACCACTGCTGTCCCCCTACAGTATGTTCCATCAGTGCTCTAGTTAGCCAGGCTTCAGCCTCAGGACACTGCCAGATCTGCCTATCATAAGAGCACAGTGAGCCTCTACCTGAGCTTCACCTCATTCATTATTCATAGAGGTAATAAAAGTCTCTGTAGAGCTCTACTCTATCTAATCTCTGCCATTTTCCGCTCTACTGTGGGGTGCAAAGCTGTTTAGGGAGATGTATTTTAGGTCGAAGCCTCTAAAGGTAATTTTGTCTAATTCGCTCTATGATACCATGTGTGGTGAAAGGTACCGCTGCTGTGCGCGGAAGAAAGAAAGTTAGGCAAGCAGAAAATAATAGAGGAATGGATTCAAGGGATAACAAAACATAAGGAAAAACTGATGACTGTGTGAAAAATGTGACTGGAGAATGAAGAGTGAAGGACCATGATTCTGCAGTGAAAATGCTTCTCTATATATGGCTACCTTGGATTTATAAGGTTTTATCTGACAATTTTGTCAACATCGAGTTATTCGCATATTCTTACTCTGTGACAACTTGTTTGCATTATGAAATGTTATTTTTGAGTTGTGTATTTTGGGATTTTTTTTTTGGAAAAGTAAAAGTTTTTGAAAGGTTCCACATAGCAAAATTTCTCTGGCCCAGCTCTGGCCCACACAATCAGGTTTTGCTTGGCCCAAATGCCGCAGTGAATTACGGTACATGACTAAACCAAGTCTGGCTTCCAGACAAGGACCAAATATGGACCATATCTGGGCTAAGTCTCAGATATATTAATAATTCATAACTGGGCCAGATACATGTAGGTTGGTGTGCCACAATTGCAATGAAATTGATAAACCCATGAAGCATTGCGCTTTAAGCACACTAAGGGTGTGCAATTTTTAACATCTGGTCCAAATACTACATTTTACATCTGGCCCAAATCTTGTGTGCTGCCTTAAAGATGGTGCCACTTCTGCCAAACTCAGGCCATGTTTGGCCCACATGCTGTATGCCAGTGTAACGGTTATTACTCGGTTTCCTTTGGGTTGTGCACAGTAAAGACAACACCAAATCAGATCTGACACCAAATCACGCCTTGGATAGATCACTTTATTCTGGTTAACAGAGTAAAAACACAGTGATCAGTTCCAGCAGTCTATGTCGTCCACGACCACTCTCTTTGCTGGCGCGAATAATAATGACCTGTCCGGAACTAGTTTATAACATGCCACCAACCAATGAACAGAGAGGGGGGTCATTTAGAATTAAAAGGCCATGTACATAAAAGTGGAAGCATTTTTATAACCTGTTACACCAGTGCCAGATGAATGCATCCTGTGCCAGCTTTATGCCAAATCTGGGCCAGAATTCTTTGCTACCTGGGGTTCTACTTTGAATGCACACAAGAGGCATTGATCCGGTCAGGATCACATTAGGGTGATAATGAGTGCAATTAAATCCATGTTTAAACAATTCTATCATTATTTACACACCCTTTACTTATTTCAAATTTTACAGTTTGACTTTCTTCTGTTGAACACAAAAGAAGATATTTTGAAGCTGAAAACCTGAAGCCATCAACTTTTAATAGTATTTGTTTTTCATCTTTTTTCAAAATATCTTCATTTGTGCTCAGCAGAATTCAGAAACTCATAAAGGTTTGGAACCACTTGAGGGTCAGTAAATAATGCGTCATTTTTAATTTTTTGGGTGAACTATCCCTTTAAGCTAGGGGTGTCAAACTTACTGGAGGGCTGCACCTCTGCACAGTTCAGCCTAATTCCTAATTAAACACACCTGATCAAACTAATTAAGTCCTTCAGACTTAAAATCTACAGATAAGTGAGTTGAAGCAGGGCTGGAACTAATTCTGCGGTCACACTAGAGTTTGTGCGTGCGAAATTCTGTAGTACGGCACTGCAAAAAGGGGCAGGATTAAACAAGATGATCAGACATTAAAAAAGCGAGTGATCGGCCTCTGTTTTAAATTTCTGTTTTGATCCTCGATTCATCTCAGGCAGTCATGTGATGCGATTTCGCAGGTCAGAGTTCACCAAGCACAAGTTTGCACAAGTTTCCGGTCTGATGCATTCACATGCATATGAATGGAAGTCTATGGGGAGAAAAGTGCAGTGTGATCGCAGCTTTAGACAGGAGTTTTACACCTCTGCTTTAAACAGTATTGAAGTGTGATGTTAAAATGTGATTGAAAAGAAATTACAGTATGTGTTTTCCATCTAAACCAAATGAAATTTAAACTAATGGTTCCTGCAAAAATAATTACCCACATATTACAAAAATTCCCATTTACAAATTTGTGGAGATTTTGATACAGTATTATATCAGTAAGTATTATATCGATATATAGAATACATTTAGGGTCTTTGACATGTTCCACCATTTTATCTTTTATGATTTGGAATGTGTAAAACATATGCCAGAGTAGTTGGCGGTTCATTCCGCTGTGGTGACCCCTGAATAATGAATTGATTTCTAAATAATGAATAAATCATGGACTAAGCCGAAGGTAAATGATTTGGAATGCAAAAACTTTAAAGCTCAATATCTCAAAACTCTTGTGTTTAAATTGTGCGAACATTTTTATTTTAATGTTTTGTACGTTTACAAAATCTCAAAATGTTCACTTTTATTTTCAGGATTCAATTAGATAATCTAAAAACAACCACTTATAAACAGCCCAGCACAGAAATGTTTTGTTGCCCGCTGGTGAATTTCATTTCTATAAAATAATATGAAAGCTGTGTTTATACAGAGGATCTTTATGACACAGATTCTTCATCCTTTGACATGTTATGTTCACTCTCTCTCTCTCTCTTCTTTTGAAGTGATGGCTGGGCAGATCGTGATGAGGTGGTAGAAGGATTTGAGCAGGAAGCAGATGGTGGGATTACAATGAAGTTACAAACGGAAGAAGTGCAGTCATTTAATGACTACTTTCTGAAGCTGCGTTTAGACACCAACAAAAGGAACCCATGGTTTGCAGAGTTCTGGCAGTACCGTTTCCAATGCCGAATCCCCGGTCATCCTCAGGAGAACCATAACTACCAGAAAATCTGTACAGGTAAGCCACTCAAATGATGCAGATGTGAATATGTAAGACATCAGTTTTATATGAGGCTTTAAAGAGGTCATGAACTGCCTTTTTAAACATGTTTTACTGTTCACTGAGGTCCACTTATTAAATGATTTCAAAATATCCAAAACATCATAATTTGGAAGCAATAGGCTATTTCGTGTCTTGTTTTCACCCCCTAATCAGAACATGCCATTTGAATAGGCGTGATGGATTATAGAATTGTAAGGCACAATCCCAAATCTATCCCTCAGTTCTTTTACTTACCCCTACCTCTCAGTTTGCGCGTTCATGTGAAAAGGCAAATCTCTTTTGTTTGGACACTTAAAGATAAGGGGAAGGGCATATAGCAAAGATTTTTCAGGACAACACTACCAATAAAGGGGTATGAGATATTTCCCTGAATACACCAGTTAAAGCAGCAACATGGCTGTAAAACCGAGCAAGGAGACTCACAAATGTAAAAAAAAAAGCAAAGATTTTTAGTACAAACAATCTTACATTCATAATGGCGTCCATGTGCTGTAGTCATGGTCTTCAAAGAAAAAATGCTAAATATTGCTAACAATAGTCCCTTATAATAACTGCTGCAAAATATTCCACAACATATTTTAAATTCTGATAACCTTACCCAATGACCAGTTTGTCAGAAATCTGGTGACGAGGAAGCTTTTTTACAGCATATCTGATGATATAATGTTAATTTTGTCTTCTTGTGGTTACATCCATGAATATGACTACTGCATAAATGCACAGTACAGATTTGTGCTTCTTGCAACCAGCCGTAACAGGCGAAACCCGGAACCTCAAACAACATTGCGAGTCAGACCAATCACAACAAACACACTTTTCAGTTGTGAAAACGCAAGACGTACCGCACTGCCTTTTTAAAGTAATACTAAAGAGCAGTGTGCTGCACATTTTATGTTTTTAAGCTGTATTAGTTGTCTTGTGACTAGAGCTAGTGATAACATATGATGATGTGTTGATGTGTAGTAGTGGTGTTCCATTTCTTAGGAGAATATTTCCATAATTACACATTTACACTCTGTTTCAAGGGTTAAAGGGAAGGCATAGGGGTATGAAATAGAAATGGGATTGGACCTTAGTTAATGCAATAAGTACGTCATATAAGGACTTAGTAATCAAAAAGGGGTAATATATGGTATAAGATACATATGAGCAATTTAAATGATGATTTTAACCTATTTTTGAACTTGCTTGACTGTAAATAATAAGAGCAAACATGAATGTTGTCAAGATTCTTGCCCTGAAAATCCTGGTTTAGTTTGGCCAACCACAAACACCTTTTGTTCCTCAGACTGTTTGCTCTCTCCTCTGCTTGATTAGTTTTTTCACCTTTGTCCGTTTGTAGTAAAACATTTTTTAAAATCTAGTCTGACTAATTAGTACAGCCCAAAATATGACAATAAATTTATCATTTTCAGCAGCAATAAAATAGCAAATATGCAAGTTTCAATTGATTTATTGACATCGTTTATATTCTGTGCCACTAAAATGGCCAATTGATGACACATCATGAAAACACTTTATAGTCGACACAGCATGAAAGTTCAGTGTCTAAGTGTGCCTGGTTTGTACTTGAATATGCTGTAAAATGAAATGAAAAAAGAGTAACTGATGTGTCTGGAACTTCATTACAAATAAGTTAATCCTAAATTGTTCCTACACTGTAAAACCCAACAGTCAACTTTATCAAATGAAATGAGTGTAGTTAAATCAAAATTGACTGAAAGTTAATTCTACTCATTTGTAAAGAGTTTTGAACTCAGTGTTGAAGGTAATGAGTTAATTAAATACCTCATTACTTCAATTTAAATGGAGTAAGTTCACAGTACTCATATAGATTAGTTTTTTTTTTAACTCAAATTGTTTGTAGCAATCAGTTTCCTCAAATGGTTTGAGTTGCCTTAACTTATTGGGTTTTACAGTACTCAGTTGGTTTGAGTTCTCTTCATTTATTGGGTTTTACTGTGCTCAAATTGCTTTATTTACTCAAATGGAGTAAGTTCACAGTACTCATTAGGATTAGGATTTGAACTTAAATGGTTTGTTGCAATCGGTTTCCTCAAATGGTTTGAGTTACCTTAACTTTTGGGGTTTTACAGTGTAATATTGGACTAACAAAAACGTTTTGATTACATAAATTTACAAGACTTTTTTTAAGCACAATGATGTCAAAAAATCAAGGGAATTGGATTAATCAGTTCTTGACCCTTTTAATACAGTGTAAATGTTATACAATTATCTTGTTCTCATAATATATGAAGTAAGAAATTACTTTTTAGGAATGCACTGTATGCATGATGACATTTTTCTGAATAACTTATGGTAACTGTATATTTCCCTACATTTTTTTTTCATGTAATTGTCTTCTGGTCGGCGCTTTAAAAGGTGATATAGGTAAACAGACTTGTGCTCCTTTATCTTTTGTGCTTTCCAAACAATTGTTCTCTGTCTTGCACACAGAAATTTTCACTTTTTTTTTTTGCTTCTATACTAAGCACTTTTATCATTAAGACAGCACTTGAGAGAAAACTAAATGCTGCTTCTGCCACTTAATATTTCTACTAATTATTATTTTTTTTTTGTAAATACCCGGACACTAATAACAAATGTAGTGTAATTTTCACTGAAAAAATTCACAAATGTTTTCATGTTACATTTGACTTATTTTAATAATCAGGTTTCAACTAAATTCTTTAGTTTATATAAAGTTTAAAGCTTAATACTTTTAGTCAATTTGAATGATGTAAGTTGAGATGACTAGAAAAGTAACAAAAAAAAATTAAGGCAGCAACATTTTTTTGCATTACAGTGTACAGCCTAAATGTTTTTGGATAGTTTTTTATTGTTTTACTAACAAGTGCCAAGAGCTTATAGTTTGTTATTGTTCTCCTCTTCTGAAAGAGCATCATGGTGGTAAGTGAGAGTTGATGAGAGACATTATGATGTTATGATACCTGCACTGAAGAAGCACTTCACTATGGCAACAGACAGCACAATAGGTTGGACTGTGTTTGGCTTCTTTGATTGGCAGAGCTGTTTTCAGTTATGAAGAAGATATGCAGCTCAGAGCGGTGTAATATGCAGAGACGTTTAGAGTGAGTGAAATTGTGACGGAAATAATCAGCTAGTTTCATCTTTGTCTTAAATAGCTAGACCTCTTTAAAAAAAAAAAGGGCATTTATGTCAAAACTTGCCACTAAGACTGTTCCTTGTCCCTGAGCATTCACTTGGAAAGGCATCAGATTGATATCGATCACATTTTCTTTTCACACGCTATATCTATAAGACTTTAATTTAGCCTAAAAGTCAAGCAAAGTCAGACAGTATACACTGCCAAAGAAAGATATCAGTCCAGCTTTTCTGTGCTGCTTGTAATGTAGGCTTGATGGCACTGAGAGCACAAGAGATGCTTGTTGCACAAGGAGAAAAATGATGTCACAAAGTGCAAGCTTGAAAAAAGACACAATCACAGTGTACTGTAACAATGTACTCACACCGTCTGCATGTGTGTGAGAGTGAAGAGTTCACACGGTTTATTTTTTCACTGCAGAAAACAATTTTTTTAATCAGTAATTTTGTCTTTATTCCTGTGTAAATATCTAAATATTTTTAGAACAAGCATAGTTACTTTAGTAATACTGTAACATCCCCGGCTCGTCCTCACTCACCCAATCCAGCTTCACCACTTCACACCAGTCCCATCCAATCCCGAGAACCTTCCCCTGATTATTAATTACCCGCACCTGTTCACTATTAGCCCGGACACTATATAATCTCACCTCCTCCGTTCACTCATCGTCCGGTATTGAAGTCGTATGGTTGTCTTCATCCAAGCTCCCTCGTCTTCTCTTCTTCCACGGATGTTCCTCCTGAGTCTTCGTAATCATCGCACTGATAAAGGGAAGTGTCTTTATTGTCTTACCTCATCTGAAGATCTATATTCACCTGCCTGCACTTTGTGCACACTGCCACCAACGGAGGTGTGAGGAGTGTTAACCCCGTCTTGACTTTTGCTAGGTTTACCTGGCGAAGATGTATGAGGTGTTCCTCGGATGATCTTCCTTTGCCCAGCACTGTGTGATACCTTTTATGATTTACGTTGAATAAACTAAATGAAAAGATAACCATCTCTGACTTCTTTGTATACCAGCGTGACAAATACTGTATAAGTAACATTTGTTTTTCATACTCATTGGAAAATGCATTATTACTATTCTTTTGAGTATAAATATCAATAAACTTTGATTGTGATTTATGCATTAAGAATTTAAAATATTTATGTGTGTGAGAAATAATTTTGTCTTAAAGATGAATATTTAAGATATGTTTTACTTGAGAAACAAGACAATAAATAAATAAATAACAATTATTATTATTATTCCTTTGAGCATAAATATCAATAAGCTTTGATTATGATTTATGCATTAAGAATTTTAAATATTTAATGTGTGTGAGAATTAACTTTGTCTTAAGGATAAATATTTAAGATTTGTTTTACGTGAGAAACAAGACAATAAATAAACAAACAAATAAATAAATAAATAAATATATAACAATTATTATGATTATTGTTATTTTAATTTATTCAAATTTTGTTTTCTTATGCAGTTCTAGGAACTGAATTTAAATAAGGTGAAATGTAATAACATTTAATGAATCTAAGGCTGCATTTACACTGCATGGTTTAAGTGACTCAATTCCGATTGTTTTTCTCCCATGTGGCACAGATCAGATATGGCCCGTGTACTTGTAAGTAGGAAAAAATCACATGGATTCAGATTTACTCAAATCAGATTCAGTCCTTGTTCATATGTGGAAATGTATCCATTATGAATCGGATCTGTGCCCTCGTGTCTGCAGTGTAAGCAGATATATCGGATTTTCACCTGTCAATGCCAGTCGCGCATCATTAAAAACCATAGCAAATGACATCAAATCTGATGCTTTCATTTCAGAACAAACTTCAGCAGAGTCCCAAACCTTACATTTTATAAACTAGAACAAAAAAAAACATTTATATTGTCATAAAGCACAAGTATTGAAGCATGTTAGCAAGTGCAAGAGAGAGCGCAACATCCGCCACGTAAACAATATATAAAACTGTTGCATACATCACGTGCATAAATCACACCATAGACATTACATTACATTAAGATGCTTACTGGTTAAAAGAGGCCTAGATTAAAAGAAGATGGAAAAATGAGATCTTTTCTGTCATAAACTTTAGTAAAACAACTTGTCAAAAAGAATTAAAAAATGTTTTAACTCTGCGAACAGATTAAATACAGGAATGGAGAAAATGGTGCTCTTTTATTATCAGCTGTCAGTCAGAGCCCGCTCATTTTTTTCCTGGTCATTGCGTCTTGTCATTGTGTGCCATGTAAATGCAGACAATCGCATACAAGTCACTTTTAAAAGATGATGTACGCTGGTCAACAAAAAAATCAGATGCAGTCACAAAAGCGGAATTGACCATCAAGATATCTGCAGTGTAAATGCGGCCTAGAACTTAATTTCTTGCCTCTGATTTCTCTTGAATGTGTATGCAGCACTGGAATGGCTTTTCCATCGCTGGCTTATGAATATGGCTTTTGTCCAATGGCTTGCCAGTGCTAAGATATAAAACTCCATGAAAGCATGTAGTTTGCCAGCCTGCCAGCGGGACTCTCTCCTTCCCTTTGTTCACTTTCTCCCCTCAGTGTGTTAAATGTGATCATATTTTAATATTTGGGCCATAAAATTATATATTACATTAAGACAAAGTGACAGTCTGCCTTTAGTCACTCTGTAATAATCAGACATTTGCTAATTTATTGGTTTATATTTTGACAGCATGGAGCCTCTGGCTGTGCTTAATTTTTCTGGGTAATTTAATCCATCCAGCATCCAGAATTTTTTATTTCCTAAATTGCCAGCAAATCCAACAGTTAAAGTAAATAAATCCTGGATGGATGGAGGCAGAGTGGCACACATATGACTATCACGATGCATTCTCTTCCTCATTCTGCTTTAAAATCTTTCCCTGGCAGGAAACGAGAGCTTGAAAGACAACTACGTCCAGGACAGTAAGATGGGCTTCGTGATCAATGCGATTTACGCGATGGCTCATGGTCTTCATGATATGCACAGAGAGATGTGCCCAGAACACTCTGGCCTGTGCGAGGCAATGGATCCCATTGACGGCAGTAAACTGCTGGACTATCTGCTGAAGACTTCCTTTAGTGGCGTGTCTGGGGAGGAAGTCTACTTTGATGTAAATGGAGACTCACCTGGGAGGTAAATGGCAAGAATAATGGGTTGAGTATGTACTAGTGCTCTGCTTCTAAACGTAGTGTGCTGAAAGGTTGATAAAATAATTAAGCTGCATCCTTACATACTTTAGTTTTAACCTCACATTCGTCTTTTGTGGAGAACCTAATCCCAGAATGCATTGTGACAATCTTTTTTGAAAGCTTGTTTCTGGTACTGAATATATAGAAAGTTAACTGTGACTTTTTATTCTCAGAATTTTGAAAATTGTTTTTTAAGTTTAGTAAGTTTTTAGTAAGAGTTTACATATACATATACACTCACCGGCCACTTTATTAGGTACACCTTACTAGTACAGGGTTGGACTCCCTTTTGCCTTCAGAACTGCCTTAATGCTTTGTGGCATAAATTCAAGAAGGTACTGGAAATATTCCTCAGAGATTTTGGTCCATATTGACATGATAGCATCACGCAGTTGCTGCAGATTTGTCAGCTGCACATCCATGATGTGAATCTCTATGCTTTCATGTTGTTGACGCCAAATTCTGACCCTACCATCTGAATGTCACAGCAGAAATGGAGACTCATCAGACCAGGCAAAGTTTTTCCAATCTTCTATTGTCCAATTTTAGTGAGCCTGTGTGAATTGTAGCCTCAGTCTTCTGTTCTTAGCTGACAGGAGTGGCACCTGGTGAAGTCTTCTGCTGCTGTAGCCCATCCGCCTCAAGGTTGGACGTGTTGTGCATTTAGAGATGCTCTTCTGCATACCTCGGTTGTAACGAGTGGTTATTTGAGTTACTGTTGCCTTTCCATCAGCTGGAACCAGTCTGGCCATTCTCATCTGACCTCTGGCATCAACAAGGCATTTGCACCCACAGAACTAATGCTTGTTGAATATTTTCTCTTTTTCGGACCATTCTCTTTAAACCCTAGAGATGGTTGTGTATGAAAATCCCAGTAGATCAGCAGTTTCTGAAATACTCAGACCAGCCCGTCAGGCACCAACAACCATGCCATGTTTAAAGTGACTTAAATCACCTTTCTTCCCCATTCTGATGCTGGGTTTGAACTGCAGCAGACCGTCTTGACCAGGGGTGCTCAACCCTGTTCCTGGCGATCGACCTTCCAGATGATTTTAGCTCCAACCCTGATCAAACACACCTGAACCAATTATTTAAAACGTGAGGAGCACTTGATAATTACAGGCAGGTGTGTTTGATAAGGGCTGCAACTGAAAACTGCAGGAAGGTCGATCGCCAGGAATAGGGTTGTGCACCCCTGGTCTTGACCATGTGCTGCCATGTGATTGGCTGATTAGAAGTTGGACAGATGTACCTAATAAAGTGGTCGGTGATTGTACATCTAAATATATTTGGACCACTTAATTTAGGGATTGCTATCAGGATGTGAAGAGATTTTCAACCGGCGTAACAAAAATTGTTTCTAAAGACAATTAAATATCATGATGTTAGCAACATGCTAACCCAAACACACTTTTGTTTGAAATTGCTACATTAGTTTAACTGATTTATCTTGACAGCCAGCTGGTCTTCCAGTCTGACAGTGCCAAAATTCAATTTAAAGCAATCCTGATAAGCTATACCAGAACATACCAGCTATGCCCATTATAGTTATGCTTCATAATCCAAACTTACCGTTTTGACTGTTTAACTCAATAGCTTGTATCTTATTCATTTTTATTATTGGATTATCGCATTGTTAGTTTAGCAACATGCAAACACACGATTGCCTGTCTTTTCAAATCAAGTGTTTCCATGAGTATTAACAAAGCAGCCATGCAGCTTGCTACATTTTGGAACAGAGCTAGTTTAATGTCTTAGCTGAATGGCCAGTGTGACATTGACCATTTTGAGTACAAATTCTCTGAGGCACAATTTGGTCATACATCTTCTCAGGTTAGACTTGGCACCCTAGCCAACACATGCAAAGAGGTGCGTATCGGATGGTAATGGGCTTGGAGTGGAACAGATTGCCTTGTCTGGAGGAGATGCTTCAGTCCTCTCCAGTCCAATACCCTGATGCGGTCAGCTCCTGTCACCCTGGCTGTACACGAACAAAAGATGACAGCTCAGCTGCTGCCCTGAGCACACGTTTGCATTTGTGACACTCTGTAGGATAGTGAGTGTCATTAGTATGGATGAGTGGACCGAGCACTCGGGAGGTTGTGGATTCATATCCCAGGTGGAGGATGCAAAGTTGAGAGACTTGGATGTGTGAACATGGTAAAAGTGTGAACTCTGCCTCTTGCTAGTCCCGAGGCTTCAGTGGTGCTGAGCTACTTATCATGGCAGACTTGCTGTTTCACTTTTTTTTTCTCTCCCTGACTTTTCTTCTCTTTTAGATATGATATTATGAATCTGCAGTATGTGGAGGAGATAGGCCGTTTTGATTACATTAATGTGGGGTCGTGGCATGAAGGTCTCCTGAGCATCAGTGATTATAAACTCATGACCAATCGAACGGAGATGGTTCGATCCGTCTGCAGTGACCCGTGCTCCAAGGGACAGATAAAGGTGTGTATGTTGCACAAAAGTATAACCATAGAAAAATCACTATTTAGATGTAAAAACTTAAAAGGGATAGTTCACCCAAAGATCAAAATATACTCACCTTTGCTCACCCTCAAGTGGGTTCAAACCATTATGGCTGTTTTGTTCTGTTGGACACAAAAGAAGATATTTTGAAGCAGGCCCGGCACTACGAGGGAGCAAAAGGGGGCACTGTCCCCTCAGAAAGAATTTGTGCGCCATCAGTTTTCATAAAGGAGTAGTTCACTGAAAACTGAAAATTCTTTCTGTCATTAATTACTAACACTCCCGTCATTCCAAACATTAGAACACAAATGTAGATATTTTATAATATGAAAAAGCAATTTAATTATGAAAATTGTGAAATTGATAGATAAATAATTAATAGAAAGCAATAGCCCAGAGATCTGATCCCCGTATCAGGTCAGGGTGCGCCCGTATAGCCTTTAAAACATGCGCGCTGCGGTGGAGCCGCACTCTAAACTCATACGGGAGAAAACTGGACTAGTGGATGAGATGAAGGCGAGCAGCCCAATCCATTTCATGTTTTGGTTAACTAATTCTTTAAATACAACTCTCTTGAGCTCTAAAGGGAAAAAAAACACAAAAGAAATTTGCCGTTAGATTAATTTTAGCAGAGACACAACTGCCAGTCATTTTTACATTCGTTTCTTGGTTAGGGGATAATATTAGAGTAGCCTATTAAAATGTTTAGTTGGAGACTGCACAGTCCCACAGCAGTCTACACTATAATCAATATTATAATTTATTAAATTCATTATTATTAATATTAATAAAAGCTATAAAATTGACAAAATGCAGAACCCTTTTGAATGTTTGCTTTCATTTTCAAATCGCTAAAGCGCACTTTAACAGTTGCGTAAAGAAACTTCCCATTATGCAGCAGCAGTCTCAAGTTAGGACACTTAAAATATGCCTTTTGAATGGAAGGTCATTTTCAAAAACCCATAATAGGGGCTCTATAAGAACTCGCTCAACAATGCTCAAAAAGCATGCGGGATCATATTTATATTTGTTTATTTGCTATAAATGCTCATGTTGTTTTGTGCATGTACTTTAGTTTTGTTTGATACAAGAGTGTTTTCTTTGAGCAGGTAAAATTAAAGGTACAGTACATATATCTGACTGCTGGTAGGACAAAATAATATTACAAATAATATATAAATATTTATCTAAATATAAATACAATAATTATTGTGTTGCTAAGTAAAATATCAAATTGTTTATGGAAAGCATCATCAATGCACCGAGATATTGAATTGAACTGAATCGATGGCATAATAACCGCACCGAACTGTGAGACCAGTGTAGGTTCACACTCCTACTATGAATGTCAATGGTTACATGTTTTCAGCTTTCTTCAAAATATCTTCTTTTGTGTTCAACAGAAAAAAGAATGTCAAACAGGTTCAGAACAAGTAAAGGTTGAGTAAATGTTCAAATAATTATCTTTCAAGTGTTTTCACTCGTAACACTCTGACCATGAAGTTTTGATTGAAGCAATGTATTAGTAAATGTTTAAATTAAGATAACCTGAGATAAACAAATGCTGTAGTAGTGTTGTTCATTGTTAGTTCATGTTATCTACTGTAGTTTACTCATGTTAACAAATTAAAGCTTTTCTATACCTTGCAATGAACAAATATTTTTTACGTTATGCTTAATGTTACTGTATTAATAGCAGTATCAGTAGTATATTTTGTATTGTTATTAAATGTGAGATGATTTAACTGGTATTAAACTGAGGAATTAATAAATAATAGCTTACGTGACACCATTGTGACACAGAGCTCTGGGTGTTTTCCAATTGCAGGTGATCCGTAAAGGTGAAGTGAGTTGTTGCTGGATCTGCACTACATGCAAAGATAATGAATATGTTCAGGATGAGTTCACCTGCAGAGCTTGTGACCTGGGCTGGTGGCCAGATGATGAACTGGCGGGTAAGAGAGTTTGTTTACATTTCATTCATCCTCCTTTTTTTAACCACACATCTAATAGCTCTTCATTCAAGCACTTAGAGCACCATTTCATTGAGAATTCTGGCATAGTCTACTTTTTTGCTTTAGACCGTATCTCCATCCGGCTCCACTGCTATCACTCGTCTTTATGCCCTTCGCATCCTCCTTACCCAACACTCTCTCTCCCTCTGGGCTGTGAGCTGCGCGTTATTTTGACAGCTCTTTGCAGCAGCTAGCAGAGCTGGATAACGGTGAGGTTGGAATCCCATTAGTACCCAGCAGCCGTGTGTCAGGCTCAACAGTTTCACCACGAAACCTGAGCAGCAACAGGGAATTCTGATTACCAGAGAGACAGACTGATCTGAGATGGAGAAAAAGCTCTGTCATGGTGAATGTGAGAGAGAGAGAGCGAGAGAGAGAGAGAAAGAGAGACCCTTCAGAGATATACAGGACGCTCTGTCATAGAGAATGAGAGTGATCAGAATGCAAAGAAAGATATGCACATGGAAAAACTAGGGCAAATGAAGCTTAAGGGTCAATGACGTGATGTATTAATTTTGTTGTAACAATTATATTAAAACGTAACATACATCGTATGGTTTTTAATATTTTTGAATTATGATTCCTAGCCATCTTAAGGCACCAATTATGGCTGTCTGTTAAATGGTACTGTCACATAATTTTGATAAGACATCTGCAAAAATGTGCATTCTTTATTTTTTCAACTGTTCTAATATCATAATGAAGAAAAACATTGTGTACGTTTACATGGACACCAATAATCCAATCCAGTTAAATGTTCCTGAATGAAAGTGAAAGTGTTGTACTGCAGTTAAAGTCGACATATTAAAAATGAAACACCCGGAATTACATGAAACTCCAGAGGAAATGTGGATAGTGTGGTGACGAAATGACGTTAATCGAATTATGTGCTATAAGATGTAAAATGGGATCATAAAAGGAACATTCAAAAAGCAACTCATGTAAACACCTTAATCATATTATTGTCTTAAGTCCGGCTCACTTTTTTTTTTATAATCCTGAACGATTGTAGCATGTCAGACCGCACGAACATGGCTCCCATGTAAGATCTCAGCTGTTATACTGTAAAGTCAGACTGAACGACAATGAAGACGCTCCAAACACGAAAGAAAGTGACGTCATCCACCCGTGACACTTTCACTATCCGGCGTTCTGAAATGATTCTTCACAGCAAACGTAAACAATCTGTAGTGCCAATTTTGCACACAGTGAGTTTCAATAATTCAACCAGGATGAAAAAAACTGTTTTGACATTTCCACGCGGTCATTTGAATTGTCCCATGGATTGCGTCATCAAATTTGTCGCTGATTGGTTCTTGGATTGACGCTCATCACAGCTGTTGTCACACTGCAGGAAAGTGTCTGAAATCTTCTGACACTGCCAGAACTTCATATGAGGAAAAATCTGATCGCAACTGGCACTAAGTGGCTGTCAGTGAACATGTCAAACCAAAGATCACAGATTTTAGCCTAGGATTTCAGAAATCTTTTAGGATTTCCCAAATTTGTCTCAGATGACAGAATCGTGGTTGAAATCTCACAGTGTGAGCAGGGCTTTATTCAGAATAAGGAAAATAATTTGATTACTGATGTCCATGTAAAAGTAGTCATTGGCTGTGTCTATAACCACCTACTGCTCAGTAGTGTATTTGAATTTTAAGAAAAGTATGTTCTATACAGTATGAATGTGAGCAGTATGAATGGAACTCGGACGTACTTCATTTTGTCATGATCACGTGACCTACCCGCGTCAGTTGCGTCGCTTCACTCCCATTCATGAATTCTCTCATGGTGCATCATGGGATAGCGTCTATTCGATACACACTTCAGAATCTCGCCGGAAGTAGTAGGTCATCCGGGCACTTCTCGTATACTGTTTTTCGAATTCTATGAATTAGGACATATTACTCGGATCACATACTGTTTTTAGTGTACTATATAGTAAGGAAGTATGTAATTTTGGACACAGCCATTGTCAATTGAAGAATTACCTTTTATGCACATCAAGTTCATGGCAGCCTTACACATGAACTGACACTGTTTGTTAATTTATAAATATATAATATATTAGGTTGCATCATCCACAGATGCCATTTTGAACGATACAACAAACACATCCTCCTCATCTGTTGTAAACAAACAGATCCAGCTTGTACACACATACTTACATGTCAAAATGCTTGCCCTTCACACTGTTGTGAACATGCTTTGGACTATTTGCTGTAATTTAAAGATCTTTGAACTTTTGATTTTTGAACACACAATTAATAAATTCATATCTTAAGATACAGACGGTCAGTTCAGAAGTCCAACAATCCCAACATTCTGTATTAAATGTTTTCCTGTTCTTGATTTATATTTTATTCACCTTGACATCCTGTCTGCTTCCTTTATTCCAGAATGCAAGCCTCTCCCGCTCAGGTATCTAGAGTGGGGCAGTGTGGAGTCTATTATCGCAGTGGTGTTCTCCTGCCTCGGTATTCTGGTAACTCTTTTCGTCACCTTCATCTTCATCCAGTATCGTGACACGCCAGTGGTAAAGTCCTCCAGCCGTGAACTCTGCTACATCATTTTGGCTGGCATCTTCCTTGGCTATATCTGCCCCTTTACTCTCATCGCACGTCCTACCGTGATCTCCTGCTACCTGCAGCGTGTCTTAGTGGGCTTGTCGTCAGCCATGTGCTATTCCGCACTAGTAACCAAGACAAACCGCATCGCACGCATCCTGGCTGGCAGCAAGAAGAAAATCTGCACCCGCAAGCCCCGATTCATGAGCGCCTGGGCCCAGGTTGTTATCGCCTTCATGCTGATTAGTCTCCAGCTGGCCGTGGTTGTTACACTCATGGTATTGGAACCTCCCAAGCCGGTGAAGAGCTATCCCAGCATCAGTGAGGTGTTCCTCATCTGTAACACAAGTAACGTGGGTGTTGTGGCTCCGCTGGGCTACAATGGCCTTCTTATTATGAGCTGCACCTACTACGCTTTCAAGACCAGGAACGTTCCGGCCAACTTTAACGAAGCCAAGTACATCGCTTTCACCATGTACACCACCTGCATTATCTGGCTGGCTTTTGTGCCCATTTATTTCGGTTCCAACTACAAGATCATCACCACCTCCTTCTCGGTCAGTCTCAGCGTTACTGTGGCACTAGGCTGCATGTTTACGCCCAAGATGTACATCATCATCGCCAAGCCTGAGCGCAACGTACGCAGCGCCTTCACGACCTCGGATGTGGTTCGTATGCACGTGGGCGATGGGAAGCCGGCTCCCTGCCAGAGCAACAGCATCCTCAACATGTTCCGCAGGAAGAAGAACAACAACAACGCGACTGGCAGTACCAAGTGAGTGACACCTATTAATAGGTTTGAGTCACATTTCTGAAATACCAGCTAAATGCACATACAGGCTATGAAACGTATGGAAATAAAATAATAGTATTTCTTTCTCAGTAGCACACCAAGTTGGACTGCAGCAGTAGCACTGAAAGTGTTCTTTCTAGCATGTGTGTGTATTTGAGTTGTCTTTCCCATGTTTTTCTACCTGCTGCAAACCAACAATATGTACGTAGAGTTTCGCTAGAGCCAGACACTATCCGGTCGTCTTCTATCTGTGCTGAATCCGCTTCTAAAACTTAACCTAATTTTCAACCATCTACCCATCCACTTAGTCCCCCTCTCTCCCTCCTCAGTATTAACCCACTTCTCAGTGTGTCTCCTTCCTCTTGTCAAACCTTCTCCTGACTAAAAAATTAACCCAGTTCACTAAGGCTGTAGCTCCCATATCCTGTTTCCTTCTAATGCCCTGTTCACACTGACGGCGATTTTATGTCTAGAGGTCGCTGCATGTTGGTTGACATTCCTACTGCTGGACTGCTGCTAAAAAGCAACATTAAAATAACATTGTGACATTTGTTCATAGATCACAACAGATCAAACTGCATCATATTATGAAAATGATGAACAATTATGCATCAATTAAACTGATTGGTTCTCATTTGCATAAACCTAAACTGCTCTCAGTTTTGATGTTACTTGATGCCACATTGAGTTGCTCCTCATTTCTATACATGTAGAATTTAACAATCATATCTCCTATTAGACGTTGTTACATTAAGTCGCTGCTTATTAACATAAACCTAAACTGTATTTAACATAGATGCATTACTAGTAGGGATGCAACAATTAACTGATTTCGCTATTAACCGCGATTTAATTTGTCACAGTTATTTAATTATAAAGGCTTCTCAACGCTGCGTTTCTGCACGAAACAAAACTGCTGCAACTAAACGAAGTTATGCCTACTGTGCGCTAGTTTAAAATTCCGAGCTTGTACACAATATACACTCACACACTGGTTTAAAGTCTGATTTTTACTATGGCTGAGGCTATTAACTAAGGGCCGTTCACATATCCCGTCTTTTGTGCGTGCAAGTTCGTTATTTCTTTTCTTGCACCCATATTGCGAGTGACGTGCATGCGGTGCGCCTGTGGCACGACGCGCTCACGCTTTCCAGGTTCACCTAGTTGTAAATAGAATGGCGCGAGTGCACCACGAGTCATGCGACAAGAACTTACCGGTTAGCTTCTTACTTTTATTTCTTACACATTTCTACTCTAAAGAGAAAAAAACAAACAAACTGAAATGCATAATAATCATAAAAGAAATGCATTAATAATCGTGATTATTCCTCAAAGTATAATCGTACAACCAAAATCTATAATCGTTGCATCGCTATTTGGTAGCTTACACAATAAATCTCAATTACATAATGCTAAATTTTCAATAATCTCTCATCCTATTTGGAAACTGCATCAATTTGCTGCTTATTTTCATAAACGTAAACTGGATGAAACATTGAGCTGAAGCACGTCTTTGTAAAGGTAAAAGCTTGCATAAATGAAACTCTTTTATATAACTTTTACGCATAATAACTTTTACGCATGACTTGGTAGTCGTCAAAATGGGTATCAAACTGATGTTATTTTTCATGAATGGAACTTTAACATAACATTCGGTTGTGGTTAGGGTGATCTATGTTGATCCTGGAACAATATTCAATCAGCCAGTCAAATTCAAGAATAAGTTTACAGTTTTGGTTTACAGTTAGGGATATGTGCTTTTACATCATTAGCTACGTTTCTATCCACCTATTTTATGCGCATTTTGGAGATACGCATAAAGAATCAGTTGATGGAAATGCCATCAAAGTTTTGAAAATGCGCATTAAAAATTATGCACTTTTACAAATTCTACTATGCACATTAAAAAAGGTCATGTGATTTTGTTATAGGAGATCATATGATCATTAAAATGTGTGTGAATTGACAAACCAGCAGGCTGAGCACATTGAAAAACATCTGAAATGTTGTTTTGGTCATGGTAAAACACCTTCATAATTTCAGTATTAGTGTTATTATATTAGGGCGAAGCAGTGGCGCAGTAGGTAGTGCTGTCGCCTCACAGCAAGAAGGTCGCTTGTTTGAGGCTCGGCTGGGTCAGTTGGCGTTTCTGTGTGGAGTTTGCATGTTCTCCCTGCGTTCGCGTGGGTTTCTTTCGGGTGCTCCGGTTTCCCCCACAGTCCAAAGACATGCAGTAAAGGTGAATTGGGTAGGCTGAATTGTCCATAGTGTATGAGTGGGAATGAGTGTGTGTGGATGCTTCCCAGAGATGGGTTGCAGCTGGAAGGGCATCCGCTGCTTAAAACATGTGCTGGATAAGTTGGCGGTTCGTTCCGCTGTGGCGACCCCTGATTAATAAAGGGACTAGACCGAAAAGAAAATGAATGAATGAATGTTATTATGTTATTATATTATTAATATTATTCACACATCTTTTATGCAATATTCCTGTTTTGCGCATAAAGTTAATTTGCATTTTTGGATGGAAACATAGCTAATGTTATTCAAATATAATATTGTATTTGCTTATGGGAAAAATTACAGTAAAGGTTACGTTAAGGGCTGGGAATTATGTTTGGATTATATTTTTGAGCAGGAATGATGTTCCAGCATCAACATCGATGTTAATCCAGGTTTGCATACTACTTGGCAAAATGACACACAAGCTGAATCAGTTCTTATCTGCATAAACCTAAACTTAACTTTTGATAGAACTTTTAATCTGCTGGTTCACCAAACAGTTTACTACTTGTTTAATTGAGTTTACTACTCATTTAATTGAGAATTCTCTAGTTTGATGAGTCACCAGATATGCTTATGAGGGTGGGTAGATTCGGGCTATGTGCTAATCCACCCACTTCTCATTGAAAACAAATGACCTCCAGTCCCCATGATGCTGCAAATCGCTGTCAGTGTGAATGCCCCTTGATTCTGATGCAGCTTTCAGCTCTGAGGCCTCTCTGTCCAGTTAATTTAATTACACTAAGAGCGGACAGAGAATGCCACGTTGATCTGAAACTGAGGGGAATTCCATGAAGCCCTTCTTCCTGCTGCATGATGTTCAGAGCAGTGCAGCGAAGGGATGGCTGAGAATGAGCCATCGTGGCTTTCATAATGCTCTGAAAGCAGGTCATTATGAGATACGCAATTAGCATGTTTGAGGGAGTCTCTGTCAGTGACTTCATGAATTAACAATGTCGAGTTTCTGCATCGTGTGCTAACCCTAATCATGAGAGTTTTATGGCTGATAATTGTAGCAATTGTCTGAATGATGACGTGCATAATGACCATGTTTCTGTGATGTTCTTCTCTGTCTCTGTGTCGCATTCTGGCGTCTCTTCGTGGGATTAACGTTGGGTCTCTGTTTCATTCATAGTCCTAATGGAAAGTCTGTGTCATGGTCTGAATCAGGTGCCAGACCCCAGGGGAGGGGGTCGAGTGTGTTCCACAGACTGTCTGTGCATGTGAGGAGGCAAGCGGTCGGCCAGAGTCAGACGGCAGTCATACGACCCCTAACTAATGCCTCACAACCCCCTGAGTCTGAGTATGGTGCTGGCCTCAACACAGCCCCCAACGGCTCTCACCCTGATGACAAGGATCTCTACAACCTCGGCGAGGGGCACGACGCGGGTCCCCAACATCCAACAGCCCAGGAGGGAGGGCTACCACCTTCCTATTCTCCTCCTAACCTAATAGACCACAGCGCTGATTGTCCTGAAAGGGAGCCAGTGGACACTCTGAGCTCTACAGTTCCTGATTTTGACCAATTTGTAATCGGCACGGGCAACAATTTGAGCCCCACCTCCTATAAATCGTCCCCCAATCAGCTGCCTCTTCCCCTGCATGGGGACGCATTCCCTGAGGAGGGTTCAGAAATGGAAGCTCTCGACCTCATTCAGGGGTTTCTGTGTGAGAGTGCCACACAAGAAGAGGAGGAGGAGGAGGAAGGTGTGGAGGAAGAGTTGGCACAGAGTAAGCTGACTCTGCTCACTCCACCTTCCCCATTCAGGGACTCACTTCGGTCAGGGGGGTCCATTCCTGGATCCCCCAGCTCCGACAACAACCCTCTCTTCTCCCAAAGTATGAACTACACCCCAAAACAGAGCTCTTTTACACTGTAAAAGCACACGCTCAGGACGGCGCTGTTTATTAATCAATCACTACAGGATATCATTTGCTTGCTTACTTGGCTATCTTCACAAGTCTCTGTCAAATGTTTTGGAAAGCAAGGAGGACTGTAAAATGATCAAATGGGATGTCCTGTTGGGAATATTTTTCTCTGAGGCAGCATCCGTTTTCCAAAATGCTGCGGAAAGTTGGAGTGCCAAATATTATCGTCTTGCTGTGCCCGAAACACACTGGCAAATGAGATCTCAACAGTCCAGGAGTGACAATGCCAGCGTGCTGCTTTACTGTTTCACTCTTGCCAGAATGAGAGACATTTTTTGGGATTTAGGTAACTCTGAACTATTTCGCTGGTTGCTTCTGATTAAAACGTTTAGTAACTAGTCATGGAAAATGAGGGTTTTTGGGATGTAGACTAAGACATAAGTGCTTAAGTAATACAGATAAATCACACATCTCATATCAGGTCGCTGTGTGGTTGAAGTATCTGATTTACATGTGGACAAATCAAAGTGAAACCACGTGTGCACAATAAACCTCACACAGCTGACTTGATGAGTAATCATGGAGTTTCCAGGCTAAGTTTTTTTCCAGTTTTCTTTGTGGCTCCCAAACGTAAGATGCAGTGCTTTTGCTTAGAGAGTCAAAGGCAAGAATGCTGATTGTAACATTAGCTATAGAATACCAATTAACTTCAATTTGGAGCCAAGGTACATAAAAAAAAACTGTGCTTTTCTTAACTTTGTCTCATACGTGAACTCATCCTAGAAAAAGGGAGCAATGTTTTGCAAACGTTTGTATACTGTTCTGCCATCTATTGTTTTCCACACGGATGGTGTCTTTGTATATCTGCTATATGTTTCTATGATTAGAATGTGAGATATTTGTAAGTTTTAAAAATGACGTCTTATAACTTTCTCTTTGTGATAAAAGGGACATATATGGTTTGCTGGAGCAACTTTTTTTAAATGTTACATTTTTAAATTGTATCTATGAGTAGTTGCTTCTAGTGGTAACTTGTAGCATTTACTGCCAATCTTGCGTAGGGTTATCTCATGAATTAGCGACTGTAACGCTTTAAGTTTCACAGGACTATTAGAATGCAACTCTCAAAAGAACAAAATTCTTGAATATCTTGCATATTGTAATTGTTAAAATGGATTGTAATATTAGGTCTTTTAGTGTAAGTTGTTTGGAACAGACTCATTTGTTCAATGTAAAGTAATTGACAGCTCACCTGTTTACATGGTCAGACTTAAAAATGAAAAATGCTCTTTTTGCCAAGACAATTCATGCTGTAAAATAAATATTTTATATCTAATCTTGTCTTTTAGTTTTTTTCCACCATCTATTCAGTTCACATGAGTAGATAATGCTGTCGATTTACTCCATTGAAGATGTAGGCAACTTTTTTCCCTCAGTAGAACATTTATGAAGATTTTAAGCTAAAAATGTGGTCCTTAGTGATTCATAAATGCAAATCAACAGCTTCCAGCACTTTTGAGAAAAAAAAACAAACATACAGGAACACAAAATTAAAACCCGTGGCTAGGCTTGGGCGGTATCCAAATTTTGATACTGTCAAACCTCCTCCCTATTTTACCTCGATATACGGTATTACCATGCATAATAAAAACAATAATGGCGTAAGGCTCAGGAAGCGTCACCAAAACTGTTGGCTTGTGCCTAAACCATTAAGAAACTGAATACTCTAATCTGCGACCTTAGGTTTGAGGTATTTCCATCTCTTGCGGTCACCTTATTATTGTACAATTTGCAAATTGCCTCGTCTGTATTTACCGCCTCTCCCTTCTCGTTCGGTCAAAATACTGCCAAACTGCAGAAGTTGTGTTTTTTATCAAGACCAGGTCACTTGGTGCGCAACTCGCCATTTTTTCCCACCTTGCATACGCATTTTTAGGCATTAAATAAATGATATAATACTTAATCCTTGTGGGAAGGGTGGTGGTGCAGTGGGTAGCTCTGTTGCCTCACAGCAAGAAGGTCCCTGGTTTGAGCCTCGGCTGGGTCAGTTGACATTTCTGTGTGTTTACATGTGTGTTTACATGTTCTCTCCATGTTTACGTGGGTTTCCTCCGGGTGCTCCGGTTTCCCCCAGAAGTCCAAAGACATGCGCTATAGGGGAATTCATCATTCATTCATTTTCTTTTCAACTTAGTCCCTTTATAAATCTGGGGTTGCCACAGTGGAATGAACCGCCAACCTATCCGCTGTTTTACGCAGCGGATGCCCTTCCAGCTGCAACCCATCACTGGGAAACATTCACGGAGAGAACATGCAAACTCCACACAGAAATGCCAACTGGCCCAGCCGAGGCTCAAACCAGTGACCTTCTTGCTGTGAGGCGACAGCACTACCCACTGCGCCACCGCATTGTCCTATAGGTGAATTGGGTAGGCAAAATTGTTCGTAGTGTATATGGGTGACTGAGAATGTATGGGTGTTTCCCAGTGATGGGTTGCAGCTGGAAGGGCATCCGCTGTATAAAACATATGCTGGATGAAGCCGCGGTCACACTGGACTTTTCCCTCCATAGACTTGCATTCATACGCACGCGAATGCGTCAGAAGGGAAACGCAAGGTCATGCGTCAAATCGCATCACTTGACTGCGTGAGACTAATCCAGGATCAAAACATGACCTCTCTGAACTGAAATTTAAAACATGGAGCAATCGCTCGCTTTTTTTAATGTCTAATCATCTTGTTTAATCCCACCCCTTTTCGCAGCGCCGTACGACAGAATTTCGCAAGCTCAAACTCTAGTGTGACTGCGGCTTAAGTTGGCAGTTCATTCCGCCATGGTGACTCCTAATTAATAAAGGAACAAAGCCGAAAAGAAAATGAATGAAGGAATTTAATCCTTGTCTCCTATATGAGTGCATTCATCTTTAAGACAGTATTACGTTATTGAAACTGATATCGTTATTTTTAGATCCCGCGGTATATTATTTTACCGCCCAAGCCTACCTGTGGCTCCATGGGCCACACCACCACAGTTTAAGCCAAACATATTTAATAAAAAGTTTCCTGCATGTTGTTGTGTCCGAGGATGAATGTTTTTTATTTTTATTTTTTAATTAACGATGCTTGAACAGCAACAGAAAGGCATTAATACTCTTTAGAATTACACAAATGATGGAGATAATCAATTTACACACATTCACAATCTTTCCATCGTTAATAATAATAATAGTACAACATATATAAACAAATCAAAAATAACAAAAATGGTCCAGAAAAATACGTAGCAGGGGAGTTGAAGTTCTCAAAATACGAAACCAAAATCCTCTAATTATGAATTTATTCTTATATATTCTTATGATGAATCATATTCTTGCTTTTTGGCTTTTCATCTCTCTTGATGTCGTCCGAGGATTAATGTATTTTCATTCTAATTGTCATTTTAACGGCTGAACTGTTTCTTTAAAAGTGAGACTTTCGTGTATTCATAATATTTATGCACTGCCTTTTTTATTTCAAATGTATTAAAACTCAGTTATCATCAGTTAAGTTTTATTATGAACTTAAATGGTAATTTAATATCTCTGAAATGGGATTTTAATGGGTTACTTCAGACGAGAAAAACTACAAATGTTTTTTACTGGTATTTTATGTCTACATGGTACACCGGGTTTTAATTTAATGTCCTTATTTACTCTGTCACACAAATATGATGTTTTGAGATCGATGTCTCGCATTTAGAAACCGCACATGTTGAAATTTTCCACTTTTTCACGACGACCTACTGTTCCAGAACGCCGTGCTTGAATGTGTGTGTGTTCTTTGTTTCTATGACCCTAAAACCCAAGCGGATGAAAAGCAAAGCAATCCAATCGAGGCGTGATATTTCCGGGTCCTATGACTTATCAGGTGGTTGTCCGGTGGGAGGAGAGGGAGTGTGTGCTTTCTGTTTGAATACTTTCCTTACAGCCGTCCCCAAACCCAAAGCACTTCTGCAAACTGTGAGAGGGAAGTGGTTGCTCAGAGTTGCCAAAACTTTCCTCTCTCATAACTGACATTTTGGCAGCATGGCAGGCGGGTCCGTGTCGGAGTGTAAGGAGTATTTGTTTAAAGTTTTGGTTATCGGGGAACTTGGTGTGGGAAAGACTAGCATCATCAAGCGATATGTTCACCAGCTCTTCTCGCAACACTACAGAGCGACCATAGGCGTGGATTTTGCTCTCAAAGTCCTTAACTGGGACAGCAAAACACTAGTACGACTACAGCTGTGGGACATCGCAGGTAAGAAAGACGTGTGAATTAAATGGTTTAAAATGTGTGTCGTGCAATAATTCTAGAGATGGCATGTTTATGGAGGTTTCTTTTTTTACCTGTGTCGACGTTTCAAGCACCACAAGGTAGCACGTGACTCTTGTTGTAACGTTGAGTGATGGAAAGTCCGACTTCGTTTTGAGATTCGGTTCTTTTGAACGGCTCTGTTCATCGAATCGCGTAAAAACATTTCTCGGAAGTCATGACGTAATTGAGTCATCGCGTGGTCCCCTATGGATTGTCATATGATATGCATGAGATCCATAGGACAAATATTGATGCTTAAAGTAATAATAAGAAAAATAAATGGCCTTTTTAAAATTAATTTACATTTATTTTCTTAAAACATAATACAATAAAATTATAAAAACATTTTTTGTGATTTTGTGTTTGATTCTTATAAATGAAACCAACTTTCTTTTTAATAAATAGGTTTAATAAAACTGTCAAGAAAAAAATATTTCCTGTCTTTTTATGTAACATTTTAAGAATTGTTAAAATTAACTTTCTTGTTTGAATATTATTTTTCATCACAGCCTATTATGTGTGTGTTGCTCACTATTCAATAGACACTTGATTATTGATTTGACACTTTCAGGCCTGTAGCTAGGGGTGGTTCGGAAGACAAAGGTCCAACTCACTGACAAAGGTCCAAAATTTGTCCCATACAAAGCAAAAAAAAAAAAAAAAAAAAACTAAGATAAATGAGTTAATAAATTTTTATTTATTTGTCTTAGTTTTTTTTTTGCTTTTTACCATTGTAATTTATTTTATCTTTTTATGTTTCATATTTTATATTGTATTGTATAATTGTAATTTTTTTTTTAATTTTACAATATGTCTTAAGAAAAGTCATCTTTCGCTACTGCATTGATTTCAAACAGAGAAAACATTTACAGGTAACCTTTATTCTAAATCTTGTTGTTATTCTAAATCTTCTTCTTGAAACAAAAAATAGGCAATAAAAAGGTGCTAAAACGCACCAAAAGTGGACCATATTGAAATTGATTATTAATACTATTTTGGCTATTGTTGTAAGCCATGAATTTTCAAATGTACTTAGAAAAATTGTGAAGCTCTTATTATTATTATTATTATTATTATTATTATTATTAGTAGTAGTAGTAGTAGTATTAATATTAACATTGTTATGTTTTAATTATTATTTGTTTTATTCAAATGGTCAAATTCTGACTGAGGAAAGTTGAATGTGCTGGCCATAATTTGCCTAATAAATGAAATAGACTTCAGAGTTTAATTTAAAACTTTAACATAGCCTATTCCTATTTTTTTCTAATGATGTAATCATAAATTCATATTTATTTCATATTTCTTTATTATAAATCTTTCGGAAATATTTTTGGTATATCAAAAAGTGGTTATGATGACCATCTGACAAGCTATTGAGCTAAAAAATAATGGTAAAAATGTAACTAAAAGCAGTATTTATCTCATAATTGAATAGAAAATTAGGCGTATAACTGTAAAAAGGTCCACTTTTGATAAAAAAGAACCACCTCTTCTACCAGGCTGCCTACAGGCCTGACTTTGATGTCTTGATTTAATCCGCTAATACATATTCGAATTCTGATTCGTGAACGCTATTGTTAAGAACAGCGAACCGGTTCACAAACAGTATCATTTAAAAGGCCCCACAATGACATCTTGATCCCAGATCTTCCCACAGTTACGCACCCCAAGGCTACTGTAAATGAAAAAGGGAAATCCTCTGTATTATGTACTGAGTGAACGTCGCAGTTGAGTTTGCTAAGAATGCGGTAAACTTTCTGAGAGCCTGTAAGAGCGAGCCCGACTGTGACCACGTCAGCGAACATAATTACTAACGCAATGTAGGTCATGTTGTGAGACTAGGGAGAGAAAGGAGGGGAACGATATGATTTATGCCACTATTGTGACGCTGTATCTACATAGTGAACAAAACAGAACGTGCAAGTAGTAGAGAGCTCCTGTTATGAGACGCAGTCTATGGGCAAGCCTTTCTGTAAGTTATCAAACGCACACATCTTACTATCTTTGTGATTCGGAGGCACAATCAGTTCGATTGTTGTGCATGTGTAACTAAACATGCCTTGGTGAAAAGGGAAGTGAAACCACGTAACAGCCGAAACCTAGAGGTTCTGGAATGCAAGCAAGTCATAAACCAACAACCCAATCTTTTCATTATTCTTTCCCTTTTTTTGTCTTTTTTCACTCCTTCTCCCATGTGAGATGACAGATGATAAACGAGAATTGTGTAACTGGTCTTGCAGTTGCTTATGAAACCTTGTTCGGCAGATTGCCTGGATCTCCAAAGTAAAGGGAAAAGGAAGACAGCTCTTTTATAACACACTGCTCATGACATTTGCATTCATTTTTCACATGTCTGGGTTATAATACCAAAACTAATCTGCTGTTATACTTTTATATGGCATATTTTCCTAACTAATTGTGTGATGTATTTATAATATATATTATTTAAACCGAACATGGGTGGCTCAGTGGTTAGCACACAGCAAAAAGGTAGCTGGTTCGAGTCCTGCCTCGGCCAGGTGGCATTTCTGTGTGGCGTTTGCATGTTCTCCTCGTGTTGGCGTAGGTTTCCTCTGGGTGCTCCGGTTTCCCCCACAGTCCAAAGACATGCACTATAAGTGAATTGGGTGAACTAAATTGTTCGTAGTGAATGAGAATGGGTGTTGTGTAAAACATATGCCAGAATGCATAGAGACTAAGCCAAAGGAAAAGGAATGAATGAATAAACCGAACACTTATGTCAATTTATCAAAGCCTTTTTTAACGTGTTTTATACATTTCATATATGATGCTCCATGTAATATAGTATGATATAGTGGAAATAGTAAGGTTAAAGTCAAGAAGGAAAAGAAAAACAGGTGCACAAACTAGTGTCAAAAATATTGATATATCATATAATGTCAATACTGAAATATTTTAAATGATTCAAACTTGCTTTTGGTTAGTATCCATACTGCCTTTGCTCTCACGTACTCTATCTTTTCACCAGCTGGGAGATTAATAATTAATAATATTACGATTTTAACACTTGTTTTAATCAGAAAATAAGACGAGAGTGCACTAAATTAGGTTTGTTTTTGTTTTTTGCCTTTTGAACTTGACTGGTGACTTATAAGCATTATATGGTTTAGTTATTTTGTTCTCTTTTTACTTCATTTGCATACTTTTAATGTTGCAGAATTTGCTCTCCATAGTATCGAAAATACAGTACACTGTAAAAAATCCTGGTTGCCTTAAATTTTCAAGCTGAAACAAATTTTAGTCCATGTAACTTATATTATGTTAAACAGGCTTAAAACGGCTTGCATAACTTATATAATTAAGTAAGAACATGATTAACTTAGTTTAATAAGTTACAATGAACTACAAAAACATATGTTGTCATGACTAATTGGTCATATAATTTTTTACAGTGTGGGATTGAATATCAATATTTTTCAAGGTTTCATATCATAGTTGGAAATTCCAGTATTTTGACAACACAAACATTCAGTGTTAAACAGGCACTGTAACTAGCGTAAGATTCACATACATTCAGTTATATCAGTTATTAATTAGTTATCTATTTCATTATTTAATGCATATAGGCTAGTCATTTCATAAAGTGATTTTAATTGATCTGAAACATTTAATTACGTTTGTTTGTTTTTTTGTAAATAATAAAAGTCGCATCAGATTGCTGAAAATGAACCTGAATACCTGCATGAACAGGGCCAAAATTCCTTTTTTTTTTTTTTTTTTTTTTACATTGAAACTATTGGATACAGTGTCTTCTGTCTACATAACTGGCAAACGCGTCAGGAAAAACTGATGAATCTCCGCAAATATTTGGTTAATTTAGAAAACAAATGTTGTCTGTTTTAGTAATGTTAGTAATGCATAGAAAAATAATTCTCTTGAGCTTATTAACCCACTGACGACAGCCACTTTGTGATGGCTTTTAAGGTGGTTAATGAGGCTTGTTGTGTTACCTTGTGAAGTTTGCAATATAGACAGTCACCTCATGCTTGTGACATGGTACAATCCGTAAACTCCACCCATTAAAATAATGGTTTGGTTTTTATACTGTAAAATCGCGACAATATTTATTTATTGATCATGGCCCACAAATATCATTATCGTGATAATAATATGATTAATCGTGTAGCCCTAATCCATAGATTATTTTAATTGCACAAAAGAGTGGAAACAATACTTCAGATGATTGAAATGCTTTTGACATTTTAGAAACAAACGATTCTTTAATTTACAATTTGTTAAAGTTTTTTTTAGGGGGGAACCAAAAATGGTTCTTCTATAGCAGTGTTTCTCAACCAGGAGGACCATGAACACCATGTTTTGGATGTCTCCTTTGTCTGTCACACCTATTACAGTCACTGCTAATGAGCTCATTATCTGAATCAGGCGTGTTTGTTTGTTAAAGGCGACATGGAAAATGTGCAGAGCTGGTGGTCCTCCAGGAATGTGGTTGAGAAACACTGTTCTATAGCAGGGGTGTCAAACTCAGTTCCTGGATGGCTGCTGCCCTGCACAGTTTAGTTCCAACCCTGCTTCAGCACACTTAAGCTGTGGTCACACTAGAGTTTGAGGATGTGAAATTCTGTCGTACGGCGCTGTAAAAAGGGGCAAGATTAAACAACATGATTAGACATTTAAAAAAGCGAGCGATTGGTCCATATTCTCCATTTTTGTCCAGAGAGGTCATGTTTTGATCCTCAATTGGTCTCACGCAGTCAAGTGATGCGATTTCGCAGGTCAGAGTTCACCAAGCTTGAACTTTGCAACACAGCAAACTGCAAAACTTGACGCACGAGCTTGCGTTTCCGGTCTGACTCATTCGCGTGCGTATGAATGGAAGTCTATAGGGAGAAAAGTCCAGTGTGACCGTGGCTTTACCTGTAGGTCTCAAGCAAGCCCGAAGGACTCAATTAATTGGATAAGGGTGTTTAATTAGGGTTTAAACTAAACTGCAGAGCAGCGGGTCTCCAGGAACTGAGTATAACACCTGTGTTCTATAGTATCGCTTCAAAAAACCCTCTTTTGGAACCTTTTTAGGAGTGTATGAACTACAATGTAATTATAACTGAGGGATGTGTAAATTAGGGCTGCACATTGTGATATTTTGTTATTCTGTGATATATATTGTGATGTGAATGCAATTTCACCAGATGCCTTAAGTATTTCTATTTGGAAAGAATTGATCATTTTAGACTGATTGCGATGATTCTGTAGGGGAGTGCATGTGCATATAATCTAATAAACAACCTATAGATACAATAAAGAAGCATATATAATTGAAGTAAACCGTGTTCTACAGAATTTAAGTACAGTAATTGAATAATACAAATAATTCAGTCAAATTAATCGTTATTAAAGTTACAAACTAAACCATTTCTTATGCATAAATGTTTTTAAAAAATTATTATACAGTCACAGGCCTCAAAAACACATGCAAATGATAATTTATAATACAAAATCAACATTGCATATCCTGAGACGTGACTATTGCGAACGATCACATTGCTATATTGATGCTGAAACGATATATTGTACAGCCCTAGTGTAAATAATCATTTCTCAACAGTCTGTTATATCTATTAAACAGTTTACCATAATTGTTATGTACAAAAGGTTGCTTGCATAATCAAAAGACATGAAGAAAAATGCATAACATGCTATTTTTATATTCACTTTGTAAATATCACAGAATTCACTGTAAAAACACACAAGTACCACCATTTTTTTTTTATTGTTGTTGATCATTTACAAGCCTTAGAATCAAATATGAACAAGTAGCAATATCAAATAGGCTGCAAAATAATAGGGTTACAATGCTTATATGCTCCAGAATTCAAATGAGTCAGCGTTTTCACACTAAAGTGCTGCTGAGACATTGGAGAGCTGGGATCTGTCTGTAATCTATTCACACTTTTTCTCTCCCTTCCTATTGCTGCACTGCTGCTGTCATTAGAGGTAGAGAAACACCGCAATATATTTCCCCAAAGACAGATTATGTCTTTCTGCTGCAGTATTCCTCGAGCACAATAGGACCATGGAGGCATGTTTAATTCAATGTACTGTATCAACTGTCCACGGCAAACAAATGGACAACTTTCAGTTTCCAATTTAATTTCGGTGTCATGAGCATCAGCCGTCAGCATCCTGTGAAATTGAATCATGGTGCTGGGATATAGTTTGTGCATTGCGTCTGTAGGTCTATATAATGATACAGGCATAAATCTCTATCTCTTTTTGATCTTTGACTTTACACTCTGATATGATACAAGTACTTCAGATTGAGATTTTTAAATTGTATGTTTCTGATTTGCAGAGGTTATATTTGTAGTCATGTTTCTTAAATAGGACGTCATGAAAGCAAGTCAGACACCACATATATATTTGTAATGGAAAGTCTGCCCAGCTAACTAAATTTTATGTTCTGGTATGGTTCTCCCAAAATTTAGAACAAACACTGTTCCAATAATATTAAAGCGTTCCTATTGTGCTTTTTTACCAAGTCCTGTTTGGGGACGCTGTGCTAGAATAGTGTTTCTCAACCACGTTTCTGAAGGACCACCAACACTGCATATTTTGGATGTCTCCTTTGTATGTCACACCCATTTCAGGTCTTTCTGGCTGCGTCCGAAACCGCCTACTAAGTAGGTACTGCATTTGAATTTAAACGTACTACTTTAAAAAAGTACTTTCTATACAGTATGAAGTATGAATGGAATTCGGACATACTACATCCGCCATTTTGTCATGGTCACGTGACCTAACTGCGTCAATTACGTCGCTTCACTCCCAATTATGAATTCTCTCGTGGGGCATCATGGGATAGCGCAGCGTGCATATGATGCGCACTACAGAATCTCGCCGGAAGTAGTAAGTCATCCGGGCACTTCTCGCATACTGATTTTCGAATTCTATGAATTCGGACATACTACTCGGCTCGCATACTGATTTTAGCGTACTGTATAGTATGGAAGTATGCGGTTTCGGACGCAGCCTCAGTCTCTGCTAATGAGCTGATGATCTGAATTAGGTGTGTTAGGTTAAGGAGACCTGGAAATAGCTTATCAAACTATTTCATAACTGTAACAAGAGTCAATTCAATCATAACTTACTGTTAAACAGCTATTATTTACATAATATAACATTATTTATCAATATGTGTATCTTTTTGGATTCTTGGAAGCTATAGAAATTAAAAATGTAAAACAGGAAATACGCTGGGACCATTGTTTTTGTTTACATCTTTCAAATGGTCTATATGTTTCCCTTTAGAGTGTATTTTAAGGTTTGTAAGTTTGTAGAGCTTTTTATGCTCAAACAAACATACACACTATACTCTGACTTGCATTCAAAAAGTTAAAAAAGCATAACTGTGCGGCAGGGGGCAGGTGCGTCGCGTGATGATTGACAGATCACTGAGCCAGTGACAGCAAAATGTTTAGTGCCGTGCAATTTTTTTTACATTACTTAAGCATCTATAACTTTTTTTACTTTGAGAATTATAAACTCTAGATGATGGATAATAAAGCCCAGAGTGTCTTCTTTCCAAAAGATACATAAACTGTGAATGTAGACCAAATTATTCAGAAACTGCAAATGTTTTAGTTTGGCATGGTCATTTTTGAGAAAGTGCCTCTGACGGTGAGGGAAAGAAGGACACCGATATAATCTCAGAAAACTTTTTTACAGAAATTTTGCATGCTACCTTCATCAAATTTAAAACTCATGAGACACTTGGCTTTCAAGTCATATTTTTTCTAGGACATTACATGAATGGTTTCCTGTGTTTGCATATGGAAAAACAAATATTGAACACAATACAATTTTTTTCTCATGACATAATGTATAACTTTTTTTATATAAATTTTTTAACATGTTAATTCCCAGTAAAGCTCAAAGTGTCTTCTTTCTAATGATACCCAGTTTGTGTTTGTAGCTTACTGGAGTCAGGACCTGTTACTATTTAAAGTTAGGTAGGTGTAAATCCCCAAAATTGAGTGCTGGCTAACAGGTTTTAATAGAATGTTTGTTCCAAGTTATCTTTCTGTAACAGAGCTATGTCTGAGAGTTGTTTGAGAATGTTCTCTAAATGCCACCACAACTGTGTTATTTATACTGTGTTCTGTTCATGAAACATTTTAGTTGAATTTGCATCTAGTCCACTCTCCATTTGTCCTAAAGTTTCCTTCTTCTGCTGAAAACAAACTAAATTTAATATATTTTAAAGGCTGATAGATTTTTCTTTTTTTCTTACTACTGGAAGTCAGAACTAACATTTTCATAATGCTTAAAAATCATTTAAAGAACTGGACATTTCAAATAATAATTCTAAGTGGACATTAAGTTAAATTAATAAACAAATAAGTTGCATTAATTAATGGTAATATTGGAAAAATATTCTTGAACTTACCTGGTTGCAATTTCTTCTTGGCATCAAACCCAGCACTGAGTAAATGACTAGATGCTTGTGTAATGTGCTAAAATGATTAAATAGTTAGATTTGATTCCATGAAGCTTATCAAAAGTAAAGAAAATGTCCATAATTTAGTTGTGCATATTTATTCAAGATGACTATTTTATTTTTGGCTCATCTGAGAATCTGAGGCACATCGTAAAATATTTTTTTTAATAGAGTTTTTACTTCAGGAAGTTTCTGTTGTTAAATATCTGAGCAGTTCAGTCATTCCAGCATTTGGGAAATTTTGTGTACCAAGTCCAGGAAATTCTGAACAATTAGTAAGAGCCCTATGAAAAAACAAGTTTACAGCATGTTGTTTTTTTTTTGTGTGTGATTAAATTTCGGCCATTATAGATGTATGTAAAATTTATAACTATATGCGTATAGCAAATACAATGTGCACATTTCTCTTTTAAAAGCAAATAAATGAAAAACTATAGAATGTCAAACAAATAAATAGCTATAAATGCTTTTAGAACTAGAGGTACGCCATATTGGAAAAATCTGCAATATTTATTTTTTCTGTGATCTATATTACAATATGAATACAATTTCACCAGATGGCTTGAATGGCTCTATTTGGGGGGGAAATCATTAATTTAGATTGATTGGGGTGATTTTGTAAGAGTGTGAATTATGTATAAAAAAATTAATAAACAAATTGAAAGCAAGAATAATTACAACAAAGCAAAGAAAAAAGTCAAATAAACAGTGATTTATGGTTTTCCGAAGAGTCAAACTGTATTTAGGTACAGGAATTGAATATTAAAATCTAAAATAAAATGGTCTTCATTAAATTATTCTTGATTAAAGTTACAAATATTGTATGTTATTGTGCCAGAATGCTTTACACTCTCTGGAAATGCCTTTAAAGCATTTAAAAATGGTAAAGTTTTACTCTGTTATGGTTACATTTTGCAATGACTCCACAAGTCTCATGTATTCCCAATTGTTGATCAGCTATAACACCAACTCAACATTGCATATCCTGCGACGTGACTATTGCGGACACACACATTGTGATATCAATGCTGCTGAAACAATATGTTGTGCATCCCTATTTAAAACTCAGTTTCAGGACACAGTGATTGCAGTGATTGCCTTGTATTTAGACCCTAGAGTTCCTATAAAATATATTTGTTGTTCCCTCTTTCTTCATTGCTTTCTCACTCAGCCTTTTATTCTCTCACCCTGGTCTTGGTTGTCACAGTGAGCTGCAAGGACAACGCCAATGATGTGTGAATTACACAGGTCGCATTCTTTCAGTCTGTATGTGGATGCATGTTTGAATGCGTCTGTCGAACATCTGGAATAAACTGGGGGTTTACAAGAACAGAAATTTGTGTAATGACATGGGTATGACCTAGTTGTACACTATAAAGATGGTTTACAAGTGCATGCCTCGTGTCCTCATAATTCAAAAATCATACTTAACAGGGTTTTACTCAAGTTTTACAACCGTTTTTTTGTGAGGGTTGGGTGTAGGTGGGCTATAGAAAAATCATTTTTTACTCTATAAACACACCAGTGTGTGGTGTATAATAATTAAAAATGCAGGCATTGTTCACTGTGGCATCCTGGCCCATTTTTCAAAGCCAGTCCAGACCTGTATCATCCTGGATAAAGTTGATCAAAGTCAGCCCCATTTACACATTTACTTCTACACTGCATATTAACCCTGTTAATCATGCACATAATTGGTATCTCGGTGGTACTAATCAAGTACGCTGTTTTTCCATATCGCACCGACTAGCGATTACAATAATGACCCTGAATTGGATGACTGTAATCAAGGCCTTCTGCAAATACGTATGTGTCGGGCCCTGACTGAAGCCAGGGGCTCACCCGCCTACCTTGGCCCAGAATAGCAGTGCTCTGCTGGGGCTGTCTGAAAGGGACATGCTTATTACAGACATGGAGCTTTAAAGAAGCTCTTAACGTTGTGTTAATGATTGCAATGACTAGATGGATTCGTTATAGAACACTCCGTTGTTTTGATGTTCTTTTTGTTAGTCTTTCGTTCTGTCTATCATTCTATTTATCATTCTGTCTTTCATTCTACTGACATTTTTGTTTTATCTGTCAGTGTCATTCTGATATGTTATTTTATATCCATTCTATCATTCAGTGGTTCTCTGTCATTCAGTTTATTTTTCTGTCTTTCTATTGTCGGTCATTGTATGTACTGTTCTGTCTATCTTTCTATCTGTCTTTGTTGTTCTGCTAATCTGTCATTCAGTCATTCTATATGGTAATATTGCTCCATCTGTCATCCTGTGGATCTGTTTATTGTTTTGTCTATCATTCAGTTGTTGCTCTGTTGTTCTTTCTGTTGTTTGGACTATCATTCTATTGTTCTATATGCTGATCTACCATTACATCAGTCATTCTATTGCTCTTTATGTCTGACGTTCTGTCGTTTTATCTGTTGTTCTGTGTATATCTGTTGTTCTATCTGCCATTCTACACTAAAAAAATGCTGGGTTCCACACAATTTTCATGTTGTTTCAGCAACAAATCATTTTAACTCAAAAATGCTTAATTGTTTTTGGAAATTCAAGTGGATTGAATACAATTAAACAATTAAGTTGCCCCCCCTCAAAAAAACTTGTGTTGGTTCAATATTAAATAAGTAGTTTAAACAAACAGCAAAATACATTTTTTGAGTGTATGTTTCTTTCTGCCTGTCTGTCTGTTTGTGGTTCTGTTTCTTACGTGAATCTATCATTCTGTTGTTCTGTCTGTTTGTTGGTCTATTGTTCTCTCTTTCATTTTTTCTATTCATTCCATCGATTAGGGGTGTAATGATACATTGTAATCATATAATATGCAATGCGTATTGTTGAATATATTTTGAGCTATTGATCTTGTCTTAGTCAGCTTAAAAGGCACCTATATTACTCCTTTTTCAAGATTTAATATATGTCTTTTGTGTCTCCAGAATGTGTCTGTAAAGTTTCAGCTAAAAACACCCATCAGATTATTTATTATACATATTTAGAATGTTGGGATTTTCTGCTCTGAACACAATGTAGCTGTTTTTGTTGCATGAGCCTTTAATGCAAGTTCTCCCCACCCACCGTTCCCACGTGCCTGTCAGAGTGTGCCTTAATCTCCACCTTGGCTGCGTCAGATAAACAGCACAGTGACAGACATGAAGGAAGCAGATCTTGCTTAACGTTTATGAGAAATACTACAGTAAGAACTTTCCCAATGATTATTTGATGTATTTGTTGTGGAGTTAATTCAAGCCTTTCTGCGACGATGAGTCACACACAGTGTCGTTACAAAGTTCACGCACACTTACGCACTGTTTTTGCACAGCAAATGTGACAGGATGCATGTTAATATCCACTGCTGTATGGATATCCGTTTTGTTAATGTAGAAAATAAACCTGATTTAATGTCCACAAACCGGGATTGAAGCGTCTTTTTTTTATAATTGTACTGACATGCGGCTGTGGTGATAAAGACGGTAAAATCGCTGTAATTTATTACAAACATGTCTTGTTTTAAAAACGTTTTAAACTTGTAAAACTCATTCTTAATCAAATTTGATGATTGATGATCACAGAGAGCTGAACAGATCTTTTAATCCCATTTGCTTTGAACATGTCCTGTCTTGTTGATATGATTATACGCGTTACTACAGAGACATGTTAATACGCGACTGTCAATCAATTCTGTGGGCGGGTAAACCGCACTCCTAAGTCACGTTGTGGTGGGCCTCAAAATATGAGGGATTTGGATCCTATTTTTAACATCAGGAAACACAAAATAAGAGACTTATTGTCTTTATATCACCCCAATATTACTGTGGACACACTATACCTACACACAGTTCTGTTCAAACAGCTTTTCATCATAGGTGCCCTTTAATGTATAATAAGGTACAATATAAGGTATAATTCACCCAACAATGTCAATAGACTTTCATGTGTATGTTTTATTTCTTCACATCGAACAGAGTTGTGCATGCTGCTTTTGAATACTTGTATTCACGGTGTGTGTTCTGCATGCAAATAAACAATCACACTGTCATTAGCAGTATAAACTACTCTAGCTTATAAGATGAATGTAATGCAAGAAGGATGTCTGATTTTACCAAAGAAAATGATCTATACATACTGTATGTAGACCATAACAAAGTGCAAGCATATGTGTCTAGCATAGCTAATAGCCTAATTCATCTTTAAAATTATGAATATTTGTATACTGTCATTACTGTCCTGTGCATTGAGGACCAGTCCACTACCTCGAGTCTTTACAAAATTCAGCATTTTAACCAACATCATGCCTACATATTAGGCTGTTGTTCATTTTAAACATGTTTGAGAAATAATAACACTAGTATTAAAATCATGACTTGAGTGTATTGTTACACTCAGGGCTTAATTTGTGTCGGTGTTACACCAAATTCTGGGACCATCGTATTCTGTGACCCTAGTAGGCGCTGTTCTCACTGTTTGGCTTGAACATGCTCCAACAGGCGGATTGGACACGCAAACAGCGTACATACTCTCACAGGAACGCACTCGAATGAACTGTTCAATACAAGTATCTATAAAATCCCTTGTATTTCACAGAGAAAAAATGTAATGTTCTCCAAATGCAAACAGCTTAGTGCCCAATGCGCGCGGGATGTTTCCAATCCACCTGTGGGAGCGAGTTCAAGCCAAACAGTGAGAACAGCGCCTACTAGTGTCACAGAATACGATGGTCACAGAATTTGGTGTAACCCCGGATCCGTTACCCCTATCTGTTCACTGGTTACACAACTACCAATGAATGACCCATCTAGTTTATACCAAAGTCTCTTTAAGGGAAGTAATTTCACTCTGCGGCCATCTTGAAACGTCTCTCAGGCAGTATTCTCGGGCATTCTGTCTGAATGGGAAAACATCAAATTCTCCAAAACTGTTGGCCAAGCTTACGATTACATTACATATTTGGAATCACCAATAAAATTAAACATCAACTGTCTCATAAGTTTAGTTTCTTAACGTCCGAATCTGCATATTTTAAGGTTGCCCAAACTAATAAGTATGCGCACTCTAAAAGATTTCGTTCACAACACAACCCTCATTTATGGCCGTTCTACCCATTAACATCCTCTGGATAATGATTGTCAGATCGCGCTGGTCTTCTGAAGTAATCCACAACTTTGTCTTTATGGTGAATCTCCTCCAGAAATGACAGCAACTCTTTGTTTACGTTTGTGGGCGTTTCAGTAGTGGCTGTCATATGATGTGTGTTTGACAGGACGGACTGTACCTCACGTTCATTTCATACAGATTACAAAACCAAAAAACTAGTTTTCAAGTGCACTTGGTTCATTTAAAAGTTCAAATTTTAAGCTTTATGTGAATATATTTCTTATGTCTGTGAAGCAAGTAATTACTGAGATTCCAGTGTGTTTTTTGACCACCAAACTGTCGTAAAAGCAGACATCTACTCTGAGCTTCTCCATCAGTCTATAGCGATTGATGAATGGCTCCTGTACTAGTAGGCGGGGCTTTATTTGCCATATTGACCGTTACACTTTTCCAATTCAAAATTATACGAGTGACATGTCTTGTGTATACTTTGTTTATACTCAGTGCTCATTTATTCTAAGTGATGATGTTGACATATATTCATTTGCCAGTTTTTTGGGGGAGGCAAGCCCTTTATAAAAAAAAAAAAAAAAAAAACTTTTCTAAATGACTTGAAAGAGCCGCAGTCACAGTGTTGGCTGTCAGTATTGGCCAGTCTGTGGGGGTGTTGATTGCAGATCGCCTTTGCCCCAGTGTTGTGAAGCCTCTGTCTCTGGTCATTAGCTGCACTGTTGGTCGTGGATGTAATGACGGCCCGAAGCGTCTGAAGTGTGTTGCTTTTCCACAAAGCGCCAAAAGAATATGCAGCTGGCACGTCTGGCTTGGACTGTTGCCATAGCAACCCACCCACAAGATTGTTATCTTGATAAAGGCCATGCAGGAGAAACTTCAGGTTGCCATGGCTATGGACAGCGAGTATCCCTGTCTCCCTTCGCCACCGCCCTCTCTCTCTTCTCGCACTGTCTCCAGCCTTTAAGTGATCGTCTGTTCATGATCACCATAATTCACAACATCATATTTAGAAACGTCTAATGAAGAAATTAAATTTCCCCCCCCCCCATTATTATTCTATCAATTTATTATTCATTCATTTTCTTTTCGGCTTAGTCCTTTTATTTATCTGAGGTCGCCACAGCGGAATGAACCACCAACTTATCCAGCATATGTTTTACGAAGCGGATGCCCTTTCAGCCATAACCTAACGCTGGGCAACACCCATGCACTCTTGCATTCACACACATACACAACTTGGCTTATTCAATTCATTTATACCACATGTCTTTGGACTGTGGGGGAAACTGGAGCACCTGGAGGAAACCCACGCAAACACGGGGAGGACATGCAAACTCCACACAGAAATGCCAACTGACCCAGCCGGGACTCGAACTAGCAACCTTCTTGCTGTGAGACGATTGTGCTACCCACTGCGCCACCCTGATGCCATCAATTTATTAAAAATATTTTAATTTTTAGTATTTTAAGTTACTTTAATAAATATAATTATGTGAATCAAGTGAACATTCCTGAGAAAAGATTCCTGAGAATTAAATACTTTGATTCAGCATAATTTATTACACATAAGGCTACAATAAAATAAGTTACAGTACATCTAAACTTGTATTTAGCTATAGTTACAGACTATTTATTGAAGCTCCATCACAGTTTGGTTACCAACATTCTTGAAAATATATATTTTGTAATGTTTTGCTAAGGAAATTTATTCATACAGGTTTGAAATCACACAAAGGTGCATAAAGTATCCGATTCATTCAGCAATGATGCTAAACCTCTTTATATGAATAATATCCCATTGAATCATTGGTTCACTTGATTCATTCAAACTCAAAACATTATGCTTTTGTTAACTAAGCAAAGACAGAAAATTGTGTGTAAAAAATAGCAGAATATTAGCTTGTATGATGAGCTGTATAAAATCAGTATCAAATTTACCCTTGTGTTGAAACGCAGCGACGTTTTGATTTTGATTAAAGGTGCAGTAGGTGATCTGCCTAAATGCTAATCGGCTAGCATAATATCTTTCAAATACAATCCCTTCCCATGTCGTCCAAAGCCATACGCCATCATATGCCATCATACGCTAATTAGCGTCATACGCTAATTTGCATATTACTGGCGTCATCGCGTTCTACCACTTCTGTTTGTTTAACAGCCTATGGTAAATAAATGGGGTATTTTATATTCGCACTGCGCTTTATGTAAGCTTGTCAATTTAACTAAATGTATTGCTGTTTGAATACAGTATATCATTATAGATGAGTAGGGAATTTGCAGTAATCTCTCAGACGTAATACTCAGACAAGTTCTGAAACTTTCCCTTAAAACATCTCTGATTGTGCAACAAGAATAAACGGTCAAATTAAATTGTTAAAATAAAGGAGAAGCAGATCAGGTTGACTGTACAAGGGAAATACCTTCAAACTGCCACCTGTTCTAAATCATTTGCCGTCGGTACGCTGAGAGGTGCTCTGCTCTCAGGCTGCAGGGGAGGCTCGTTGAGAAGAGTAGGGACGGTACAGTAATGGACAAATGACAGTCTATAAAAATCGCCAGTAACACACAAAAAAAGTCGCTAGATTTGTCGCAAGTCGCTTTTTTGAAAATTTGTCGCTGAGTTGGCAACACTGGCGCTAACTGAAGAGCAGGGAGCTGGAGGAGTGAGAGAGTGAGAGGTTTAGGGAGATGGGGCCGCGCGAACTGTAGCTCGCGACCGTCACCGGAAGAGCACAAGCGCCAAGTTTCAGCCCGGACTGTACCAAAATGCTGAGGAGCGGGGGGGCGGGGGAATTCCGGGAATTTACCGGGAGACAGAACAATACGGGAGACGGGTCTGAAATACGGGAGACTCCCGGGAAAAACGGGAGTGTTGGCAGGTATGAGTTGGAATGTGAAGAGACTTTCAACCAGCACAACAAAAAATGTTTCTGAAGACAATTACCTACTACTGCTACTACTACTAATAATAATACATTTTATTTATAGTGCGCTTTTCTCAGACCCAAAGCGCTACAAGGCAAACAAAGCAAAACAATAAAAACAGTAAAAAAAAAAGACCACAATACAATATGAAAGATTCAATACAATTGGATGATTAAATAAACTAAAATAATCAATCTAAGTTAAAAGCAATGGTAAAAAGGTGAATCTTGAGAAGTTACTTAAAACACTCCAGCATTTAACTCACTCACCTGCTGCACCTTTGACTCCACCATAAATATCAAATTATTCCCTCATACAGGGTGTTTTTTTTTTTGCCCCAATATCTTGAATTTTTGAAACATACGACTGCCTTCTATACAGTAGGTTCCATCATGCAGTTGCCTACAGATTGATTTCATTTCTGAATTGATAAAGTGCTTCTATGTAAAGGAAATGGCAGAAACATCTATCAGAGCAAGCCACCGAATAAACCTTCACTATCATTAAGACTCACCCGGTGTTGTCAAAACACTGGGTTCATTGTTAATCAAAACTATTGTAAATCATTAGCCGCTATTGACCTCTGAAAGTGTTGATCGGCCTGCGTCTATTGCTGTAGTGCAGTCAAAGCTTTTGTTTACCTCGGGTCTCTTTTTGCTGTTGAGAAACTGTCAGTTTGTGCTGTGCTATATTTATACATGCTACCGGCGGGCCGATGTCCTATCAGTTCTTTTGAGAGTTGTAAAGACAAGTCTATTGATTGGTGATAAATGGAGATTGATTCTTGACATTGCTTCCCCTGGAGGGAGAATAAGGTCTCCCGCTGCACAATTATTGACATGTCATTCCTGACCCTCTCACTCCCTGCATAAACAGTTTGGTGCGCATACATTATTGATGAGGAGCACTAGGAAAAGCACAGAAAAATAAATAAAAAATCATCATCATTTGTCAGAAATGGCCTTTCGTTAAAGAACAAAATGCAAATTCCTTTTGGTTGGCTTGACTTGTGACTTGTATTATCATGACTTGTAACATGTTGTTGTAATAGTTTGATCCAATGCAATTTTGCAGCAATTCGTAACTTTTTAATTTACTGGCTACTGGCTAATTTATATTCATTTATACAATCTCATTTGTACATTTTAGTAAGATTTGCTCATAAGGGGTAGATGTAGGGTTGGGTTTTGGGGGCAAACCTCCTTTGAAAAATTGTATGTATTAAAACGAGTGCTATCAAATTAGTTGATATGAATTAACCACTTTCTGCCAATATGCCAATTAGTTATATAGTTAAATTTCTTCGTTCGAAAGCACAAGCTTTCTCTAATTGACTTCATAACGCTCTGCCCTCTTTATAGCAGTTGCTAAGTTTAATGGAACATACAATGAATGAATAAAAAACAAATCCATGAAAAGTTTTTTTAATTCTAAAGAGATAGTTTACTTAAAAATGAAATTTCTGTCATTAATCAATTAATTATCTTTGGAACGCAAATGAAGATAGTTTTGATGAAATCCAAAAGCTATCTGGCCCTCCATGAATGTCAAGGGTTCTGAAGCGTACTAAGTAAAGTACCAAGTAGAGGTCTGCGTAAATTTCGAAATAAAACGCGGTAGCGGTTGGTAACTCTGGTGTAATTTGAACGGGAGCGGGCGGGCTAACAATATATCGTATCCGAGTCCCAGAACAGCATATCTGTGATTTCCTCATTCTTATTGAGCACTGGAACAGCCAGTGCTCACTCGACTGTTACACGTGGAACACATGACCAGTGCTTTCTGGATGTGCTTTTTTTTCTCACAGTCTGTGCGGGTATCATCTGCATAACGGTCCTCAGAGCAGGCTTGGGAGAGCAAAGTGAAGATGTGCTGTCCTTCAGCTTGCATTAGAAAATGGTCAGTTTACTGAAACCCACATCAGGCAAGTCTGTTGTATGGGAGTCTTTTTCATGCGTCATAGATGTGATAATACCTCAAAGTTTTACCCTTTAGCAGTCACAAGACTGGAACCTCAGGTTTAAGGTGGCACTCATGTCTCATCACAAAGGGGCAAACAAAACTGACATTTAGCCTACAATCCTTGCACAACCTACAGTTTTATTGGTTATCTCTATTTTTTTTGGTAGTACCCAATTTAAACGTGAGATTATGGAAACCAGATCTAAATTTATCGGGAATGGTTGGGTTGGGTATAAAATTACTCTAAGCGGGCAACGAGTGAACAAAGGCCGAATATACGGTGGGAGCGGTTGGGTGCGGAATAAAACCTACCGGGAGCAGGACTAAACAATTTGTCCCGTGCAGACCTCTAGTACCAAAAACATTGTTTAAACCATAGGTCTCAAACTCAATTCCTGGAGGGCCACAGCTCTGCACAGTTTTCCTCTAACCCTAATTAAATACACCTCATAGAACTAATCAAGGTTTTCAAAACTACAAGAAACTATTAAGCAGATGTGTGTTGCAACTAAATTGTGCAAAGCTGGGGCCCTTCAGTAATTGAGTTTGAGACCATTGGTCTAAACTTTTCATACGTCATCAGTGTTTCAACTGGAATTTTATGAAGCTACTTGAATACTTTTGTATAAATAAATATTAGAGGTTTTCCTCTCGGTTGAAATCTTCAAACATGTTTATGAAACGTCTATATTATCAAAGAACTATCTAATGGTGATAACCAGATAACCGTGATTGCTGCAAAACTTCTAATAGCCACAAGGTTGAAGCTAATTAACATAATTTATGATTAGTTTCTAATTAATTACATAAATAATAATACAGAGGCAACATTAGGCATGCATGTGCCTTTTACTTTCACTTTAAAATCAAAATACCAAAACAGACAATTAGTTGCATAATCTCAGTTAATCTGCAAATTTCAGCCTGTGATAGCCCTACTGTTTTATGTGCAGCATTGAATCATCCTCTGCTTGTAAACAAGGCGTGGGCATATTCAGTTTGTACTTGAGCAGTGCAACAACCATACGTTGTGGTGCTGCTTAATGAACACGCGTCCTGAAATGCCCTTTTCGCCCAAAGTAAAAGTCTTAACAAGCATAACTGCAGCACAAATTGTTTTCAAAATGAAAGAAAAAGTGAAGACGAAGAAGTTCTTTGAACTGAATGAACTTGGGAAATGTTTTTTTCTTGACTTGCTCATTTTTGTATAATTTCACACACCCCTTAGGGAGCCATGGACCAGGGAAAGCACCTTTCATTGTGAAACTATTACATCACATGTGGCTTTTTCTCAGTTAATACAAGAGCTTACTGCTTCTTCTTTTTTTTTAAACTTTTTTCATGTCTTGCTAATCCTCTGCTTCCACACTATCCTCTCAGCAGTTCTCTTTTCCTCTTTCGATAAGTAGCCCACTCTCTGCAAAGCACTGCAGGTACTGTTCACTCACTCAGTCAGACTTGATCGCTCTTGTATTTTTTTCTGTAATAGCACCACACACAGAGAACCATTAATTCTGAAAAAATGCCAGTTCATAACAGCACGTTCAGCATTTTGTGGTGTAAAGTATTGATCAAGGGTACAATTCTGGCCCTTCCCATGCTGTTTCCAGGAACTAAAAGCCGTTCTGAGATTTTCTTTCTCGACTTGCTCTGAGACAGCTGGCGCAGCACATGAGTTCATTTGTGTCTGGTCTCTGGGTGCTCAGTATATCTTTAAATTATCACAGTGAGTTAGATTTTTAGGGCTGTGTGCCCAAAATGGACTGGGAGCCAAGAATTAGGTTCTGTCTTCTTGTGTGTCAGCCCTCCCGTGTGTTCACCTGAGGTTAAATGGTCTAATTTTAGACCAGCAATCAAGAGCAATTAGCTGCCGAGAGACCTAAGGAGCTTTTGGCGTGTGAAGTGCGTAGCTGAACGAGCAAAGATAATGGAACTGAGACCATTGGGGGGGTGAAATGTGTTTCATGTTCCAGTGCTGATCACTGGAAACTAAATATACTGTAGATATCTGAAGGTCTGCATTGTTTAGGCAATTGTTCAGGCAATGTATTTAATGTTAGTTTGGGGAGTAGGGTTTGACTGAGATTAAGAATTTTGACCCTGGGAAAATTCAGTTCCTTTGGCCCATGTTCTCCTGTGAACATTTCACACAAGAGTTGGTTTAACCTAAAATTAAGATTTAATCTTAATTTACCCCCTGGGCATGACATTGTTTTTTTTTACTTGAACTTTAAATGATTATTTTTTCCCCCTGATACCATTATCTTTGGTGATTCATAAACTGCAGGTCAATGGCTACAAGTGTATAAAGAGTTTAAAAAAAATAAAGAAATTATAAAATGTATTCAGGCAAAAAACTAAATGAAGATCCCGATGATACATTGAAGTCTTATAAGGTGAAAAAGACATGAACACGTGAACCGAGAGGTAGGGGTAAGTGAAAGGGCTAAGGGGTGGAATTGGGATTTGGCCCAAGGCTTTGGGTATTAGGTCTGGACTAGCGTTTGGCGATGTCGACCAAGTTGTCTAATGTCTAATGTGAAACATCGCGATGGACGATGGCATTGTTGTCATAGGCGGTAAATAATTATTTATGAATAATTTATGAATTCATAATGAATTAATTATTTGTGGCCTACCGTTTCAACTACCTGATCCGCATGGTCTTTGTTTTACCCATAACAAAATCATAAATAAATAAAGATAAGTTACACACAAATTACCACCTGTCAATCACTTTTTTTCGCGGGGCATGAATAGGCAGAAAGTTCGGTGTCGTTATAATGGCATCGACGAACTTGGTTGGTAAAAAAGGTGCACAACCAACAAGAAACGACCAACAGTATCTGAGGTTTTCACTAAAATGACTAAGTATAAATGTGAAAGCGATAGATTGAAGCAGTGTACTGGTGCTGTGACACGTTACCTGATAGATTCAAAAGACAGAAGAGTCGTTAGATTGAGACAAGATTAATTAAATATCACGTTTAACAACTATAGTGAGACGTGATCCAGCGGTACATCCTTGATAAACTGTCCGACGTGCACTGCTCTTTGGGGTTTTGTGCTCAAAGCACCCGCTGACTGCTGGAGCTCAGACGAGCGCATGACAGTGTGTGCGCCTGTGTGTGTGTGTGTGTGTGTGTGGTCACGTGATTTGTGTTTTCAGCGGTTTTCGTTCTAAAATGCCATTTTAAAACTAAGACATATTAGTGTAAACAGGGCCTAAGTGTGTATTTTTCGCAAGCGGGTTCGCAACGGGAGCGGGCCGGAGGATCACGATGCCGGCTCAGCATCGTGATGTCTATCGGCCATCGGCGATGGATGATGGCATTGTCTATCAACCCAACCCTAGTCTGGACATTGTTTAGAGACACATTCTGTAAGCTATATCATTACTCCAGTAAGTGGTGACAAGCGATCATTGTTATGAATGAGTTAATGAGTGATTTATTCAGTGGGTTATTAAAAAAAACACCTCATTCAGAAATGCATCAATGAACTGTCATTAGCAAGCCATTGAATTATCAACTCTGCTGATATATTTTCTACTTGCTATTTTCTTCTGTTCCCCCCCTGAACTAGGCAGTATTTTTGAAAACCATCGTTAGTTAACCAAGGTCACAAGTTCTGTCGTTACAAACATAGTTCAGTGATTTGGTTTCTCGAATGGATCGTTCCAACAAACATTCGTAAACTGCATCGCAAACTTCTTGAGTGCAGCCGTGGCTCATGACGAAAGCTTTTTTTTTTTTTTTTTTTTTGCCAAATATATTTATTAACGTTTTATGCAGATACATTATCATATACACATATACATACAAAAAAACGTAATACACTGAAATGGTTTGTTATTTCTTGGTTTGGGTATTAAAAGTAGACTTTTCAAATAAAAAACAGTAGCCTACTTAATAATAATAGTAATGAAAGTAGTTTTTACGTCATTATTTGACCATAAATCTGATTTATATATGAGATTAGACTACATGTTAGCTATTGTAAGTGGTTTTATGTTTTAGTATATGGAATATTCTCAATGTTTGTAAAGGAAATGTAGGCCCTATATGTGTGTCGATTACATATGTTTTAATTAATATGGAGGATGAATGCATGTTTTTACCAAGACTAATATTGAATTTTAGCGTGTTAAACAGTATGATTTGCGCACACACACAAAAAAATTAATGCAGATTTTCACTAAAGAAGTTATTACTCCACCCCGAGTGCTATTACGGACATTTTACATTTTAACTAACGTGGTTCAAATAATGGATCTGTACACTTGTCACCACTGTACATTGTTCATTTCCCAAACGATGCATCATACTATGGTAGTTCAGGAAACGCACTCCTGTTCAGGAAACCAATATGTTTACAAGCATGCTGTTGACCTGAATATAACCAAATTAGCATTTGGGTTTTTTTATGAAGTTCATTGAACATGTAAACTTTTTATTACCCAAAATGTTTTTTTTATAACTTTAAAAATTATCACACTAAGAAAAAACAGTTCTTTTGAAACCTTTATTCCTAAGAAAAGGAGTCTTGCTCATCAGATATTGCCTGAGTTTACTTTAAATATGAAGCAAATTCCTAGACATTTAATACATTTGCAGTTTGAATGCAGCGAGATGTCAATATCCTTCAGCTTCTTGGCACAGATGTACAAGATCTCTCTTATCACACACACACACACACACACACACACACACACACACACACACACACACACACACACACACACACACACACACACACAACACAACACAACACAACACAACACAACGCATGCACGCACGCACACACACACACACTCATTGCACTTAGCTTCCTTGAAGTGAAGAACAAAGCACTGTTAGGCATTACAGACAGGCCAGTGATCGTTGTCTTCCTCTGTCTGAACTCTGATCTGAGACGCTGCTTAACTGCTGCATAAATACTAGAGTTATCAAACTGCGCTGAAGTCTTTTCTCAGTACGCTGGCCTTGTAGATTATGGATGTCTAGGCGGCTTGGTTAGTCTTTACACAGTAATATACCATTTTGGAAAGTGTGATTTAATGGTGCATAGGGCTGTGCGATTTGGGGAAAATATTAAATTGCTAAATTTTATTTAATTTTTTTAATAAATTTTTGTTAAATAACATATTGCGATTTCGATTTGATTTGCGATTTAATTTTGTAGTCAAGCTTCATCTCAATAATCTGTATCATAGCTTCTTACTGCTAAAATGCAGCAAGTGTTAGTTAAACAGGAACTGGAAAGTATTAATTTAAGTTAAACATTTATTCAATTTTGTTCATGAATGAAACACTCACACATTTTTTTTTTATTTATTTATTTTTTTACAGTAAACACAAAATAAAATGACTTTATCTTTCTGTAAACGAGTTGAACTCAAATTAGGGAGATAGTGTAGCTTTATTATACAAAAAAAAAAAAATTTAATCATAAAAATACAGAACACTCCGCAAATTAACATGGCTAAAACAACTCTGAAATTGTACTTTGCTGCTGCTTGCTACTAGATTGAGTGTCACTGGCAATACTTTCAATTGACTTTTTAGCAAGACACTTCTCATATAGCCGTCTGTGGTGCTTTTTTAGGTGCTGGTTGTTGTATTTCCTCATGCTGTGGCAACAATTCTTACAAATTACCTGTTTTTGTTTAGTGTCTGTGACTTTAAAAGCAAAATATCCCCCTATTACTGATGTCCTGATTTTTTTTTTTTTTTTTTTTTAATACTAATTTGTCTATCAATGCTTCTGAAGCGGCAAATGCCACCATCCCACTCGTAAACGCTTTCTTGTTTGTTTGTTTTTTATTGTGGGCGTTCCGCATAGTTCGGTTACGCAATTCTGATTGGGTAAAACGAAAATGTGCTCACTCAATTGGCTAGTAAAACTATCACAGACAGATGGCAGTCATGCGTTTGCTTTGAGCGGGGGAAATTAAAACATACATCTATCTTTCATATCGCAGCCTGTTGCGGTTTTAGCTAATCGCAACATTTCAAATCGCAATTCGATTCCTATTAATTGCACCGCCTTAATGGTGCACTTATTTTTATGTTGTGTTGGCTAATTTGGTAGTTGTTTCAAATTTAAAAGACATTGGATTGTGAATGCAATATGTGAAATTTAAGACCTTCAATTGATATTGCTGTTGTAGAAATGCTTTATTATTTACTTCAGTAGAGTAGTAAACTAAAATTAATCTACACAACAAAAATATTTTTTGATATTTGAAATTAAATTATCAAACAAAACTAGTTGCAATCGAAAATCTAAAATAGCCAAAGTTAAAATAATTGGGTTTAAATTGAACATTTAAAAAAAACATTTAAAAAAGAGGTAGAATATTGCTTTAAAATTGACATTTTAACAAACTGAAACTATTAATCAAAATCACAATAATTACTCAGTTATACTAAAATATCATTAATAATCTTCTGTGCGTGCGTGCATGTGTGTGCGCGTGCGCGCAAAGCTGCAAACTTAAAGTTTTAATATCAATTTTATATATCAATTTCACTACATAGTTTTATTATACTAAATTAGAATCTGTTCAACGTTTTTTAATTTCAAAATGAGTGCAATTACAATTCAAATATGTGTGATTGTCTTAACTGTCTTCATTCATTCATTCATTCACTTTCTTTTCGCCTTAGTCCCTTTATTAATCTGGGGTCGCCAAAGCGGAATGAACCACCAACTTATCCAGCATATGTTTTACGCAGCGGATGCCCTTCCAGCTGCAACCCATCCCTGGGAAACATCCATACACACTCATTCACACACATACACTACGCACAATTTAGCTTACCCAATTCACCTGTACCGCATGTCTTTGGACTTGTGGGTGAAACGGGAGCACCCAGAGGAAACCCACGTGAACATGGGGAGAACATGCAAACTCCACACAGAAATGCCAACTGACCCAGCCGAGGCTCAAACCAGTGACCTTCTTGCTGCGAGGCGACAGTGCTACCCACTGCGCCACCGCAGCGCCTACTCTTAACAATTGAAATATAATTAAAATATAAAATTATGAAATCTATAATAAAATAAATATTAAAAAATATGTAAAATCTGTTTTGTAGACAACAGCAGGTTATAAGTTTTATAAGAATCATTTGAATGGAATAGTAAACTATGCGAATACGACTATAATTTAAAATACATATCAGGCACAATTATCACTACTAAACCTGTCAGTTCGTCTCTGTGGTTCAATATGAGAACTGATTTGGTTTCTAGTCAAACAAATTCATTTTTTTCTATCATTTTCTCTATTTGCCTATTGCTTGCCTCCCTTTTGTCTCATTCTTCTTCATGTTTTCTCCTCCCCTCACCATCTGTTTTAATGCTTCACCATGCTGTATCCGAAAGGAGGTCAAACCTTTTTTTTTCTTATGAGAAATCCATTTTCAGAGATTCAAAAGCTATTCCATTTCCCTAAAATTTCTCAGTCCTTAATCTTTAATTTGATCCCTTCCCTGCCTACAATTTGTATTCAAAAACTACACCCGAATTTAAAATCTTTGCTTATTCTCTTGTTTTATCCACATCAAGGCAGTAAATGTACTGACAGGAGTGTGGTGAATTTAGGTGAGGGGGATATGAGATGGGTGTGTGTGTGTGTGTGTGTGTGTGTGTGTGTGTGTGTGTGTGTGTGTGTCCTCTTTGAGTCACTTCTTTGATGTGTTATTAGCAACTACCGCTGGGTGAATCTTTCGCTGCACTCTTCCTTTTTTCTGTCCATCTAGCTTTCGAAGATTTTGCGCCGTGCCGAGCTTTATCCCTCCCCAGGCAAGCTGAACTGTGAGACAGAGAAGCACATCCCAGACTGACTGTGACCAGACTCACTCTCACACAGTTTCTGTTGTCTGGAAAAGGAACACTATGGAGAGCAGAAATCTGTTTCACTTGTCATGCTCCCATTGACTCACTTTATTTTTAAAAACATTTATGCAGCATGATAGCAAATTAAACTATGTTTCAAATAATAAAACGATTAGTTGAATTGCTTTACATTTGTGGAGTTAGCAAATTTGTATCCAATGTGGCTTACAAAAGAAGAACAAATAGCCTGTTGTTAACACTGCATACAATGGAAGGTTTATTAGAAAATTAGATTAGGAAATCGTGTACGTCTTTTTGTGGCATATCAGGACACAAATCTTTATAATGACATAGGTATGACACAGGTATTACAAAAAGGAGCTGAAATATGAGGACATTGGTGATGTTCTCTTTTCTCAAAAAGCTTATAAATCACACAGGATGAGTTTTTTCAGAGAGTAAAGCTGCACGCAGTCTCCTGTGATGGTTGGGTTTAGGGGTAGTATACGGTTTGAACAGTATAAAATGAATGGAAACCAATGTAATGTACCCACTTTTCAAAAAAAACAAACGTGTGTGTGTGTGTGTGTACATGCATTTTTTGTGTTTGTGTAATGACATGGCATGTACACTCAAAAGATGACTTTTGCTGCTCGTTTAAACTACTTAGTTGAAATCTGGGATTGTCACGATACTGGAATTCAATACCAATCGGTACTGACATTTTAAAAACACCCATTTCCCACGAACATTTGAGCGATGTGGAGCACGTTTTTAAACCATGATTTGCCGTCTTGTTCACGTGCTCAACAGAAATGACTGTGATTGGCCGTGAAGGTCATTGGTTCACCAAACTCACCGCTGTTTACTGCGTGTAACCACAGATACAAGGGCACTGGAGCGTTTTAAAGCCGCGATTCATCAGCAGACCACTTGTATGTCAGCTTATAGACAAACCAGCTGATCGATGTGACTTTGAAACCCCAGTGTCCCTGTATCTGTGGTTACACTCAGTAAACAGCGGTGAGTTTGGTGAACCGCTGACCTTTACGGCCAATCAGTTATTTCTGTTGAGGACGTGAACACAATGGCAAATCAGCTGTGTTTAAGCTGCAAACATTACTGTGTTTAACGTGCTCCACGGCGCTTAAATGTTTGCGGGAAATGGACGTTTTTAATTTTAATTTTAATTTGGTGGACATTATTCTTATGTTAATACACTTAAATTGGTAAAAATGATAATGCTAACTTAATTGATTTGTGTTGGGACAACATGAAGGAATTAAGTGGAACCCATCATTTTTTACAGTGTATTACAGGGCTATTCAATTGGCGGCCTGTGGGCCGATCTTGGCCCCCCGAGGCTATTTGTTCCGGCCCTCCAAATAGTTTGACCATCAAAAATAAATTTAGTTCAGTCAAAAAATAGCCGCTATAGTTATGAAGTGACATGCGTCTGTTCAATACAGCACGAGCTGCAGTTGAAAGCTGTGCAGAGCATGCGTCACCTGATATTAAGCAAGTGGTTCGGGCAGCCGAAAACATTTGGATATGTTTGTAGAAAAGGCTTTTTGATTAATCTACTGATATTGTTATTATCAACGATTAGCTGATTTTACTAATAACCACGCTTTAATTTGTATTTAATTTAATTCGATTTAAATCAATCTTAAAGGTTTCTGAACGCATCGTTTCTGTTGCAAGGAACGAAACTGCTGCAACTAAAAGTTATGCCACCTGTGCGCTAGTTTAAATTTCCGAGTTTATACACCAAGGCCAATATGCACGCACGCTGGATTAACTATAGCAGCAGACCGTTCTCATAATGCGTCTTTTTTCGCATGCAAGTTTTTTTTCAATGTAAGAATATATGCCAATATGCATGCGCAAGCGGAGCGTAGAAAACATCTCACGCTGTAGCGTGGCTTTTTAAAATGATTAAGTATTTATGAACGCAGATGATAACAACAGTTAATTTAAGTACTTAGCTATTATTTTGCTTAAATTTACATTAGATGTGATAACCGTGAAACCGTGATTATTCTTCAGACTATATAATCGTACAACCAAAATCTGTAATTGTTTCATACCTAAATGTTACGCAGTTCAAAACATAACATGTGAATGTGTCTGAATGTAGAAGAAGCCTATTCAAATACAACATTTAAATATGCTTGTAAAAAAAGCCACTTTGTACAATGCACTGATATTATGTAGTTTCAAATACAACATTTTAATGGAATGTCCCCACAACTCACAAAAACATACATTTGTGTCATACCTGCCAACACTTCCAGACCAATCTCCCGCCACCCGCCCGTTTTGTTATTTCTCCCAGAAAACTAATCCCCCACCCTGGGGAAATAGGGACCAATGCCAAGAAGCCTATATTAATCATATATCTCTTTTACACATTTATGTCTGTAACCACTAAGATTTTAATGTTTTTAGCCTACTTCTTTTCAAAAGTGGAAAGATCCGTGCAAATATTAAAATCTAATCACAAATATGGTTAATTGTACATGGTTTGTGAACTTATGAACTTTTTTTTTATTTGTGAATTTATTGTATTTAATTTTACATTAAGAAGATAAAGGTTCCACTTAAAATGTTTAACATGCAGTTTATTTAAAAAAACAAACAAACAAATAAACAAACAAACAAAAAATCAACAGAGAAAAAAAATATCTATAGAGAATGAGAATCATGTTTTGAGTTTCAATGCTAGGGCCCCATACCTGGAATTGCTTAGGGCCCCCAAATCACTATGTATGCGCATGTGTGCCTTGGGTACTTTTTAAAAGATGTGAAGTTCTCTGCAGTTCGGGTAGTGGTTGGCAGCTCATTCTGGAGGAACAAAGAGAGTAAATGTTTTGGAAAGTTTTTTTTTTTTTTTTTTTTTTTTTTTTTTTTTTTGCGCCTTGTTAGAAAAAGCAAAACAGATGCAAATCAATTTTCTGTAATCTCAGGCTTCCACATGTACTTAATTTAAAGATTAAAGCAGACAAAAACAATGGGAAGTCAACATAATTTGGTTTATTTCCATTTCATTAAATCACTGGCATATACAGTAATTCCTTTTCCAATTAGGTTTGTCAGTTTGACTAAAGCAGACCAAATCTAAATAATACTCATGAATATATTAATTAAATAATATAAAAAAAATAAATATAAAACTATTCATTAGGTCTGAAATATTCAGTTGGCTTAATTTAAGTGAATTGGCTCAATCAGTTGAAAAATGTGTTGCACAAACTGAATACTGTTGTTTAACCCCATAATATCTGGTTTTATTTTGTGCATGTCTTGTTTGTGTAAAACGGTGTTAGACTGACTTGTAACAGCTGAATACAGTCCTATTAGATCAAACTTAATGCCGGCCTCCTATACTTTACATTTCCCATTATTCAGCCTTGTAATATCAAGCATATCAAGCTCATTCATTTCCTTTTCATCCATTTTGTTTCCCTCGTAAACTTGAAGCATGCTGGATTTATTACATACCACAAAACAAATGGTAATGCAAAATCTATACAGAGCAACCCTATTCTCTTTATTGTCACTTTTTTTTGCAGGTTTCCAAAACCTAAATTCATTAAAACATCTGAAAGTTCCTCAAGACATTAAGACCATTACGCCACACACTTATTGAATTTATACTGTGTTTTTATTATTCCCTGTTGGAGCTGGTTTGGTAATTAAAATTATCAAATATTATCTCTGTTGTTCTGTATTTTTAATGTATTTTAGTGTTTTTTTAGGACTGTGGAAAATAAACAACTGTGACTACAAATGAATTGCACCAACATCACGGTTTATTAACTGAAATGTACACTCATGAAACCAATAAAAAAATGAACTTACATTTCAGCAAAATGCCGTGTAACTATATAATGGGTCATAACTTAAAAGATGGACAATAATTTATTGTAAGAATTTTGTCTTAAAAATGTTTTACTCCTGTTTTTTTTTTCGTTCTTCTGCTTCAGTGGATTCAGCTCCGCTCTTGTCTTTTTGTTTGAGGACATTTTGTTTGAAAGTTTAGTTCCAATTCCATCCAAAGATGCAGATTGTGTTAAAAACTTATGTGCAAAACTGGAATATCACAAAACATTTGCATGTAAAGCATCGTTTCTATCCGATGAGTCAATGAGAACAAAGTTGTCACTTCCTGATAAACTGGCCACACATATCAAAAAGGAAAATGAAATTTGCTGCAGTAGGATAAGCAACTGTGGGCCTTTATATAATAAACGGTGGTCAGAGGTTATCACTGTCACCTCCCAGCAAAAAAAGGTTGCTGGTTCGAGTCCCGGGTGGGCCAGTTGCCATTTCTGTGTGGAGTCTGCATGTTCTCCGGTGTTTCAGGTGCTTCGGTTTCCCCTACAGTCCAAAGACATGCGCTTTAGGTGAATTGGATGAACTAAATTGGTAGTGTATGAGTGTGTGTGTGAGTCAACTGGGTTGCAGCTGGAAGGGTATCCGCTGCGTAAAATATATGCTGGAATAATTGGCGGTTCATTGGCATAATCTATGTAGTATACTCTTAAAAACTGCTTATTATATCACCTTACCCTAAACCTACTCCTAAACCCATTCCTCACAGGAAATGGGACACATTTTGATTGTCAAAATACTTTTTAACAGTTTTGAATAATGAGCAGTCGAGCGCACAAGGTATGTCCTCATAAATCACCTCAACATTGTAATACCTAGGTCATTATAATTCATTTTAATTATGCAATAAATGTAATAGACACAGCTGCTCAAGACCGTTCTGGGAGGTAATAATTCTGAACAACTTTGATGACAGACTTTGACTAAGGCATCTTAGAATGACCAAAACAACATTTCAGATATTTTACAATATGATCAGTCCGCTGGTTTGTATATTAATGCCATCCCATTATTTTTAATCATCATATGAGCTGTTAAAACAAAATCACACTGTCACAATCACCAGTGATCTAGTCCATACAGATTGCTGGAGAACTACAAATCCTGTCATGCACCACACACTCACACCTGTTCCTGTTTCACCTTGATTGCACACAGCCGGAGGATCGTTATGAACTGATTACTTGGACTTTCAAAGCAGTACAGACACACACCAGTTGCTGAATCACCAGTTGACCCTTGCTTTGTTCTATTTGTTTACGTTTCTTGCTGCCTGTACTAACCATTCGCCTGTTGTTTGACCACTCTGGATTTGCCTGCTTGTACCTGTTTGATACTGTTAACCATTGCCTGCCTGACCATTCTAATAATAAACCTGCATTTGGATCCTCAACTCCATTGTCAGGATCCCTCACATAACACACACAGCTTTTTTTAATGCACATGTTGGAATTTATTTGATAAATGGGTTTCCATTGTAGTTTATGCACATTTTTTCTTATCAGATGAAGTATTTATCCTACTCAGTTGTGTGCAAGTTTTTATGCATACTTTAAAATTAATTTGCAATTTTACGTTTAAGCATTTTTATGTGATATTCCAAAATATTTTATGTGATACGCCAAAAAGTAAGAAAAATAGGTGGACGGAAAATAGGTGGACGGAAACAGCTAAATGAGATATGTAAAATCTTTGCAATCTTGTTACAATGATACAATAACTTTTTTTTTTTTTTGTCCCACGTTTAGGTCAGGAGCGCTTTGGAAACATGACCAGAGTTTACTATAAGGAGGCGGTGGGTGCGTTTATTGTTTTTGACATTACTCGAGGCTCCACATTTGAGGCCGTTTCAAAATGGAAGCATGATTTGGACACCAAGGTGAAACTGGCCAATGGCAATCCTATACCTTCAGTCCTTCTGGCCAATAAATGCGACCAGAAGAAAGACGGGTCCAACAATTCCTCGCTCATGGACAACTTCTGCAAGGAGGCTGGCTTTTTGGGTTGGTTTGAAACATCAGCCAAGGTAATATAAACTCATTTTGCGCTCACTTAAATGTCTGTTTGTAATAGGTCAAACCGAAGCAGAACTTGTCACGAGACTGTTTTTGCTAAGAATAGAAGCTTCTTACTACACCTTTCCTCTCTAATCAGCTCAGACGACCATGAAAGCTGCCATATTAGATCAAGTATTTAAGATGGCTGACATTCTCCATGGTATTAGGGCCAAAACGGAACCACAGCGGCAGATTCTTAAGAACATTAGCCACTCCTCATGCCTGAATCACCAGACACATGTCAAATGTGCAGCGTGTAGCTCATCACGTGAAGCAGCAGACGGGGGAGGGGGGGGGGGGGTTTCATGAGGAACGAATTTATGCCTTGCCTTAAGCTACTGAACTTTGCTCATTGATTTGAATTCGTGATAGTGGTTGTTGTATTGGTAATGCTATTTAAAGGGATAGTTCACCTAAATGTTGATATTTGCTGGTAATTTATTCACCATCAGTCCATCCAATGTGTGGTATGATTTTATTTTTCTTCATAAAATGATATATAATCTATATATGTATAGGCCTGTACGTTGAAGTATATGTTTAGGCTTATACACTTGAAGTATGCAAAATGCAAAATTGTTAGCCCTCCTGTCAATATTTTTTTCTGTTTCAAATATTTCCCAAATGATCTTTAACGGTATCATCTTTTCACAGTATTTCCTATAATACTTTTTCTTCTGGAGAAAGTCTTATTTGTTTTATTTTGGATAGAATAAAAGCAGCTGTTAATATTTTTAAAAACCATTTTAAGGTCAATATCATTAGCCCTCTTAAACATTTTCTTTAACCACTGTTATACAAAGACTTTTACCTTATCTTACCTTATCTTGCCTATTTAACCAAATTAACCTAGTTAAACCTTTGAATTGCACTTTAAGCTGACTTCTAGTATCTTGATAAATATCTAGTAAAATATTATTTACTGTCATCATGGCAAAGATAAAAGATTATTAAAACTATTATGCTTAGATTGTGTTGAAAAAATCTTTCTAGATTCTAGAAGGGGGCTAATAATTTAGGAGGGCTAATAATTCTGACTTCAATTGTATACAATGTATATACGTTGATTAAAATTCATGGTTATTGCATCAAGTAATGATTTTTTTTTTTAAACTCTTCTGTAAATGAAATCTATTTTGAAACAATGGCATGTTTTTGTTGATTTATTAAAAAAATAAATAAATAAATAAAACAAAATGTCATTGTTAATAACTGGTTATTGGTTAATAACATTGATTTAGAAAACCTTAGAATCTTCTAAAGGTTTCTAGAATTTTTTTTTCATGACTATACGTATATATATATATATATATATATATATATATATATATATATATATATAATATATATATATATATATATATACATATATATATATATATATATATATATATATACATATATATACATATATATATAGTTATATATATATGTATATATATAGTTATATATATATATATGTATATATATATATTGGACTTCACTTCATAATACCTTAATGTATCATCACGAGGTATTAATGTCGTACTGCCTAAAAAAAAAAAAATTATATATATTTATTATTGTTATTATTACTTTTAGGGGTGGCGCAGTAGGTAGTGCTGTCGCCTCACAGCAAGAAGGTCGCTGGTTCAAGCCTTGGCTGGGTCAGTTGCGTAAAACATATGCTGGATAAATTGGCGGATAAAGGGACTAAGCCGAAAAGAAAATGAATAAATGAATTATTAATTTTATAATTATTATTTTTTTTCTTCAGGCAGTACGACAATAATACCTCGTGATGATACATTAATGTATTATGAAGTGAAGTCCAATACACATAATTACTATATTTAAAGGTTCAAGACACCCTTGAGTACTTTTTTTGAGATTTTAAAAAATTTGTGTGTGTTGTGCATCAGTTAAGACAACGTTAGCACCTGTTAGCTTTAATTATGAAAAAATATATATCATTTGAAGCTAATTTCATCTTCCAGGTTTAAAATAATCATTGGAGCGAGATCCAAATCGGTGATGTAGCGCAAATCTGCTAGTGATGTGATTACTCGTCGGTTTCTGATTATTATTCATAGCTGAGTTTTCTTGTCCTATGAGAAGACCCTGCTTCTTAATTATTCATGACTGCACGTGCTTTCCGATGACAGGCTAATATGGACAAACTACAGACCTGCCAAGCTGTGAGACAGCGCACGGCACGCAGTATTTAGCCGTTTTTTTCCCCCCTGCTCTGCCAGCCACACCCACTCCTCCCTCTGCTCACGGTGCTCCATGCCCATCATGAAGCGTTTTTTGAAAAAATTCTGAGGTAGACTTGAACTGAAAGAGGGGGGTTTCATGGCCCTTTAAAACACAGTTTATTCTAATTAAAATATTTGTTCTTAGTGCCTGTGTTCCTGCATGTTGATCTCCACAATCAGTAGTTCTTATTACAAATGATTGTCATTCCTAAGCAAGATTAGTCCCATCTTTCACAGTACCAGCTGAATCTTAAAAACACTGCAATAATAAAGGTGTGTGTGTGTGTGTTTATAGTCTTACATCAGCATTTTCTTTGATATATTTTGCACATTAGTCTTCTCTCTTCCCTTGCACATGTGTCTAAAGCATGCTGGGTGGATCTGGATAAATTAAGTTGCCTTGATAGAAATAGTCTGTGGAGAGAGAATGAAGAAAAAAAAAAGAGGAGGAGGAGGAGAAGGAGGAAGTGTCTGTTTTTTTGTTAATTCTGGCGAATACATTGACTTGAGTAGCATGTGATTTGTGTAGGTATTTAACGCCCTGTTAAATTGTAGCCCTTGGAATGCATGTCTAAGTTGCAACGTTTTGGCCTTAAATATCTTGAGTGCGTCTTGCTATTTAAAGTGTTTGTTCACTTTGTGTCTGGTCTGTGCAGTTTAACAGAAGGTGTCTCATCAGTCAGTCTGCGTAAGCACATGTTTCTGAAATAGATCTCTCCATTAGGGACTCAAGCACACAGATGTCTGGCAGGAAGCTCTGGCACCTGTCGTGTGTAAATGTGTGCGTGCACGTGCATGTATGGTGAAAACTGTATGCCTGCTCTCATCTGTCAGGACCTCCTTATGTTCAGGCAAGTCTCTTTTCCGACTGGCAGAAAGAGATTTATTTTGGTCTTATTGTTCAGTATTTTGTTTTTGCACCTTACATCTCTCTTTCCTGAGCAAAATGACACTCGAATGAACAAATATTTATGAGAACTAGTTGTGGATAAGAGAAGAATCAGTGAGTCAGTAAATTTATGCCATTAAATAAAAATAAATATAAAATAAGTGTGAGATATGATATAATAATATGATATAAATTGGCAGAAATAAAGCCAGACTGTGAGAGGCAAAGGTTGGGAGACACAGCAGTTATGTGAGTGGGTATTACATTAATTTAGCCTGAGGCAAACGAAAAGGCTTCCATAGGGTTATTATAGTTGAAAAAAAGTTTTAATATAAACATGTGACCCTGGATGATAAATGATGCTTTGAGAAGCTACATTGTATGAGTAAAAAATATAGATTTTTCTTTTGTATTAAATAAAAATCAAGTTACATGAATTTCCTACTGTACATACACTCACCGGCCACTTTATTAGGTATACCTGTCCAACCGCTTGTTAATGCAAATTTCTAATCCGCCAATAACATGGCAGAAACTTTGTTTACATGTAGACATGGTCAAGACAATATTTGTGGGGGATATTTTCTTGGCACACTTTGGGGCCATTAGTGCCAATTGAGCATTGTGTCAACGCCACAGCCTACCTGAGTATTGTTGCTGATCATGTTCATTCCTTTATGACCACAGTGTAGCCATCTTCTGCAGGATAACGTGCCATGTCATAAAGCGCTAATCATCTCAGACTGGTTTCTTGAACATGACAATGAGTTAACTGTACTCAAATGGCGTCCACAGTCACCAGGTCTTAATCCAATAGAGCACCTTTGTGATGTGGTGGAACGGGAGATTTGCATCATGGATGTGCAGCCAACAAATCTGCAGCAACAACGTGATTCTATCTTATCAATATGGACCAAAATCTCTGAGGAATATTTCCAGTACCTTGTTGAATCTACTGTATGCCATGAAGGATTAAAGCAGTTCTGAAGGCAAAAGGGGGTCTAACCCAGTACTAGTAAGTTGTACCTAATAAAGTGGACGGCGTGTATAAGCTAATTATTATAGGAGACTATTATTTAATCTCTCTAGTTTCATTTACAATTAATTTAATTACAAATAAAAATAAAAATGATCAATATAGACATTTAAAAAAAAAACTAAGTGGACGAGGTTTCATATTAGTGTTATTTTGTGTGAGAAACGTAAGTGCACAATTCTTATTAAAATGTGGAAAATATGCAAATTAAGCAAGAGATAAAATTAGATTTAAGTTAGAATTTTTTTAATCTCATACTACATTTTAAATATATATTTTAAATCATTTAGATATTTAAACTGGGGAAAATTGCAACCTTTTATTTTACTGTTGTGTGTCACAAACAAATACAGTGCTTCAGTGAGCTCTTTAGTTTTAATTGATTATCATCATCATAATTTCACAGCTTGTCTTTGGACACAGTTCAAACAAACCTCTCAATGGCCCATACAAATCTAGAAAATGGTAATAATTTCAATCAACGTTCCCACAAAAGAGGTCACTGCCCTCCAAAATAAGCAAGCATGCAGTCCACTTTCTGAAAATCATGCTTCAAAACGGTCTTAAAAAGTTCATAACTAGCTTGAAATTTCAAGTTGTTTACACAACGTCCTTCAAGGAAATACTACTCCATGGTGCCATTCATTTGCATTTTTAATTTTCTTTGTATTTCCCTCCCTCAATACTGCTGTCTTTAACCAGTACTGTGAGGAATATTGTGCTTTGGGTGAATGACAAGCAAGGATGGTTGGCTTTTGCTTAACCTTTCTGTTTTCTGCCCTTTCCCTCAATTCACACTCATTCACACGCTCTTGCTTTGAAGCCACAGACTGCTTAAGGATAAAGGGAAGTAAATGGAAAGCGAGAGGATTGTCTGGAAAGAGTGATGAAGAGTCGTGTAGGCGGACGCCATCAGTCCAGCTTTTTGCTCAAGTGCCTCTTAAAGCTTCCCCACACACTCAATTTAACTTCACAAAATGGTTTTTGATCGCTTGGTAAATTATCTACATTTTGTGGAATTGTTCCAGTGTTAAGTATGTTAAAAAGCTGTATTTACAGAACACAAAAGAAGGCATTTTGAATAAGTTTTTGGAAATGTAATGCAAGATTTATTTTAACCAAAAAACAGTAAAAGAGTAATACTGTGAAGTAGTATCACTGTTTTACTGTTGTTTTGATTGTATAAAAATATATATATTTTATTTAAATAATGTAATTTTTAATATAGGTACACGATACACTAACCGGTCACTTTATTAGGTACACCTGTCCAGCTGCTTGTTAACGCAAATATTTAATCAGCCTATCACATGGCAGCAACTCAATGCATTTAGACATGTAGACATGGTCAAGACGATCTGCTGCAGTTCAAACTGAGCATCAGAATGGGGAAGAAAGGGGATTTAAGTCATTTTGAACATGGTATGGTTGTTGGTGGCAGATGGGCTGGTCTGAGTATTTCAGAAACTGCTGATCTACTGGGATTTTCACGCATAACCATCTCTAGGGTTTACAGAAAATGGTCTGAAAAAGAGAAAAAATCCAGTGAGCAGCAGTTCTGTAGACGCAAATGCCTTGTTGATGCCAGAGGTCAGAGGAGAATGGCCAGACTGGTTCGAGCTGATAGGAAGGCAACAGTAACTCAAATAACCACTTGTTACAACCGAGGTATGCTGAAGAGCATCTCTGAATGCACAACACGTCCAACCTTGAGGCGGATGGGCTACAGCAGCAGAAGACCACACCGGGTGCCACTCCTGTCAGCTAAGAACAGGAAACTGAAGCTGATATCATTGCTAAAAACAATTTGTGTGCCCTCAGCAACAAGGCATATGACGAGTTTAAACCATCAAGGGTTTAAAATGCATGCAGGTAATGAACTGTCATTATGATCAGGAACCACATTGTTAAATGAGTGTGATAGACATGATAAAACCAAACTGATGCTTTGTCTTGATAGTATCTGAGGCTAAACCTGTAAAGGCTTTACCTTCTTGTAGAAAGGGGGTGGAGAGCACCAGCTTATTTGCATTAAAATAGACACGCACACAAAACAGTGTTTTTGCCTCCACATAAAAATGACCAAAATTGATTTTATAACATGGTATAATAAATGAACTGTGGGGTATCGATCTGTGGTATTGATCTGTTAGCTGAAACTTGTATCAGCCACTTGAAACTTCCACTACATGGTGTAATAAAGGGGCATAACAGGTCTCCTTGTTAAGATGTGTTAAACTCTGTTTTAACTTTAGTACAGCAATCTTATGTTACATTTGACTTTCTGTTTATTCCTATCTTATTTAACTATTTTTCATTGTCATTGTTTTAGAAAGGAATACAGCTAATGCTGCTCATATGGCACAAAAAATACTTAAATAAATAACATTGTGTCAGTATTGTCAACATATTTTGTGCTCCTCAACAGAAAAAAAAATCACACAGGTTTAAAACTGTGAGGAATTATTTTTACATGACCTATCCCTTTAACATTTGACTCTCTGTTCACTGCAGGAGAACATCAACGTAGACGAGGCTGCCCGGTTCTTGGTGGAGAACATCCTTCTGAATGATAAAGGTCTTCCGTACGAAGAGAACAATGGTGACAAGATTAAACTAGACCAACAAACTGCGCCTGCTGAGAGCAAGTCAGGTTGCTGCTAGTGCGGACGCTCACGTGTGTCCCGTCATCTGCCACGGAAAGCAGGCAGGAGGCCAAGCTTAACAAATTCAACAGACCAAACCCATGGATCACAAACATATCCAGGGGTCGACAGACACGTGTCAGTTTGGGCTCTAAACGGCGAGACGACATCACTGCTAGAGGATCAGATGAAAACATACTTCTGATTTGTATGACTGTTTATCTCTTTTTCTCTTGCTCTGTTTCGTGTTTATCTCTTTTTTTTTGTTTGTGTGTACGTGTGTGTCAGGCAAGTTACTTCAATGTGTACGTGTTGTACGAATGAATGATACAAAATGGGTGTCATAGGACCAGGTAAATACCAGTAGAAGTTCTTAGCCAAAATTAGATTAAATAGGGTGAGCTGTTTTAATATATTCTGGACTATTTGCGTTCGCTGCTGGGAATTGCCACCCTAAATTTTGCAGGAAAAAAAAGTTCTCAAGATGTCACTTTATGACAAAATAGTCCGTATTCCCAGGGCATTTAGTCTGTTGTGAAGATCCAACCATGACTAGTCTTGAAGGTCTTGAAGTCTACAAATTTTATCACGAGGAAAAAGAAAGTTTAATATGAGATCTGTAAGAATATTGGGCTATAAGCTTGTAAATATGTGGTTCAGAGAATAAAATCATGTTGGGTTTCCTCAGACTCATAAATGTTTATATTCAAGTGTTTATAAAGTGTTTTTTTAATTGGTACTGAATGAGGGATCTGAGCACCTGCTCTGTCCATGGCTTTATTCTACAACAAAGGCAGAAATACCTTTTTAATATGCTGGATGATCAAATTTATCAAGTTTGCAAAGAAATGTCTGTTGAAGTAACAATGACAATAAAATGTTTTAAAGTGATAATGAGTTTTTCAATGAATATGTGAGAGAATGTGCATTAAAATTTAAAATTAAAGCACAGAAGTATAATTATAACAATGTGATAAAGATGTTAAAAAATTGTTTAAAAAAACATCTGAGCACCACTTCTGCAGTTGATTGACAGCTTGTGAACCAATGAGGTAATAAAATGTACACTATAAAGATGGTTTAATTCATTCATTCATTCATTCATTAATTCATTCATTCATTTTCAACCACTTTTCCGGGGCCGGGTTTCAGGGGCAGCAGTCTTGGGAGAGAACCCCAAACTTCCCTGTCCCCAGACACTTCCCCCAGCTCCTCTGGAGGATACCGAGGTGTTCCCAGGCCAGCCGAGAGACATAGTCCCTCCAGCATGTCCTGGGTCTTCCCCGAGGCCTCCTCCCGGTGGGACATGCCTGGAACACCTCCCTAGGTATCATCCAGGAGGCATCTGAAACAGATGCCCGAGCCACCTCAGCTGACTTCTCTCGATGTGGAGGAGCAGCGGCTCTACTCCGAGTTCCTCCCAGGTGACAGAGCTCCTCACCCTATCCATAAGGGTGCACCCTGCCATCCTGCGAAGGAAACTCATTTTGGCCGCTTGTATCTGATATCTAGTCCTTTCGGTCATGATCCAAAGCTCATAGGAACGTAGATTGACCAGTAAATCCAGAGCTTTGCCTTTCGGCTCAGCTCCTTCTTTACCACAACGGACCGGTACATCGACCACATTACTGCTGCCGCTGCACCAATCCGCCTGTCAATCTCACGCTCCATCCTTCCCTCACTTGTGAACAAAACCCCAAGACTTGAACTCCTCCACCTGGGGTAAGGACTTTCCTCCAACCTGGAGATGGCAAACCCCCTTGGCTAAACCAAGATGGTTTAATTATAAAGTATATTTGAGACTTTATACTATAGTTTGTATTCAATTCTTTGCACTCTTGATATTACAAAACAGAAAGCTAATGGCGTTGTCTTGAATGATGTGGAAGCATTCTTTTCATGTGCCATAAAAAGGAAGAGGAACATACTTTTTTTTTTTTTTTCCAAAAGCACACCAAGTCCTTCTCATGAAATTAGCTATCATGATTTAATAGACAACCTATTAAATTGAGGAAGGTCTCTATTTTAATTAATAAGAAAAACAATTATCAATCAAGAAAAGCCATACATGTAACCCATTTAAGAGGAGGTATAAACAAGTATGACTGTTTAATTTGTGAACAAACTGTTTTAAGTCAGGTCTTTTAAATGTAATTGTTTAACAGGTTTACAAAGCCAGTGTGGATGAACCGAATCAAAATCAGTAAGAGCTTTATTGCCAGGTATGTTCACACAAACGAGGAAATTGTTTTCATGACAGAGCTTCTACAGTGCAACAGAATGACAGAGACAGGACAGGTATTACTATATAACAGGTATTACTATATACAACGTTATATGTGCAGCTGTTATGTGCAAATTGGCATGTAAAGTATGTTGTTAAATAAATAAGTGTATATGTGTATAAAACGTCTATAGCAAGTAGTGATGTTTGTTTCACAATTACTATCATCAAGTGTTCATGAGATGGATTGCCTGAGGGAAGAAATTGTTTCTGTATCGGGCTGTTCTGATGCGCAGTGCTCTGTAGCGTCGACCAGAAGGTAAAAGTTCAAAGAAGCAGTGTGCTGGGTGTGAGCGGTCCAGAGTGATTTTGGCAGCCCTTCTGCTCGCTCTGGATAGTAGCTACAGTTCTTAGAGAGTAGGGAGGGTTGTACCAGTGATTCGCTCAGCAGTCCGAACTACTCGACGTAGTCTTCGGAGGTTGGATTTGGTAGCTAAGCTAAACAGTTATTAAAGTACAGAGGACTGATTCAATGATGGAGGTGTAGAACTGTTTCAGCAGCTCCTTTGGAAGGTTTAACTTCCTCAGCTGATGAAGGAAGTACAGCCTTTGTTAAGCTTTTTTGACAGTAGAGTCAATATGAGCGTCCCTTCAGGTCCTGGGAGATGGTGGTGCCCAGCAACCTGAATGACTCCACATTTATACTGAACAACTCTAACTCTAAGGTTTACAAAACATTTTCATCAATTGAATCATAGAAACAGGCGGCACTGATAGGTGGTGCGTGATGACGCAATAACGCGTTAAGTTAAAGGGTAAGTGATTCAGTTATTTTGGAATCGATTCTCTGAAGTGAACTGTTTGAAAAACGAGTCCGTTCCTAATTCCATCGCCAAACGCCAGGGAATAGACTCATGGGTTTGTTTGAGCAGGTCAGGAGGAGTTCATTGGCACGAAGAGGTAATAAAGCTCTGAGCTGCGCTCGAGCTGTCGGCAATCCCGAGCGGGCCTGTCGCCTAGCAACATAGCAAACTTTCCATGCTGACTGAGTGTCACCCTGGGCATCGCTTCCTATTCATCATTATCTTCTGTGCTTTAATCAGCCAAGTGTTCTTTCAGATCATGAACTCTTAGAATAAGAAATAAGGCCTACATACACTTGCAATGTCGAAGGCACCTAAGAAAAAGGCGTCCGCCTCCAGCCTCGTCGCTTCTTCGCCTGGACACTCTCCCAAAAAAGAGTAAGATTTAGCTGACTATTCGTTAATTCATCCTTGTATCATGATGGCCTTGACATATTTCTGCAGTGTGAATAAATCGCTTACTGTATAAATAACAAATCCTTTATTTCACCTTAAAACTTTAATGTATTATGTTTGTTTTTGGGCTCATAAAAGTTTATGTTTTACCAAAATAATACTCTACTACGGAATTGATATTACTTTTGAATTTGAGAAAATTAGTTAATTTATTAAAATTTCCTATCCGCTTAAATGAGTGCCTTAAACTAATTCGTGTATTACTGCTTTCATTAGTTATTTAGCGTTTATTATATCATATTTTACTAAATTGTTTTAGTCTGTGTTTTTATCCTACTATGGAATCATTCTGCATTAAATTCAGCTATAGACCATTTCAATGTGGTCATGTCATTGGCCTATGGACATTTCCTTCTTGTTATCAAACTATTTCATAACTGTAACAAGAGGCAATTCAATCATAGCTTCATATTAAATTGGCTATCATAACATTATTTATCAATATGTGGTTCGTTTTGGATTCTCAGAAGCTATAGAAATTAAAAATGTAAAACAGGAAATACCCCTGTTTTTGTTTACATCCCTCAAAATGGTCTATATTGCAGAGTTTGGAAGGCTAAAAAAGATTGTGAATTTTGAAATCTATTTTGTTTGTGTAAATTGTGAATCTACTATATACTATAAATAAAAGAATAAGTGCATACAAATCAATTTTATTTCTAAAACGTTGAAAGACCAATTACATATCAAAATGGATGCTTTCTTAGCAGTAATAATAATTAAATTGATACTCGTCCATTTTAAGGAGGCTACATGTTAGCATTTTTAGATACCACTTTTTTCATTGTGAATGTGTGAAGCACTGGTAATGAGAAAACAGACCCTCCACAACTTCCTAAGATATCTACAAAAGCCTGTAAACAGATGTCTATGCAATGTACTTAGAACATTGACATAAAGCTGGTGCAGATGTACAGTATACACATTATTACGTGTTAGATGTGAGTATATCTGTGTACTAAGTTATGATCATGGGGGTCCAAAATTGTAGGTTTTAAAGTGAAAACAGTATGTAAGCTGAGTAGTGTGTCTGAATTAGTATTCAAAAAACGATGTAAGTTCCTGTAAGTTCCCAAAGTACAGTAGTCGTCTTTTGGATGAGACGTTAAACCGAGGTCCTGACTCTCTGTGGTTGTTAAAAATCCCAGGATGTCCTTCGAAAAAGAGTTGGGGTTTATATGGAGCAAAATCAATGCCAAAAGTATTGAAATCAAAAGCTTGTCGAATAGCACTAACTGAAAATTAACAACTGCTTGCAGATCCTGAAATTTCACACAGCTGTTTATTTAAGCTGTGAATATTTCAATTCAAAACACAATTTCATAAAATTCATTCAAAACTTCATATTCAACTTTCAGATTTCACTTCCAAAATATTCAGTTCTGTTGAAAAAATACAAAGTGTAATCTTCAAAAGACAATTTTCAGTTCATTTTTATTTCGGTACAAAAATTCGCTTCCATAAATTCAGTGGCTCAAATTCGTCTGTTAAAATTCGACATTACATCCAGGAACTGCACGAAAAGCAATAGATTGCAGATAGCAGATTCAGTAGATTGCAGATTGCTTTTTCACCACTTTTACGTGCATGTAACCCTACTGGTCCGAGGAACGGCGAACCTGCGATACCTGAATGGGAGACGCTCAATGGGGAGGCGAAAGATCGCTTGATCACCTCTTTTAGATTTCTGAGATTTACATGATCCCCAGCTGGCATTCATTACATTAGGGCAAATATAAATGTCCAAAACATCATTTACTCATTTTAGACCTACTGATAATGCTTTTATTAACCTACTTATAATGTCCAAGACATTGATATTAATATTAAATTCTACTTTTGTGCCGTTATTAGCTTTTTTCCTCACCTATTTACTGATTTAAAAATCTTAAATTGGTCCATCTCTACCTGCTGGTGAAAAAGCAATCTATCAAATCTGCTCTCTGCAATCTACTGCTTTTCCTGCAGTTCCCAGATGTAATGTTGAATTTTTAACAGACTGAGCCACTGAGTTTATGGAAGTGAATTTTTGAACTGAAAATTGTTATTTGAATATTATACTCTGCATTTTTCAACAGAACTGAATATTTTGGAAGTGAAATCTGAAAGTTGAATATGAAGTATTGAATTTAAGTATGAAATTGTGTTTTGAATTGAAATATTCACAGCTTAAATAAACAGCTGTGTGAAATTTCAGGACCTAAATTACAAAACCCGGCAATTCAAGTCACTAAAATGCAAGCAGTTGTTAATTCAGTGTATTATTTTATTCGACAAGCTTTTTATTTCAATACTTTTGGCATTGATTTTGTTCCATAGGTTTAACCCCATCATCCTGAACAAATTTGCCCACTGGCCTCTGTCCATCATGGCCTCCTAACCATCCCCTTACCATAATTGGTTTAATCTGTCTCCTCTCCTCCAATCAGCTGATGTGTGGTTTGCGGCCTGGCACAATATGGCTGCCGTCGCGTCATCCAAGTGGATGCTGCACACTGGTGGTGGATGAGGAGATTCCCCCCAAAAAATGTGTAAAGAGCTTTGAGTGTCTAGAAAAGCGCTATGTAAATGTAAGGAATTATTATTATTATTGTTATTATTAATAATAATACTACCAATTATGGATTAAATGGGCACTTTACTATTCTATTAGACCACAAAAAAGGATTTAGGAAAGACAGTAAGAAAGGATTTAGTAGTATTTGGTTTAATTAATGCTACTCATACTCATGCTATATGGAACATTAATGATTCATAGAGAAAGTTCAAACTCAAATGTAGTAGGCTATATTCTAACTTTGTGGACACAGTCATCTAAGTGCACAATTATGAGCAAATTACTGGCTGCAGTTCACTTAACTGCCTCTGGTGTTGTTAATAACAAGGCATTCTGAACTCTGTTGCATTAACGCATTATATTAAAAATCCTGCATTGTCGTTAGAGCGTCGTCGTTGGTTGGTGCATCAGAAAGCCCTGTAGAGTCAAAAAAGAGTCTCATTTCTCTTTGGCCGGAGTGGAATGACACAGATGTCAATGCAGAAAAATGGGATGCACCCAAAGCCCCCAAGGATAGCAAGGTGAGCTTAAATATACAGATCGAGATTGAATATTCAGTTGTTGTTTATTTAATAATAATGAAATAATGAAGTTCTAAAGAATTCAAAGTTGTTATGTTGATGTAAGTCAGTAAACTGTTTCAGTAAACTGCTTGGCTTCAGCGCTAGATAAACACAGCTGGCATTGTGTTCTTTGTAAATTTGATCAGTATTCTTAAGTTGCTTTAACTGTGCATTTTATGTAACCAACAGCTCTTCGATGATCCAGAAGGAAAGGTTGAACTTCCTTCTTCCTTGAGGATTCACTCTTGGAAACGACCTTCAGAGTTCATACTTAAAAAGGTAAGAGTTAAGTCCAGTGCAGCAGGTCCAACATACTCCATTAACCTAAGTGGATAAAGTCACATTTTTAGCTTTGGCAAAACAACATATTTCAGCTACCATCAAAGTGTGCTTGTTTTGAGAAGTGAGATTAATTGTGATTGAGTGTAATGCAAAGTTCCACACAGACACTAAACTAAAGTATGACCAACAAACACGCATACTTATACATTTTATGTTGACCCTGTTTTTAACAGAGAATCCAATCCAATTTTAGCTGTAATGCAGAGCTTAATTGATGAAATCTGTTTATGCTGCTTTCATATGAGTAGGGGTTGTGATTAAATTACCTCATGCTGGCAGAACATTTCATATTATTCCTCTCGTTTAGATGAGTCTACAGTGGGCAAGTCACGGGATGTTAAAAAAAATCACAAAAAAGCAGCAAAATCCAAACATAATCAAGGGTAGGAACTAGAGCTCTGAAACCAATTATTTTTTTTGCCATCTGACTAGCTGAATTTAAGATGTTTAATTGACAGAACGCATGAAGTTCAGCTCTGTTGTTATTTCCATGGCAACAATTGGAATTAAAAAAATGTTTGACTCTTTTCTCCAAGTATGTGAGTAATAGCAAGAGCCTTCAATTTGCATTTGATTAAAAGTCCATTAACAGAAGACTATCAAATATTCATGGAATCATATCTCTCAGACTGTCAATATGATTTGTGACAGTGGTGGGGTAATGCATGTGAGAAGAAACTATTTCTTATTTTTCTCCTTTAATATTTATTACAGAGTGTAAACAACAATTATTTATAATTATATTTATTTAGTGCTTTAGAAATGGCTGTGGGTGACATGGTGGCTCAATGGTTAGCAGTGTTACCTCAAAGAAAGAAGGTAGCTGGTTCGAGCCTCGGCTGGGTCAGTTGGTATTTCTGTGTGGAGTTTGCATGTTCTCCCTGTGTTCGCCTGGGTTTCCTTCGGGTGCTCTGGTTTCCCCCACAGTCCAAAGACATGCGGTATAGGGGAATTGAATAAACTAAACTGGTTGTAGTGTATGTGTGTGAATGAGGATGTTTCCCAGTGCTGGGTTGCAGCTGGAAGGGCATCCGCTGTGTAAAACATATGCTGGATAAGTTGGCGGTTCATTCCGCTGTGGCGACCCCAGATTAATAAAGGGACTAAGCCGAAAAGAAAAATGAATGAATGAAAATTGGCCGTAGTGTATGTGTGTGAATGAGTGTGTTTGGATGTTTCCCAGTACTGGGTTGCAGCTGAAAGGGCATCCGCTGTGCAAAACATACAGTATGCTGGAAAGGTTGGCAGTTCTTTCTGCTGTGGTGACTCCTAATGACAAAGCAAAAGGAAAATAAATAAATGAATGAGAAATGTCTGTTCTGCTCAACAAGGCTACATTTATTAGATGCAGTTGTCAGCTATTATAATTCATTCATTCATTTATTTTCTTGTCGGCTTTGTCCCTTGCGGGGTCGCCACAGTGGAATGAACCACCAACTTATCCAGCACGATTTTACGCAGCGGATGCCCTTCCAGCCGCAACCCATCTCTGGGAATTTCCACACACACACATTCACACTCATACACTACGGACAATTTAGCCTACCCAATTCACCTGTACCGCATGTTTTTGGACTGTGGGGGAAACCGGAGCACCCGGAGGAAACCCACGCGAACGCAGGGAGAACATGCAAACTCCACACAGAAACGCCAACTGACCCAGCCCAGCCGAGGTTCGAACCTGCGACCCAGCGACGTTCTTGCTGTGAGGCAACAGCACTACCTACTGCACCAATGCGTTGCCGCTATTATAATTTAAATACTTTATTTATTTATTTTATTATTTATTTTTTTTAGGTTTTACAGCAGCAGTTCTTCCAGTCTTAAGTGTCACAGGACTAACTGTAATGTACTGGTGCTTAAAACACATTTGCTATTATTTTTATTGTTGAGAAAAGTTGTGTTGCGTACTATATTTGTAGAAACAGTAAAACATTTTTTTCAGTATGTCTAGATTTTTAAAAATTGTTTTCCAATATTTCTCAAGTTTTGTTTAATGAAATTAATATTTTAAACACATTTTATACATTCATTAATTTTTTTTTGGCTTAGTCCCTTTAATAATCTGCGGTGGCCGCAGCGGAATGAACCGCCAACTTATGCAGCATATGTTTTACGCAGCAGATGCCTTACCATTTCACCTGTAGTGCATGTTTTTGGACTTGTGGGGGAAACTGGAGCACCCAGGGGAAACCCACGCAAACACAGGAAGAACATGCAAACTTCACACAAAAACGCCAACTGACCCAGCCGGGGCTCGAACCAGCGACCTTCTTGCTCGACCTTCTGTGCCACCGTGCTGCCCCCATTTTAAACATACTACTTTAAATAGCTAATTTCTAATAACTAATTTCTTTTTTTCTTTATCATCATGACAGCACATACTATTTTACAGTTTTTTTAGTGTACTAGTATTCAGTTTAATGTGCAATGTAAAGGCTTAACTACAGTAGGTTAATTAGGTTATTAAGTTATTGGACAATACGTGTAGTTCTTGTTCTGTCTTCAGTAGCCAAATTTTAAGGGGCTAATAATATCGACTATAGTAATTATTTAAAATACCTATTCATTACTATTTTAATTCAGCCAAACTAAAAGAAATAAGACTTTCTCCAAAAGAAAAAAAAAATATATATATACTGGAAATACTGTAAAAATATCCTTACTCTGTTAAATAGCACTTGGGAAATATTTAAAAAAGAATTAAGGAGGGCTAATAATTTTGCCTTCAGCTCTACAGTGAAAAACTTCATTGAATTTCTTTAGTTTTTTTTTCAGCACATATAAATTGTTTGCAACCACTTACTTAAAAAAAAAAAGTAGTAAATCCAGTGAATCTTTTTTTCACTCTACATGTGAACAATTTTGGACACGTGTGAAAACACAATGTCCCAAAACAAAGTTTCACATGTGTTTCAATAAAAAAATTCAATCTAATGCGTTTTTCTGAAAAACAAAACAAAGCAAATTTACTCATCTACTCACAAAAGTTAGTCTAGAAGTGGAAATTCAGTTCTTAACATAATGCATTTTGTCCTTTTAAACAGATTCCTGTTGTGGTGGAAAATGCAGATACTTTTGACCTCACTTCAGCAAATGAGCATTTATTCTCAAGTGAGGTGAGTTTGTGCATCATTTTGTATTTGAGCAAAGCTCTATTAGTGTGTTTGGCATTAACTTACTTTAGGTTACCCCTCGCACAGCTCATGAGATGGATCATTAGTGAATGCTACATTCTGTGGAAAGTCTGCAACACCAGAGAGGACAAGGCCGTCTCCACAGAAACAGTTCCCAACCTTTGGAGACCCTGGGAACACATTTACTCCCTGTGCAAAGCAGGAAAGGACCACATGCCCCTATATAACACCTATGGGAAGTATGTCATTAAACTGTACTGGCTGGTAAGTTCAGGTTGAGTATGGGCACCACATAATACTTATTTGTGTGATATTTTAGTGTCTAAATTAAATACACAAAAACACCATGTCGGCGTCACGGTGGCGCAGTGGGTTGCTCGATCGCCTCACAGCTGGTTAGAGCCTCGGCTGGGTCAGTTGGCATTTCTGTGTGGAGTTTGCATGTTCTCCTTATGTTGGCGTGGGTTTCCTCCTGGTGCTTCGGTTTCCCCCACAGTCCAAAGACATGAGTTATAGGTAAATTGGCTGTAGTGTATGAGTGTGAATAAGTGTGTATGGATGTTTCCCAGTGATGGGTTGCAGCTGGAAGGGCATCCGCTGTGTAAAACATATGCTGGATAAGTTGGCGTTTCATTCCGCTGTGTCAACCCCAGATTAATAAAGGGACTAAGGCGAAAAGAAAATGAATGAATAAATGAAAAACAACATGTCTAATTGTCAATATATCATGGCTTATTGATTCATTCATTTTCTTTTCGGCTTAGTCCCTTTATTAATCTGGGGTCACCACAGCAGAATGAACTGCCAACTTATTCAGCACATGTTTTACGCTGGTGCCCTTCTAGCCACAACCCATTACTGGGAAACATCCATACACACTAATTCACACACATACACTACAGACAATTTAGCCTACCCAGTTCACCTATACCACATGTCTATGGACTTGTGGGGGAAACCGGAGCACCCGGAAGAAACCCACGCCAACATGGGGAGAACATGCAAACTCAACACAGAAACGCCAACTGACCCAGCTGAGGCTCGAACCAGTGACCTTCCTGCAGTGAGACGATCGTGCCACCCACAGCGCCTCTGTGACGCCCATCATGGCTTATAAATGAAAATAAACAAAGAAATAAGCACAAGCAATTTAACACAATGAAAACAATGGCAACAAACCAGCACTGAAACACATGTATTTAATGTCTTGATTGAACACCTGCTGCAAACAACATTCACTGGATTTCCTTTCATCTCTGTATTGTGCAACGTTGAACAGTGAAAACTGATTACAGTACTTTTTGCTGAACAATGAATAGCTATGTTCTTCATTTTCTGCAAAAAAATCCAAATAAATCACACTGTATTTTGTTTTTATTCTGTTGAATACAAAAGCATGTTTATAGGGATGGTTCGCCCAAAAAAGAAGGTTTACTCACTATTTACTCACCCTCAAGTGGTTCTAAATCTTTAGTAGTTTAGTAAACTTTATTGTCCTTGACAGGAAATTTGTTATTGGCATCACCATATTGCTGCAGACATTTCATAAAAGCAAACAATAAAAACAATACAAAATACAGTAGTTACAATAATTATAATGCTAATTAAGATAAACTCTTGTTAAGTAAACCCACTGAAACTGGTACAAAGGATCTCTTATATCGGTTCAACCTACACTTAGGTACTCTATATCTCCTACCAGAGGGAAGCAGTTCATAATGTGGAAACAAAAATGAGTTGGATCATTCAGAATCCTTTCCACCTGATTGAGGACACAACTCTCATATAAAACTCATCGTGCCCAACAATTTTCCATCCTGTCTTTAAGAGATGCATCAACTTTACACTGATTTACACTGTACAGATAGGTTGCCAAACCACACTGTGATACCATATCTAACAATGCTTTCCAGAACAGCTTTATAAAACAGCATCATAGGCTTCTTGTTAACTCCAAAAAGACGTAACCTCCGTAAAAAAAATACAATCTCTGGTGTAAACGAGAGCGAATCCACTCTATGTGTGTTTTCCATGTAAAAGAACTATCGAAATGCCCAAGTATTTATAAATCTCTGACTGAGTAATAGGATGGTTGTGTACAACCACTTGATGATGGTCACCTATACGCTTTGAGTCAAAAACCATCTCTTCAGTTTTCCTAGTATTTATTTTTAGCTTATTTTTATCACACCAACCAACAAACTGGCTAGTTTCTGATTGGTAGATAACACTAATATCATCATTCTCATAAAGTAAACTTAGTATGGCTGTGTCATCGGAATATTTAAAAATAAAATTCTGTGAATGCTTACTTGAACATTCATTTCTCAGATCTGACACAGTCTTGTGGAACCCCAGTACTACTGTTCTTTTCATCTGAACGGATATTTTTAACCTTTACAACCTGAGTTCTATTTGTTAAAAATGAGAAATACCATTTACGTATGCATTTTTTTTAAATATCAGCTGTTCCATCTTTTCAATTAACAAATGCGGTTGAATCGTATTAAAAGCGGAACTAAAATCAATAAAAACTCAAATAAAAAGATTCCATTTTCTGTTAAAGACAAAATAAGACAATTTGAAGAAAGCTGACTTCCATAGTAGAAACAACAAATACATGGTTACGGGTTTCCACCTTTCTTCAAAATATATTCTTTTGTGTTCACCAGAAAATTTAAAGTCAAACAGATTTGAAACAAGTGAAGTGAAGGGTGAGTAAACAACATCATTTTTACTTTTTTGAGTGAACTATCCCTTTAATGAATGAGAGGTTTCAGACGGTGATAATATGCATAAAATGCCTCAGGTTGGTTAAAGTATTAAAAACACAACATATCGCGCTGCTTAACACCTATTGCAGCAGATGTCCACATTCTCCTGCTGGAAGGACACTGTGTCCTATAGACAGTGATTAAGTGTGAACACAATGCTTATCAGCAAGCCAGGAGAGTCAGTAAAAGCTGTGACTGTCAGACTATTCTATCCTCTGGGCATGAGAAACCAAGAAACAATTATTTACTCCTAGTACTAAATGAGCGAACACTGACCTGCACAGCGGTAACAGGGATTTGTTTGACGGGTGATATCAAAGAATAGGAAAGTAACAGGAGAGTAATCCTGGAACAATTTAATTTTTGCGTTAGGCAGTACTTATTTTGTTGCTGACTGATCTTCTAAGATCACTCTCTTTAATTTAACTTATGCTAGAGTTAATGATGTTTATTATTGCATTTTACGAGGCTCGTTTTACTGTGTGCAAAATGCACACTAATGAACCGTGGACTTTAAAGGCTTACCTAACTTCTGATTGATGCACCTTTGGTTTTGTTTGTATTAGTTTGCTGATGAGCAGATCATTAAAACTGAATTTTCTATTCCTGTTTTATATATACAGCACATTAAAAATGGATTTATATTTTGAGAATTTTTTTAAGAAATCTGACTATTAATGGCCTGACCATGTGAAATATGTCATTATAGGTCACACGCTACAATCAGGTTTCATTAGCTAATGTATTTACCAACATGAACTAATTATGAGCAATACTTCTACAGCATTTATTGATTATAGTTCAACATTTACTAATGCATTATTAAGGTCTAAATTCATGCTTGTTTACCTTAGTTAATGCACTGTGAGTTAACACAATGTACAACATGAATAAATACTGTAATAAATGTATTGTTTATTGTTTGTTCCTGTTAGTGAATGCTTTTAGTAACATTAACTAATACAGATTTATTGTAAAGTGTTATCTCATTATTCATTCATTGATTTTTTTTTGGAATATTTATTTATTGAGTTTTTTTGCATTTACAATTTAAAGCATTACATTACTCCTACCCTACCACAACCACGGCACTGAAAGAAAAGAAAAAACAAATAAAATAGATATCATTCCAGAGGTTCTGAGTTGACAGTGAGAAAACAGAGTGTACCATATTTGTTCAGTCCATTTGTTATCATTTAACATGAGAGGCTTGGCAACATCTAAAAGAAGGAATATGCAAAAGAGGTGCATCTTAATACAAAAAAAAAAAAAAATAAAATAAATAAATAAAATAAAATAATAATAATAAAAAAAGGGCAACGCGGTGGCGGAGTGGGTAGCGCTCTCGCCTCACAGCAAGAAGGTTGCTGGTTTGAGCCTCGGCTGGATCAGTTGCCGTTTCTATGTGGATTTTGCATATTCTCCCCGCATTCTCCCCGCGTGGGTTTCCTCCAGGTGCTGTGGTTTTCCCCACAAGTCCAAAGACATGCAGTACAGGTGAATTGAGGAAGCTAAATTGTCCGTAGTGTATGAGTGTGAATGAGAATGTATAGGTGTTTCCCAGTGATGGGTTGCAGCTGGAAGGGCATCCGCTGTATATGCATATGCTGGATAAGTTGGCGGTTCATTCCTCTGTGGCAACCCCAGATTAATAAAGGGACTAAGCCAAAAAGAAAATAAATGAATAATAATAAAAAAAAACAAAAAAACAAAACAAAACGGTCATATCCTCTTCATTCATTCCTATTCCTTAGTCCCTTTATTTATTCCAGCATATGTTTTGCACAGCGGATGCTCTTCCAGCTGCAACCCAGTACTGGGAAGCAACCATACACACTCATTCACACACATACACTATGGACAATTTAGTTTATTCAATTTACCTATAGACCATTTTGAGGGAGGTAAACAAAAACAATGGTCCCAACGTATTTCCTGTTTTACATTTTTAATTTCTATAGCTTCCGAGAATCCAAAAAGAGCCGCATATTGATAAATAATGTTAAGATAGCTGTTTTAACATTAAGTTATGATTGAATTGCCTCTTCTTGCAGTTATGAAATAGTTTGATAACAAGCAGGAAATGCTCATGGGCCAATGACATGACCACATTAAAATGGTCTGTACCGCATGTCTTTGGACTGTGGGGGAAACCGGAGCACCTGGAACAAACCTACGCGAACTTGGGGAGAAATACCAACTGGCCCAGCCAGGACTCGAACCAGCGACCTTCTTGCTGTGAGGCGAGAGTGCTAACCACTGAGCCACGGTGTCACCCCGTTGCCTCATTATATGATAACAAATTTTTCAGCAGACAAAAATGGTTTGGATTCCACATTTTTTAATGAATAATTTTAGAAGGATTTTGTTCTGCTTTTTTAGGGAAGTTGGAGGAAGATTACTGTTGATGACATGTTACCCTTTGACAAGGATGATAATCTGCTGCTTCCTGCTACTACTAACCAATCTGAACTGTGGCCCATGCTGTTGGCAAAGGGCATACTGAAGGTGGCCAGTACTGAGTGAGTATCTTTATTTGAATTTCAAACAAATGAATGTTTGAATCATTTATGTACTTGACTTGATCTTTCCAATTCCAAAACAATTCAGGGGTGCATTTCCCAAAACCATCTTTAGTCTACTACTTTTGCAAGTTCCGTTACCAACAGAGTTTGGTGATTCTGTGTTTCCTCAATCCATCGTTTTAACAAACATTTCCAAATAGCATTGCAAACTTGTGTGTTTGTAACTAAACTTCTAGGGTTGTAGTTAGAAATAGTTCCTGGCTGTGTTCTATTCCACTTGACCATTGACTTTCAATCATTTTGAAAGCTTAAATTTAAATAATTTGCAAAGTTATTTTTAATACAGTTCAGTTTTCAGTTGGGAATCGTATACATACAGTAAATTATTAGTTTTAATAACTCATTTCTAATAACTGATTTATTTTATCTTTGCCATGATGACAGTAAATAATATTTAACGAGATATTTTTCAAGACACTTCTATACAGCTTAAAGTGACATTTAAAGGCTTAACTAGGTTAATAAGGTTAACTAGGCAGGTTAGGGTAATTAGGCAATTTATTGTATAACGATGGTTTGTTCTGTAGACTCTCGAAAAAAAAATAGCTTAAAGGGGCTAATAATTTTGACCTTAAAATGGTTTTTAAAAAATTAAAAGTTGCTTTTATTCAAGTTGAAATGAAACAAATAAGACTTTCTCCAGAAGCAAAAATATTATCAGACATACTGTAAAAATTTCCTTGCTCTGTTAAACATCATTTGGGAAATATTTAAAAAGAAAAAAAATTCAAAGGAGGCTAATAATTCTGACTTCAACTGTATATACGTTAATGGTTTTAATTTATATTTTAAAAATAGGCCTATCTGGTCTGTATACAGTTCAACATTTCTGCATTTCAGTCAAAAATTGTAAAAGAAATTGACTTTAAATGAAATATATCACACTTTTGTAAAATTGATTTTTGAAACCAAATGTAATTTTCACACAATAATAAATGAAAATAATTTTTACATGTTTTTGTATTGACATATATCTGATTTGTAGCTACATGTTATTCCAAATGGTTTTATGTTTTGATTACAGTAGTAGAATAAAATATGGATATGTTATAATAATAGTTGCAACAAAAAAAGTCTTGTTTACCTAAGGTATTCAACTAAGTATGCAGGGACCAAGGCAAGCAAACAAGCTAATTGTTTATTAAACAAAAAATTCATTAATAAAAAAAAAAATTAACTGTTCCAAACATCTTCCACTTACGGATGATGGAGGTCATTGTGCTCATTGGAACTTTCAGAGCAGCAGAAATTTTTCTGTAACCTTCCCCAGCCTTGTGCCCGGAGACAATCCTGTCTCGGAGGTCTACAGACAATTCCTTTGTCTTCATGCTTGGTTTGTACTTTGAAATGCACTGTCAACCCTTTTTCAGGTTTTTTATTTTTAATAAATTTGCAACATTTTTTATTTAAAAAAAAAAAAAAAAAAAATATATATATATATATATATATATATATATATATATATATATATATATATATATATATATATATAGTGTGTGCAGTGGTGTAAAGTAACTAATTACAAATACTCAAATTACTGTAATTAAGTAGTTTTTCTCTGAAATTGTAATTAACTGAGTAGTTTTATAAATGTGTACTTTTACTTTTCCTTGAGTACATTTTTAGTGCAGTATCGGTACTTTTACTCCACTATTTTCCTTCAACCTGCAGTCACTACTTATTTTTTTCTTGTCTATGGAGATTAGAAAAATCAGTCCTGTGATTCCTGTCCAATCAAATCGCACATTGAAGGTAATTTGCATCTTAATGAACTACCTCAAGACATGTGCGCTTCACATTGCAGCAAACTGGAAGCATTAAAAGTGTTTAAGAAGATGGTCAAAATCTTTACGTGCATTGACCCAGAGACTGTTTAGATGCATGTCACTAGCGAGAAGATGACGGATGTTTACTGTAGGATGACCAAAATGGCCTTAAACACCCAGCAGGCACATGACGTCTACCTGCTGTCAGATTGACATTGTACCCTAGCGTCGTGGGGATGTTGCATTTTGTTTGGGAATGAAAATCGGGTTGGCATCAGAACTCAACGTCAGGCTGACGTCAATGTCCAACGTCCAACCTAAAACCAACCAAATATCAACCAAAGTTACAGCTTGACGTTGTGTCAACGTTACCACTATGATGTCTATCAGACATTGGATTTTGGTTGCCATATCTGATGAATAAATGTCAGTATTTGACGTCAATACGATGCTGGTTTAAGATGTTGGCTCGACTTTTGGTCGCTTTCTAACAACCTAAAATCGACCAAATATCAACGTCATTTGACGTCATTATTGGACATCAAAATAACTTTGTCCTTAGACGCTGGCTAGACATTGAATTTTGGTCACCTGACATCACAACCTAAATCTAACCTAATATTAACATCTTATGACGTGTGACTACAGAATGTTATGTTTACACACACATCCACAAATTACATGTAAACGCATCAGCTTTTAACAGCATAATACTCACTCCTCTCTACTCATGAGTACTTTTGAAAGGTCTACTTTTTTAAACTTTTACTTCAGTATGATTTTTCAGTACTCTTTCCACCACTGATAGTGTGTGTGTGTGTGTGTGTTCTGAAAACACTTGTTACACTGTTATTTTCCAAATAATACATCATAGTTTGGTAGTTCAGCTGCAAATTACATCAGTGTGGGTAAACTGAGAGATTTCTGTACCTCTTGAAAGTCTATTCACAAAAAACTGTGCTGCTTCAAAATAAAAATATATGATTGTATTTTAAGACGAACAGATTTAATTCAGGCTTTTGTTGACATATAAACATTGATCAGTGAACAGTGTTTACAGCATTGAGATTTTATCAAAATTGAGCTTGCTTCATTGCTGCACTAGAACCATTGAGGTTTATTCTTGATTGTCATGCCAGCAAAATATTAGTTTATAAAAGTGAGCGTTGTGCTCGTGCATTAAGAGGTATAGTATATATCTTTAGTATATATCTTTTGAGTTCTTCTTGGTATACATGGACCACTATCATGATAGTTTAAGGAGGCTTTTGCATTTTTTTAAACAAACGTTGCTATGCATTGCATGCAAATGAACAAATACATTATTCAGAATTTCTGATTTGTGCTCCAGAAGAATGAGTCAACCAATTTATTCATGTTGTAAATGTTTAATCTAGCTTAGGAAATGAGCCATCTCTCAGCCTGTTAATCATTTATGGTTTTTTATAAAATGTTCAGGAAACAAAATGCACAGTAGTGTCCTTCCAGGGGGCTTTTTCCCAATTAACACACATATACAAGCTGTAAAATTCATTACTGCCAAGGTTCCAAGGTTTGGCACTGAAGCGATCACAGTCGTGACTCACCTGAAGCAAGCTAGGCATGGCCTGTTTGAAGAAAGCTTGTGTTCTTGTGTGGCACTGATAACGATGGAATGGCTCTTTGCGTGAAGATGAACAGTGAAATCGCGCAGTTAATTAATAGCTGCCGGACTGGTTGAATACAGCATCCCGTGAGGCACAATTAGAGCATCAGCCATCTGGTTTCTTCAGAGAAAGAGAGCAAGAGGTCGCGCACACACACACACACACACACACACACACACACACACACACACACACACACACACACACACACACACACACACACACACACACACAGACACACAGACACACACACACACACACACACACACACACACACACACATTTAGACATGAACAGATCAACGTCTCAGCATAATGGAAGTGGAACTGAGTGTGCATTTTTTGAAAGGATCATCTTTTTCTGGTATTCTAGTGTGTGCTCATAGGTTTTAAAAAAATGTTATGGCCATCCCGCATACAAGTAAGCTTTAATGTTATGATTTCTCTCACCAGCACTCCAGTCTCAGGCTCCGGGAGAGAGTTTGGAGAGTTTACGATCATCCACTGTCTCACTGGCTGGATACCGGAGATCATTCCTTTAAAGTGAGCCTTTAAAAATATCACTTAACATGTTGCATATACTGTGCCTTCCTGAAGTTTGCAAATGCTGTGGTGTATTAGACAAAGGGCAGTATAAATGTATCCCAGCAGGCACACAACATCATAACCATATTAGGTTAGATTTAGATCATGACGTCAGATGACCAAAATTCAATGTCTAACCAGTGTTTAAGGACAACGTTATTTTGACGTCCAATAACAACATCAAAATACGTTGATATTTGGTTGATTTTAGGTTGTGTTGGAAAGTGACCAAAATCCAATGTCTGATGTCATAGGGGTAACGTCCACACAACGTCAAGGTGTAACATGATTAGACGTTGATATTTGGTTGATTTTAGTTTGATTTTAGGTTGGACATTGACGTCAGCCTGACGTTGAGTTCTGACGTCAATCCGATTTTCTAAACAAAATCCAATGTCCCCACGTCGTTGGGGTATGTTGGGGTACAACGTCAATATGACGTTGTTGTTATTATTATTATTATTATTATTATTATAACCTTTATTTTACCAGGAAAGACACATTGAAATTAAAAATCTCTTTTACAAGAGCGTCCTGGCCAAGATTAGGCAGTATACATGTCACACGGGTCTAACAACAACAAAAAAAAAAAAACAATTAACAGTTAACATAAATCACACTGACAAACTATTCAAAACATCTACAAGCCTGTTTCAACTTCTAAATCATTATATTCTTATATTCATTATAGCCTTTTTAAAAGCATGTAGTGAAGTCAAGTCTTTAAACTGGAACTTTTTTTGCAGATTATTCCATGCTAAAGGTGCTGCGTATTTAAAAGCCTTTTTTCCCATCTCAGTCCGCACTTTAGGAACAGACAGTAAATAAATATCCTGTGACCGAAGGCCATAGTTAAGAACAGGCTTTTTACAAATGTAATTCTGTAGATATGATGGAAGTAAACCCAGTATAGATTTGTAAACAAAGATGTGCCAATGCTTGAGTCTATGAATGGACAAAGCAAACCAACCTACCCTAGTATACAGCACACAATGACAAGTAAGAAATTTAAAATTAGTTATAAATCTTAGTGCACCATGGTTAACAGTATCCAATGCATGCAGACTTTGAGACGAAGCATGCATATAGATAACATATAACATAACATGTTGACGTCCTGTGCCTGCAGGGATTATACTTTATAGTCGAATGTGCATACATTTAATTAAAAAATTAAAATTTTTAAATTTTATTACAGAGAAATAGCATAGTTTGTCTTGACTCGAGATCGCTGATATACTAGATGTAATACAGGGGAGGGGGGAATTCATAGGCCAAATAAAGGGTAATACTCAATCTACCAATTACTGTGGGTCATAGAAAATAATTTTTTTTATAGATTCTGGTTATCATCATTTCAGAGTATTCCTGCTCATGTCTAGGCCCACACAGAATCTGCACGTGCAGATTTCCGCAGATTTTAAGCCCATCATTGAGTCTATTTATTTACTTGTGTAAATGTGTGGAAATTTATATTTATTCAGTTTTTAAATTAATTTCAGTAATATTATTGATTAATTTGAAAATGTTCATTTGATTTATTTGATATATAATAAGTAATATTTTATGTCTTTTAGTAGAGATATTATATGAGAGACTTGCTTTGTTTACCAAATAAGTGGATCTAATTGAATTTACATTGTAAACATTAAATACAAGTTAAAAAGGTACTATTTTTTATTTATATATTTTTGTTTTGATACTCCCAAAATAATTTTGCATAAATCCGCAGATTTTTTTTACAAAGTTCTCAGCAGAAATAGCAAAAAATCTGCAGATTCGGTTTGGTCCTACTCATGTCCTAAGCTGTTGGACAATGCTTGTTATTGATATAATTGTGAACGATTCATCTACATTTTAAATTAAAAAGAAAACAAATAATGTTTCCTTGATTTTTTTTTTTTTCAAATCAACAATGATGGACAAAACCACTGCCGAGTTCAAACTGCAGGATTTTCAAAGTAGTCACGTCACAGGTGTTTTCACACTGTATGAATATCTGGGCTAGCGTTTCGTCGCTGCTTTGTTTACACTGCAAGATGGATCGGCGACAGAGGGTTTCACAAGGCATGACTTTAAAATAAGAAGAATCGCTGACAACTTTGTCCAAACTATGTCTCACGACCACACACATGCGAGAAGTGACATGGAAACAACGCGAGGTCACGTATATCCTTTGTTATTAAGTACATAATGAGAAAGAAGCCTTTATTGGGGTAGAAAATTTACTTATTTTGCTCACCTGGGTTTGAAGGGAATTAGCAATTTCCTCTCAACTTTTTTCTTTTTCGACCCGGTTGTGATATTGCTCAGATGACACGTCAAACAGACTCGTCAAACAGACACAAGTGCTCCTGCCAAATTTCCACTCATTTTTTCCTCCATTTCTTGGGTCCAAATAAACTGAAAAGAAGCCATTTTAACTTCTCCCCCAACCTCCCGCTGGCCTGCAGATACCCAAACTAGTGGATGCTGCTCTCTCATTGGCTGTAGGTAATCGCCGATAGTATTTTAAATCACATTTCACACTGCATGATTTGAATCTCTGACAGCTCCAGATATTTAGCATTCCAAATATCTGACGGGTGTTGTTGACTCATCAGCAATTCTCTCAGATTGCGTCATTGATAGTCCATACTGTGTGATTGTTACTCACTTGAATGAGCACCAATTTGCCTGTGATTTTAGGCATTTGTCTGCGATTTCTCAAAACCTGTCTGCGAGTCAAAATCTGGGCTAAAATCATGCAGTCTGAACTCGGCATTTTGCTCTTATTTTCACACAGAAATTATTTACACATGATAACTTGCATTTCACACATTTAAACCATTAAAATGTACTGAAACCACATGTTTACCATGTGCAAAGTGCGGTAACATAAACAACATCAAACTCCTTCCTCTCCATATGCACCAGACACTTCTTCTAAATGCTTCATGTTCTTTGAGTGACATTGTGTGATTCCAAGTGTGCTTCCCCCATGTGAGTGGGCTTGACAAACCACCAGTAGTCAGCACACTCTTTCATCTTCCTCTATATGCACTATACACTTTCCTACAAACACTAAACTAACTAAACTAAACTAACTTAAACTTGGCATCTGTATATACTGTATGTCTAATGATTCGAAGGGCTAAATGAATACATGTAAATATAAATGTTCACATATTTGGAGAATGTATATCACAATTTGGAAGAATATACTGTAGCTACTTCTGTTGCATATCACATTTAAAACATTTTATAGGAAATTTGTCATTTTTTGTAGGCTATCTACAATTGTTACTATTGTTAACATTTAAAATGAGGCTGTCTCACAAGTTTTTGCTTTTGGCTAAGTTTTACAGCTATTAATCCGTTCTCTCTGCCAGCAGCTTTGTCTTTATGTCTGTGGTATGTGCTAACAAGCTTCATTAAGCTGTGCTCTGCGATCCACAGAATGCTTTTTTTTCCCCTCACCGTGTGGACAGATGCCACCCTTATTAGGAGGAAATGGGCTGCAGACACTATTCTGTTGTTCTGCAAACAAACGGCTGGCCTTCATCGATGTTCAGGCTTAATCGAGTTACTGCAGGAATGTTGTTGTGAAGTTTGCGCGCAGCTTTCTCTTCTCTAACATTTGACTGTAGTTTCTTGTCACTTCCTCAGCATGACTCTCACATCTGCTCTGTTTTGGGAAACACGGCGTGGTGTCTTGTAATTTACACTCTGATGAGTTTCTGGGTTTCGGAGACTCTTCCGAGACCAGTACACACAGTGTATTCTCGTATTTTGGAGAAATAAATTGCTGTGAGATGAGTGCACACATCTTGCTGTCATAACTTCTGGAGAGTACTTTTTTTTGTAAGGCTTGGCTAGTCCGTATCAAAGTAGAATCTCCTGAGGTCATTTACTCCATGTTGCAGCCCTGCAGGATCTTGGAGTCGTATCTCATTCCAGCAGCTCATGTTTGCCCGAACATCAGAGAGCTGTGAGAGTTCAAGACACTAATGTAGCTCGTGATTACAGTTTTTTTAGTGTGAAATTAGGACACAGGGACAAGCAGTGTAATTTAGATACATTTTTGTTAAAGATTACAGGATTTATACATACAAAAGCTTGGGGGCAATAATATCAATAATAATAATAATAATAATTATATATATATATATATATATATATATATATATATATATATATATATATATATATATATAATATATATTTATATTAACAAGCATTAATATATTAATATTGATATACACTAATATGTGAACTTTATTTATAAACTATTTATAAATTTTGAGAGGATCACGTGCTTATGATTGAACACAGCTGGTCATTCACTACCTCATGATTCATTAATCAGACAATTCATAAGTCACTATAAATACCTTAAGTTCCATATCACAGCCATCTTCATTTTGAAGAATCCCCCCTTCTTCCACTACTCCTCCACCTTTCATAGATGGGTGGCATGGTGGCCCAGTGGTTAGCACTGTTGCCTCACAGCAAGAACGTCACTGGTTCTAATCCTTACCAAGCCAGTCGACGTTTCTGTGCAGACGTTTCTGTTCTCCCACCACCCAAAAACTTGCAACTTAAGTTAATTGACTAATACAAATCGGCACCATAGACATAGATCTGTTTATTAGCTACTATGGCAGGGGAGTTTCGAGATCTACCTGAGCTTAAACTCCCCTCTCGCCCTACAACGGAAGGGAGCCCTGGGCTCGAGGATCTTATGAGCTCAGGGTTCCATCCCGGGACAGCATGCCAAACATGCTTTATAATCAATCATCAGCTAAATGTGAACTCTTAAAATTAATATATCAATATTATTATTATTATTATTAATAATAATAATAATAATAATAATAATAATAATTAATCATTAATTAATACATTTGATAATAAAATAAAAAATATTTATTTGTTTGTTTGCATGTTTATTTGTTCATTAGTTATTTGTTCAAAATTATTATTTAAATAAGTAACCAAATCTGTTTATTTGAACAATCTCTGATGAACCGTGTGGCAGTGAAGACTGGACTGACGGATATGAATATTATTATAATATATGAACTTGTTCATGACAGAAATAATTGCCATTATAAAATATAATTAAATAGAAAACAGTTATTTTAAATTGTAATAATATTTGACCACTACTGAATATGATTTCTTTTATATTATTTATTTAATATTACCCTTAGAGCGTAAAAGATTCCAGAAAACACCAACATTTGAATTATACTCTATGTTAAAATTGAATACATATTAGTGAATGTGTGTTGCTTGTTTATGTTGTTGGTCATTAGTCAAGCCGTAGTAATCTTCTTTATCAGTTAATTGAACATTGCTTGCTTTTTTTCTAATTGCTGTTTATTGATTGGTCCAAAGCGCAAAGGCTTGGTTTCTTCAGCTTTATTAGTTTCATCCATTGATCCTGACACTGGTCATTTAATTGATACATGCATTTTGTTATTCCAGGCTTAAACAAGCTTTAATCAGTTGAGATTACTTGGTAAAACCTTAATTAGAATCAACACATCAGACTCTAATCTACCATATGTTAATTTTGGCCCCAGATCCTGGTATACAGGGAAGATTTGGGACTTTCTGAGGGACAATGTTGCTCAGTTTCAGTTGGAGGAAGAGAGCTCAGAAGAGAAGACCACAACTACTGATTCTAATGTGAACAACGTCCAAAGTGAATCTCCAAAATTACCTAAGAGCAGAGGTATTGACACACACACACTTTTATATTGATTATTATACTTTACAGACTGTATTTTTAGTTGTCCTAATCCCAACCCTCACAGAAGGCATTCTGCATTTTACATTTTTAAAATACAACAACAATATCCATAAATGTCCCTTAAGGTCAAAACTAGTATTGCTTTACCCTCCCAGTGTTAATCCATACACACACACTTATCTCAGTCATTTATCCTTTAACAGTCTGTGACATGTCTGATTAAAAGACCCTGGCAGAGAGAGTAAATGAAAGAATTGATATGGAAGATACCTGCTGTGCTAATGGCTCTTTCTTTAACAATCTTTTTAATGAAACTTTAAAATGATCTGAGTGCTTTAAAATTTAGAGACATTTACTTTTTTTTTTTTGCAAAAATATTAAGCATTTAATAATTTCCAGTCACACTTTATTTTGATGGTTTGTTTGTTGAATTTAAGTTACATTCCATCTACATGCCAACTAATTCTCATTAGATTTTGAAGTAGACTGTTACAGTAGGTTGGGGTTACTGTAAGTTGACATGTTAAATGTCTGTTGAAGGAGCAGTATCAACAGATATTAAGCAGACGGTCTACTAATACTCAAGTGGACCATCAGTGTTACTGTCATAGTAATTAATTTCAATTCACAAAATTTTATGAAAGTGTTTATGACCTTATACATATACTGTAGGTACAATATCATTAATCATTGTGATTAAGTGTATTAATGACTATTAATTGTTTAAAATCTCAAAGGCCTCACATGACCAATCCGAAGGCATATGTTTAACTGCATAAAGCTCACCTCTTGATTAGTTTAGATGGTTTTTAGTTCATATGTATTCACTTTGAGGCAATCTAAATGCTTGTGGACTCCCAGAAGTTGAGAAAAACCCACCCGGGCCTAATGTTGCTAAGATGTTTACATAAAAAATCCCATCATAATTTGGAAATAATATGCTTATGATTTCTGTCCCTTTTTTAAAATTCTTCATTTTATGGATATTTTGAACTTGTAAGTTTTGGACAAAATACGTAAATAGCCCCATGAAGGTTTAACCTGAGAGATACAGTACAAGCACTGATCTATGATAGATAAGTAATTACAAGCCGCACGGGTCGATTACAACTTATAACACACAATAAAACGCATATTTTGCAAACTACACAAAATGAGGGAACAATTTTAATTACTCTTACATGTTATGATCCAGAGGAAGAAGAAACTGGTCCATATGAACTGTAATGGTTACTGACAAAGTCCCTGTCAAAGTCTGACAAAGTCCCATACATATTCTCTGCTGCACCTTCTGTTAGCAAACGGCCGGCAAATCCTGCGTTACAGCGTAGGTTATTGTATTAAAAATCAGAAAAATGACAGGAACAAACACAGCACGCAGTTGGCTATACTGTGGGGTTGTTGTGAAAATTAACTTTAATCCTTTATTCCCCACAGCCGATTCTCCATCTGTCAGTGATCGTCATCTTTGCGTCATGATCAGTCCCGTGATCCTCCGTGCTCCGCTAGTGAAGTCAAATGCGCGTTCACATTTTACCGGATCTGGAACTACATATTTGGTGATGTACCGTATTGACGTCGACACATTCAAGCAAAAGATCCAAACCCAACTCAATTCATTTATTCGACTATGAGTCGACTATTATGTTAAAGAATCGGTAGTTTTAAACACGGTTCAGATTTAAACCTCAGCTGGATGTTTTCATTCATTTAGTGCTGTTACACACTGCATGGAAGCTCATTTTCAAAAACCCATAATAGGGGCTCTTTAACAACACTCATTACTGGTACAGGGCCAGTGGCGGCTGGTCAATAGAGGGCGCTGGGGCGCCGCCCCCCCTTCAAGTTAGACCCCTTTAATATGTTAATGTTTATTATCACAAATATTAACTAAATAAATTGATTTAATTATAACATTCTAACATTTATTGTAGTCATACTAACATCTATTGAAAAAAAAAGTATGAACAATATTTTTTCATATGTGTGCGGGGCGCCGGACTAATGGGTGTCTATGTAGGTACACAAACTTTTGCAATGCACGTGATATGACGATAAGCTCTAATTGGCCGGTTTTAAATTGTCCCTGGGGCGCAGCGATCTGCGCCCCGAAACCTCCCATTTTTGTTGTTAAAACGAATCATATTTTTTTTTATATGATTGGCCTTATGTGATTGGACCATTCTCACCAAAGAGCTTAGAATGCAATTTCTCGAGATGAAGGAAAATGCTGTTGTATCTTTGCAAAGATATCCATTCACAAGGCGTTTGGATGAAGAAAAAAAAAGAATCAAAAAGCTTGGACCAGATCGACCGTCTTTGCAAATTCACCAGTAGTCAAGTGATGGCGAGCAAATATTCGGGGCTTTTCCAGCACTTGTTATGACAAACGGAGTTGGCCGGTTCATGTAAGGCATGCCTTTTACTATTTCCGTGTTTGCTGTTTCAAACAGCATGACGCAAGAGAGGCTGAATGCATTGGCCATGCTGTCAATAGAGAAGAGACTGGTGACTGAGATGACTGACTTTAACGGTTATTGAGAAATTTGCAAGCCAGAAGAAAAAAAGGAGAGCAAAATTTATTTTCAAGTGCTACTGGCCAGTGATTAGGCAACATTTGTTTGTGTGTGTGTGTATGTGTGTGTTTACTGATTATCTTGATTACTTTATTACTGATAATAAACCCAAATTGAACTAAAATGAACTGATTTGTGCTGCATTTATTGTATGCTTTAGTCATATTTTAGTTTTTTGATACATCACCTGAAAAATGGCTTTTACACTCTTACTTTACCAACAGTTAGATTTTTTTTCTGGTGTTAACACCAGCCGCCACTGTACAGGGCACTCTTTCAATATATAAATAATACTGTACAGTATATAGATGGTGCTGTGAAATATGCTGAAAACAAATACTACTTATCAAATATGTTACCGAAATAACAGTGGCAATAGTAATGCATTGCAAAACATATTGCAACATTATTGTTAGACCAATGTAATTGGAAAGGAGTCTTCTTTTATATGCAGTCTCTCTTCATCAAACAGTTTTTTGTTCAAAATTGACAGTAAAATATTATATGCAATGCAACGTGACACAAATTCCTGACAATAAACTAATGTTTACCTGCTTGCATCTCTTCTTATGTGATGAAAAATGGATTTGCGACGAAATACAACAATAGCTGTGTCCGCTGAAATTATGAAAACTCTTATTGAATAATTCCAAAACAATAGATATTATGTAAAGATCATTTGAAAGTTTTGGGGGACCCTTAAATCCTTCAGAAATATCTGTTTTGCAGTTTAATATAAAAAAAGGCTGCAGTTGCCATTTTCATGGTATGAAAATAACAAAATGTCAGAGTCTTCCATCATGAAGAATAAAGATTGTTCACCTGGATGTTTTTTTTTTTTTGGCAGCAGTATATATATATATGTGCTGTATATATTCATATATAGTTCTTTCCCTGCTCTTCTCACCATACATTATTTACTTAGAAAAATCTAGTTGAATGATGAATATTTTATCTTTGTACAGAAACACTCTATATGCTTTCTGAAAACAGATATTAATAATTTGCAACAAATGTGGCATTGAGCTCTGTGTAAAGGGATGGTGATCTGTTTAGCAGAGCATCGTGGCTAAAATGACCAATAAGTACCAATCTATTCCCTTTGACCCACTTGTTTGAATCTCTTCACTCTCTCATGTCTCCATGCATCACATCTTCTGCAGGCTCATGTATTATGGAGTCAGTGCCACATCCTTCACTGCTAGATGTGTATCATGAGCATGAATAAATAAAACAAGCCCTTTCTGTGATTGTGCATGCATTGTGTGTACATAACCGTATTTGTATTTGCACCATAGAAGTGTTTGTCAGTGTTAATCTGTGCGTGTTTGTGTCAGACTGTGAACAGAGTGCCAGTGCTTTCTCTCAGGTAGTGTGATCTGAATTGAATTATCTGGCATGGCCTCGGGCAAGCAGTGTCAATGTTGTCACTGTGCAGTTTACGGCGGAAATATGCAAGGAGAGCAAAGAGCAGCGAATCACTCGTACGCACTCTCGCGCATACACAATATGCATCAATTTTACACCGACATGCTTTGAAAGGCTTGGTGCTGTTGTGATAGGGAGGTGTAATTGTCAGTGTGCATGTAAACATGGATTTCCGACAGGTCTGAGGAGACTAACGATTTGATGAGTCTATTGAGGCTAATGGTTTGCTGTTCAGACTGTTTTGGATAATTGGCTTGTGCAAGCGAGTGGTTCAGATTATATTGGGATAATGCAATGTTTGCTGCTGAAATTTGTGCACGCTTTCTCTTTTGTTATCCTTCACAAACATTCTGTCTCTCCTTCGTTTCCTCTTATCTATAGGGTCCTTTAATCCATATAATGAATCCATTCCCTCTGTCTTCCTCTCACTCCCTCTGGGTGTTTGATACTAATTAATAGGTTGGAAATTATAACATGCTTTGACATATATCACTACGGCACCGTGGCCTAGATCTTCAGTCCCTAAGGGTGGCTCATTTATTGAAACATACACACACATGATCGTTGTTCATTCTATTTTTGACACTTTCCGTGAATAGGACATGAAATAGGTCCTGCACCTCTTGAAGTCATTTTCATTTCAAACAAATTGTGAAGGGAGTTGCTTAACCTTTGGAAAAGATGGATTCTTAACCACAGGAGGTCAAACTAAATATTGGATGAGTTGATTTATTTTTCATTATTTTGCCAATATATTATGCATTATAGCCCTGTTAATACATTTCAAGCTCAAATAAAGTTTTTATATATACAGTACATCCGGAAAGAATTCATAGCGCTTCACTTTTTCCACATTTTTTTGTTACAGCCTTATTTCAAAAATGGATTAAATTAATTTATTTACTCAAAATTCTACACACAAAACCCCATAATGACAATGTGAAAAAAATATTTTTTTGAAATTGTTGCAAATTTATTAAAAATATATATGATGTAAGTAAAATCAACTCGTTGCTTTTAAGGCAACCGGGTTTACTCACTTTTTTAAACTAAAGTAACTTATTGCTTTTTACAGTGTGGTCCAGTGGCGGCTGGTGTTAAAAAATTTGGGGAGGGCGCAAACACCAGAAAAAAATCTAACTGTTGGTAAAGTAAGAGTGTAAAAGCCATTTTTCAGGTGATGCATCTAAAAACAAAAATATGACTAAAGCATACAATAAATGCATCACAAATCAGTTCATTTTAGTTCAATTTGGGTTTATTATCAGTAATGAAGTAATCCAGATAATCAGTAAACACACACACACACACACACACACACACACACACACACACACACACACACACACACACACACACACACACACACACACACACACACACACACACACACACACACACACACACACACACACACACACACAAACAAATGTTGCCTAATCACTGGCCAGTAGCACTACTTGAAAATAAATTTTGCTCTCCTTTTTTTCTTCTGGCTTGCAAATTTCTCAATAACCGTTAAAGTCAGTCAACTCAGTCACCAGTCTCTTCTCTATTGACAGCATGGCCAATGCATTCAGCCTCTCTTGCGTCATGCTGTTTGAACAGCAAACACGGAAATAGTAAAAGGTATGACTTACATGAACCTGCCGGCCAACTCCGTTTGTCATGACAAGTGCTGGAAAAGCCCCGAATATTCGCGCGCTCGCGATCACTTGACTACTGGTGAATTTGCAAAGACGGTCGATCTGGTCCAAGCTTTTTGATTCTTTTTTTTTTTTTTCATCCAAACGCCTTGTAAACGGATATCTTTGCAAAGATACAACGGCATTTTCCTTCTTCTCGAGAAATTGCATTCTAAGCTCTTTGGTGAGAATGGTCCAATCACATAAGGCCAATCATATAAAAACAAATATGATTCGTTTTAACAACAAAAATGGGAGGGTTCGGGACGCAGAGCGCTGCGCCCCAAAGACAATTTAAAACCGGCCAATTAGAGCTTATCGTCATATCACGTGCATTGTAAAAGTTTGTGTACCTACATAGACACCCATTAGTCCGGCGCCCCGCACACATATGAAAAAATATTGTTCATACTTTTTTTTTTCAATAAATGTTAGTATGACTACAATAAATGTTAGAATGTTATAATTAAATCAATTTATTTTGTTAATATTTGTGATAATAAACATTAACATTCTAAAGGGGTCTAACTTGAAGGGGGGGGGGGGGGGGGGGGGCGGTGCCCCAGCGCCCTCTATTGACCAGCCGCCACTGGTGTGGTCCAGTGCTAAAGTAAGTAATTTGTACATTTAACATGTGCATTTTCTCTGAGATGGTGGGGTCTATATCATGACTAAAATTTTTCATATATATTTTTCACCCAAGAAGAAGCAAGACTCAACACACACATTTAAATAATGCTCAAAAAACTCAAACCTTTATTTCTAACTAAAAAGTATTTTAAATTCAAATTTTCTAAGTAGCTTAATAAATAAATAGTGACTTTTATCAACAAAAAAGCAATTGGTCACCAGACATCAACTGTACTTTTTATTGCAGATAGAGCCTTGATGAAAATCAAGAGTTTGCATTTTGTGTTTTTGAAAATGAAGAGCACATGGTCCAATTTAAATACAGTATATCATTTACTCCGCAAGCCCTCCCTCTTTTCCTTTTAGCCTTAATCTTGATCATGTAACAGTCATGGCACTGATGGCCTGTTGTGAGATCAGAGATGGCCTTGGGAGATGAAGATCAAACACTGATAACATAGGGCCTCTGTTTCTTCCTCTACACTGGAAGTTTGTGTGCTGTGTGAATTAGGAAAATATGGCTTGACAGATTACAGTGCCCTCTCCACTGTTCACGCCTTTGTCTTTGAAACTCATGCCTTGATCTATTCGCTCATTCTTTCTTCCTCTCATTGAAAATAGGCTGCGCTCTATTCATTTCATTATGCTTTAACTATTAAAGAGATGGAAGCCTGACAACAGGAAAAAAGTTACGTTTATGCATATAAAGTAGAAATGGCATCTCTTTCATGTGTACTTCCTAAGTCTTTTTTTTTCCCCGATTTAGCCACTGGTTCTGTTCCTCAGATAGTAGTGTGTGCCAGTTACCAGCCCTTGCACCTGATGGAGAACAGAACCTCAATGCTCACAAGGATGGTAAGCATATGAGTTTTAATCTGTAAGTCTGCACATAAACTACTGTTCAAATGTTGTTCTGTATTTTTGGCAATACAGACATTTATATGGTTGCAAAAGATATATTTCAAACAAATGCTCTTACTTTGAATCTTTCTGTTCATCAAATAACCATAAGCTAAAATGTATGAGGGTTTCCAGAAAAATATTAAGCAGCAGTTTGTTTTTAAGATTAATAATAATTAATTACTTGAGCACCCAAATGATCGCACACTAGAATAAATTTTGAAGGATCACATGACTCAAGCCTGGAGTAATGGCTGCTGAAAACTCAGATTTGCCATTACAGGGATTATCTTTCTAAATATATTCAAATGGTAATCAGTTATTTTAAATGTCACGTTATTACAGTTTTTGTGGTATTTATTAATTCCATATATGGTCCCACTTTATATTGTGTCGCTTATACCTGTGAACTTACATAGTACGTAGATGTGTAAGTAGGATGTAACTACAGTGTATGTACACACTGGTACAGAGTATTTACTTGTGTATTACTGGTGTAACTACACTCATGTAACAACCAACTGAATAGTATGTGCAAGTACAAATGTGTAACAGGACATTGGTAACAACACTAGGAAAGTACACATCTGTAACAAGAATAATGTAAGTGCATTGTGTAACAACAATATGTACTTGCAGATGTTTTCCCACTTCCACACCTGTTTGCAGATCATGCACTTGTGAACACTGTATGGCTGCATTAGAAGGTTTCACCTTGTGATACCAGTGTACTTGCATGGTAAATCCACAGGATCCACTCAATATAAAGTGTAAAATGGTCACAAATTACTGTTCATACATTCATTCATTTTCTTTTCGGCTTAGATGGGTTGCAGCTGGAAGGGCATTCACTGTGTAAAACATATGCTGGATAAGTTGGCGGTTCATTCCGCTGTGGCGACCCCAGATTAATAAAGGGACTAAGCCGAAGCGAAAATGAATTTTATTTTAAACTTTATATTGTGGACTGTTCCTGTGGAGTTACCATGTAACTACACTGTTATTAAAGTGTTGCATAGAAGATATTTCTACAAGTTACACAGTAGTTTGTGACCATTTTACAATTTATATTAAGTGGACAGTTCCTGTGGAGTTACCATGTAAGTACACTGGTATCACAAGGTGAAACCTTCTAATGCAGCATTAGTTCTGCCATACAGTGTTCACAAGTGCATGATCTGCAAACAGGTGTGGAAGTGGGAAAACATCTGCAAGTACATATTGTTGTTACACAATGCACTTACATAATTCTTGTTACAGATGTGTACTTTCCTAGTGTTGTTACCAATGTCCTGTTACACATTTGTACTTACACATACTATTCAGTGGGTTGTTACATGAGTGTAGTTACACCAGTAATACAAAAGTAAATACTATGTAAACGTGTGTACATACACTGTAGTTACATACTACTTACACATCTAATTACCATGTAAGTTCACAGGTATAAGCGACACATAATATAAAGTGGGACCTCTTTGGAATTATAATATATACACATACAGTTGAAGTCAGAATTATTAGCCCCCCTCTGAATTTTGTTTTCTTTTTTAAATATTTCCCAAATTATGTTTAACAGAGCAAGGAAATTTTTACAGTATGTCTGATAATAGTTTTTCTTTTGGAGAAGATTTCTATTTGTTTTATTTCCGCTAGAATAAAAGCAGTTTTTAATTTTTTAAATGAACATTTTTTTAAATCCATTTTAAGGTCAAAATTATTAGCCCCTTTAAGCTAATTTTTTTTCGATAGTCTACAGAACAAACCATCGTTATACAATAACTTGCCTAAATACCCTAACTTGCCTAGTTAACCTAATTAACCTAGTTAAGCCTTTAAATGTCACTTTAAGCTGTATAGAAGTGTCTTGAAAAATATCTAGTCAAATATTATTTACTGTCATCATGGCAAAGATAAAAGAAATCAGTTATTAGAAATGAGTTATTAAAACTATTATGTTTAGAAATGTGTTGAAAAAAAAATTAGGGAAAAAATAAACAGGGGGGCTAATAATTCTGACTTCACCTGTATATAACATAATAGTTCATTCAATCATTTTCCTTTGGCTTAGTCCCTTATTTATCAGGGGTCACCACAGCGGAATAAACCGCTATTCTGAATATGTTAAACTATTCCAGCATATGTTTTACGCAGCAGATCACCTTCCAGCCGCAAGTCAGTACTAGGGAACACTTTCACACTCGCCAGACTCAGGCAATTTTGTTTACCCAATTTACCTATACCGCATGTCTTTGGACTGTGGGGGAAACTGGAGCATCCGGAGGAAACCCACACCCACACGGGGGGAACATGCAAGCTCCACACGGAAATGCCAACTGGTCCAATTGGGACTCAACCCTTGCTGTGAGGCGACAGTGCTAACCATTGAGCCACCGTGCCGCCCCGGGGAAAGTTCATAGATAAATAAAAATTCGCTCATCATTTGGTGACACTTTTTCCAAACCTATTTAGATTTTTTTTCTTCATTTGAACACAAAAGGCAAAAATATTTCATTTGAAACCAGTAACCATTGACATATTTAGTAGCTATTGAATTTCATAGTAGGAAAAAATACTGTGTACCAGCATTTATCTAAATATCTTCTTTTGTGCCCCATAGAGAGAAAAACAAAACAAAACAGTACTTCACCCTTTAATATCATTGAATTGCATGAGAATGAGGCCATGCAATATGCCACACAGCAGTATTGACTCTTGTTCACTTGATTCATTAGCTATAAACCGTTATCACCACCCAGTTTGTATAATATAAACTCCTCCACCAAACACACTTACCTAAAGCTCATTAAAGAGAAAATCTGCCTCAAATGGTATACTCTCCCTTCTTCCATCGTAGTCTCAAGCAATATTTGGTTCAGTTTGGATTAGCGCTGGATGTCTAATCCGTTATTAAGTCTCTCTTCCCTAATATATGATCATGGTGGGTGGTATGTTCTCCAGGCTGATTCGTCTGAGAGTCTGAGGCAGTATGGGCTCTCTCAGCTCTTCAGTCACCCAGTGCTGCTCACCTGCACTCGAGACTGTCCTCTAGTGGCCCCTCCTAAAACACCTCCACTGCCTCAATGGAAACTCATCCGGCCTCGCAAGCAGACTAACATTACCGATGAGCCGAAGGGTAAGATGTGTGGTTTTATATGTGAACATGTTTCAAATCCTTATGTAAATGTTGCTCTAAACTGATGTCTATGCACTTCAGAACCCCCCGTTCAGAAACCAGAGCAGTTCATTGAAGTTTCCAGCCCATTCATCAACTTCAAACTCATGACCATGAGTGTACATGATATGTAAGCTCTCTCTTTTCATCTCTCTTCATGTGTGTGTACTTCTTTATGTGGTTTAGGAGGACACAACGTGGTATGACCTAGGTGTTACTTTGTTATAGGCATGGGTCGGTATAAGATTCTGAAGGTATGATAACCTTGGATAAGAATATCACGGTTTCAGAGTATTGTAATCACTGCTCTAAAATATATTCTTTTTAAATGCCTGTGTAAAAAACAAAAACTTTTTTCCCCTTTGAAAACAACATATTTTATTTTTTTGAAAGATTTTAAATATTTTGGAGCTGTAAACATGTCAGGCTAAATAATGAAAATGAGTCATTGACTTCTGCTGTCTTCATTAGTTTCAAAAGCACAGATTTCTTTACAATTTAAAATGACATTTTTGGAGATCTTTTCTGCTGGAGATACTGTTGTCCAAAAAAAAAATGTAAAAAAATATTACACATACCTTAGGAACGATATTATGGAAAATTTTTGCGGTTTTAAAACCATGACTTTTTCAAACTGCGGTATACCTTGAAAACGATTATCGTCCCATGCCTACTTTGTTAACTCTTGCATTGTTCTAATTTACTACACTGTAAAACATTTTAAGCCAGTACAACCTTAGTAATAACCATAATCCTTATTTCCTTTGGCTTTTTCTTGTTCACTAAACGTTTGAAAACATCAGCTGCACTGACTTAAATTATTTGTCAGTAATACAAAAAGCATTTAGTTTGATTAACAAAATTATTAGTTTTCTAGAGAGGTGAACTACTCTGTAACAAAACCTTTTAAGTTGTCCCAACTGAACATTTTTTTGTCTGCAGAACTGGAATGCCTGAAGTTGAGTGAACAAAAAAACTCACAATCCTTATTTCCTTTCATTTTTCTTGTGTACTCAACTTTTGAAAACATCAGTTGCATTGACCTAAAATGTCTGAAGTTGAGTAAACAAAAAACTCTTTTGGAAATTGGTACTAAGAAATAATACATTATCAGTAACAACAACAATAACAGTAAACAAGACAAGGATCAAAACATGGCAGGACAAACAGGGAAAACCACTTTGTAATGCTTCACTGGGAAAAACAAGACTCAACAAAGAATCTGTGTGAATGAGGTGTCTTTATAGTCCTAGTAATCAGTCCATCATGAGCTTCCAGCTATGTATGTGTAACCAGGAGGAACCAGACACTGATTCCTCCATTTGAATTATAGTTTGAGCATTTGATTTGTCATTTAATTTATTACAGGAGTTGTTCATAAAAATTAAATAGCAAATACATTTAATTTCTCATTTGAGAATGCATTTTGATTTATTTTTTAAACGTTTGAGCATTTGATTTATCAATTGGTTTGTTGTTTTGAAAGTTCGATTTATTATTTGATCATTTTAGGCATTTAGGAATTTTAATTAAAATTTTGTTAGGAAAAAACTTCCATATATATATATATATATATATATATATATATATATATATATATATATATATATATATATATATATATATATATATAAATATAAATATATATATGTATATGTATATGTGTACTGGTAATTCGAAACGCTTACAAATCATACTTAACAGGGTCTTTTGACATTCAAACATTCAAAATTTGCCACAGATTTTCAGTGAGGGTTGGATTTAGGGCTATGGGTCAGCTAAGGTCATATAATAAGCTGTTTTTTACAATATAAAATACATTACGTATATGGAGAGTCCCCAAAAAAACACAAATACAAGTTTGTGTGTGTCTGTCAGATTTTGTATGGTAACCACAGCCAGTGGTTCCTACAAGAGAAATAGATTACTGCTATTTAATATTAATAATAATGTGTGTCTGGTGCTGAAATATAATAAAAAAAGGTCATAATAAAATTATAATAAAAATATTTCTGTGGGGGGTAGGTTTAGGTGTAGGTTTAAGGTTGGTAGATAGAAAATATTGTTAGGTCTGTATAAATACAATAGAAGTTTATGGCAAGTTCCTAGTTGTACAAATGTGGTTTTGTGTGCGCTGCAAAGTAAGCTACTGATTGCATTACAGAAAACAGCTACGCTAAGCAGAAAACTATCCTTTAGAGAAACTCACTAATGTATTTACTTGGAGTGCAGATTCGTTTACAAGCTGCACATGCAGGTGTTTAACTTAATAAACACCCTGTTATTGTTGGTGATTGATAGGATGCATTTCCAAGTATAGTTTGCTAAATTGTATGCAGATATCGTCAGGGGAGGACAACCAGAAACATTTTGAGTTTGTGTTGTGAAGCTTAAAGGGATAGTTTACCTAAAACTGAAAAGTCGGATATTATTTACATACCATTATTCTCCTTCAAAGCTGTCTGACTTTCTTTATTTAGCTAAGCATGACTGGTGGTAAACAAACAGATGCGGGGAAAAACCCATGGTTTATTTATATATAAATACTGTATATATCTGAGTCAAAGACAAGATGTCTCATTTTGCTGTCAAATTTACCCTTTATTGGGCACTCATTTAAAAAAATTACCAAAAAACTTTAATTTAAAAGTTAATTTAAGACTTTTGAACTTTTTGAAATTAGGTTTTTAAACAATGTCAGTAAAGTTGCTTTATATACTATTCTATACAGTATATATAGTTTCTGCATCCGGAAAGTATTCATAGCTCTTCACTTTTTCCACTTTTTTATGTTACAGCTTTATTCCAAAATGGATTAATGCATTTATTTCCTCAAAATTCTACACACAATACCCCATAATGACAATGTGAAAAAAGATTTTTTGAAATTGTTGCAAATTTATTAAAATAAAAAACCTGAAAAATCACATGTACATAGGTATTCACAGCCTTTGCTCAATACTTTGTTGATGTACATTTGGCAGCAATTACAGCCTCAAGTCTTTTTGAGTATGATGCCACAAGCTCAGCACACCTGTCTTAGGGAATTTTTGCCCATTTCTCTCAAGCGCTATCAGGTTGGATGGGAAGCTACGGTGTACAGCCATTTTCAGATCTCTCCAGGGATGTTCAATAGAATTTAGGTCTGGGCTCTGGCTGGGCCACTCAAGGACATTCACAGAGTTGTTGTGAAGCTACTCCATTGATATTTTGGCGGTGTGCTTTGGGTCATTGTCCTCCTGGAAGATGAACTGTCGCCCGAGTCTGGGGTCAAGAGCACTCTGAAGCAGGTTTTCATTCAGGATGTCTCTGTGCATTGCTGCATTCATCTTTCCCTCTATCCTGACTAGTCTTCCAGTTCCTGCTGCTGAAAAACATCTACACAGCATAATGCTGCCACCACCATGCTGCACTGTAGGGATGGTATTAGCCTGGTGATGAGCGGTGCCTGGTTTTCTCCAAACATAACGCCTGGCATTCACTCACGAGAGTTTAATTTTAGTCTCATCAGACCAGAGAACTTTGCTTCTTATGGTCTGAGAGTCCTTCAGATGCCTTTTGGCAAATTCCAGGCGGGGAGTGGCTTCCGACTGGCCACTCTACCATACAGGCCTTATTGGTGGATTGCTGCACAGATGGTTGTCCTTCTGTAAGGTTCTCCTCTCTCCACAGAAGAACGCTGGAGCTCAGACAGAGTGACCATTGGGTTATTGATCACCTTCCTCATGCATATGTGATTTTTCAGGTTTTTTATTTTTAATAAATTTGCAAAAATTTCAAAAAATCTTTTTTCACATTGTCATTATGGGGTATTGTGTGAAGAATTTTGAGGAAATAAATGCATTGAATCTCTTTTGGAATAAGGCTGTAACATAAAAAATGTGGAAAAAGTGAAGCGCTATGAATACTTTCCGGATGCACTGTAGTTTAAATAATTCAAAACTTTTTGAGTGCCTTCTGTATATATTATAGTGCAATGCTGATAGTCATGATTTTATGTGAAAATTAAACAGGATGCATTGCACTTTATGAAACAAACAAATAAACAAACAACACAAACAACAAAAACTAAATATAAAGCTGTATTAAACTTATTTTAATGATCTGTGTGTCATTTTTTTCCATATCAGTAAGTCAATTAATAATACACAATTACTCAGATTCTACAGCTGGAAACCTGAGCCTAATAGAAAAGTTTTGATGTGTCACGTCATAACTGAACCAATTACATGCTTGCTACCCCACAGGCATGAATAATTTAGAGTGCATGAATATGAGCTTTGTTTTAATTCCAGGTATTTTGCCTTCAGTTGCACGTGTGAGTACATTATTAGCACACTGAGTGCTAAAATCAGTAATTGGCTTTGTAGGAGAGTCAAACAGGAACAGAAACTGTGGTACAAGACAATATTTAGTCATACTTGACTAGTCTAAAACTTAGCGATCAAGCTATTTGTCCTTAACCTCAAAACTCGGTGCTTCATTAGTTTTTTGTATTTAAAAAAAAAAAAGCACTAAACTGTTTTGCTTATAATGATTGAAAATTGTGTGTATGTGTGTTTTTAGGGAGCATGGAGGTTTAAAGAAGCGCATGTATAATTCTAATCTGACTTCATTTTCTGAAATGGATGATACTGAGGATGAACACATTCAAAATGACATCATCCAGAACAGCATAAATACACTGGAAACCAATGAAAACACCCAGGTATGCCAGAAGAAAATTTATATACTATGTGATTTGCACTATACCATTTATAAAATTTTGGGTTGCTAAGATTTTTTAATGTTTTGAAAAGATTATTATTGTTGTTGTTGTTGTTGTTATTATTATTATTATTATTATTATTATTATTATTATTATTATTATTATTATTATTATTATTATTATTATTATTATTATTATTATGTTAGGTTACTTTATTTATACCCGAAAGTAGATTTGATTTGCAGTAAAGAGTCCTCATTTCAAAAACTCACATAGTGACATCAACAAGTAGACATAAAGACATAAAACATATAAACATACAAAACACTCCCTTCAAAAAAAATAAATAAATAAAGAATATTTCTCTTCAAGTGTCCAGCCAAAAAAAAGTGTTTAAAACAATCTGTAAAATGTAAATTATACAAATCACAGAAACACCTCTGCTTTAGTCTATGCCTTATTTAAATGTCTAATGACTGCTGGTATGAAATGAAAGATTTTTATATCGTTTAGTTTCTACAGCTTGATACTAAAAACCTGCAAACAGAAGGAGAAAACTGAAACTCTGAGTGTAGGGAATGAGCAGTATCACTTAAAATTAAATTTGTAATTTTCTTTAGCTGCCTGGTGTACACAGCCTCCAGATTGGCTTGTGACACCCCAGTCAGCTTACTGGACCACTTAACTATCTGATTTAGTGTGTTTTTATTCTAACAGAAAGGTTTCCAAACCATGACATCAAAGTAAAATATAAAACAGATTCAAGAAAAGCATGGTAAAATAAAATCAACATGTTTTTCAATATGGAAACGGTTTAACTTTTTCAAACAGAATAGTCGCTGGTGCCCCTTTTTACACACTGCTTCTCAATTCTCATCATAGGACAAATTATTCAATAATTTGTCAATAATTGTGCCAAGATATTTGTATGATTGCACACTTTCGGCAGTCTGATTTTTAATGGAAGTGTTCACCTGTGTGCGAGCAGCCTTCCCAAAATCAATTATCATATCTTTTATCTTTAATACATTTAACTGAAGATATGACTCCTCACACCATCTGACAAAATCAGTACTGGACCTTTTTCATTATCAAAAAGTTATCTGACAATGACAGTGTCATCTGCATACTTAATAATAGTTCTATTTTCCCACCTACTCTGGCACATATTTGTGTAAAGGATGTATAACAGAGGAGCAAACTTCATCAGATAAGCACCCATTCACTCTAACACTTTGTGTTCGGTTATTATTTTTTATTATTATTATTCATTCATTCATTTTCTTTTCGGCTTAGTCCCTTTATTATTCTGGGGTCGCCACAGCGGAATGAACCGCCTACTTATCCAGCATATGTTTTACGCAGCGGATGCCCTTCCAGCTGCAACCCATCACTGGGAAACATCCATACACACTCATTCACACACATACACTACGGACAATTTTTTTTAGCTTACCCAATTCACCTATAGCGCATGTCTTTGGACTGTGGGGGAAACCGGAGCACCCGGAGGAAACTCACGCGAAAACGGGGAGAACATGCAAACTCCACACAGAAACGCCAACTGATCCAGCTGGGGCTCGAACCAGCGACCTTCTTACTGTGAGGCAATTGTGCTACCCACTGCACCACCGTGCTGCCTTTATTATTATTATTATTATTATTCATTCATTCATTTTCTTTTCGGCTTGGGTCACCACAGTGGAATGAACCGCCAACCTATCCAGCACGTTTTTACGCAGCGGATGCCCTTCCAGCCGCAACTAATCTCTGGGAAACATCCACACACACTCATACACTACAGACAATTTAGCCTACCCAATTCACCTGTACCGCATGTCTTTGGACTGTGGGGGAAACCGGAGCACCCGGAGGAAACCCACGCGAACGCAGGAAGAACATGCAAACTCCACACAGAAACGCCAACTGACCCAGCCGAGGCTCAAACCAGCAACCTTCTTGCTGTGAGGCGACAGCACTACCTACTGCGCCACTGCGTCGCCCTATTATTATTATTATTATTATTATTATAATTATTATTATTATAAAGTGATATTTCAGCCAAAAATGAAAGTTTACTCAGTATTTATTCACTGTCAAGTTATTCAAAACTTTTAGAAGGGTTTTTTTCCCTCTAAAAAAAGAAGATATTTTGAAGAATGTTGGAAACTGGCAGTCATTGACAGCCATAGTAGTAAAAAAGAATGCAATGCAAGCCAATGACTACCATTTTCTAACATTCTTCAAAATATCTTCTTTTGTGATCAACAAATCTGTTTGAAATAATTGAAGAGTCATTAAATGATAACAAAATGATTTTTGTATGAACTATTAATTAAATATTGTGAAATTTTACACAACCTTTATAAATAAATATATTTGAAAATATAATTTTCTCCTGCCATTACTTCAATTTTAAGTTACAAGAAAATATAATAGTATAATATCTGTTGATTAATAAGCTCTTCTGATTAATAGAAAGTAAAAATAAAAGCTAACAAATTTAATAATAAATATAATAAATAATAGTTTAAAATATTAAAATAATATGGAAATCTTTGAACCTTCATTATCACTTTTGGTTGCATCCTTGCTGATTAAAAATATACATTTCTCTCAAATCATACCAAGATCAAACTTCTGAGTGTTCTATTGTTTGCTGTGTGAATTGTGTCTGCTCTCTCTGAACAGTCGAGGGTTTCACTGTACTCCAGGGCTTGAATTCTGCTCTGTTGTGTGATGTGCATCAAAATGTTCTGCTCTCTGGCTGTAGTGCGACTGGTGGCCAGGAGGCCGAGACATGCTATGACATCCTCTAACGCCTCTCTCTTTCCAGCTCCAATGTCACTCTGCATGTCTCCCTAATCAAGAGAGCGCCTCTAGCAGATCCAGTATTAGAGAGATGGGGAAAGCGGAGTGAGAGAGAGGGAATGGTAAAACCCGCGTGCCTCGTTACATAAAAGGACAAGTCGTGTCCTCAGAAATGATATAAAAAGCTGCACAATTAGCCTGTCAGTCATCAGAGTGGATGTCTCACAGGGGGGTCAGCTCAGATCGGATAGCTTTGGTGTGGTTTGTAAGATAAGTGTCCGTGCATTCATGCCTCTGGGAACCTGGAACTTTACAGGAATAGTTCACTCAAAAAAAAAAAAAATCTTTGTTGTCACTGTTTTACTGACAGTACATTGTTTACAGTTGTTTCAAAGCCATTTAAAATTATGTGGAAGACATAAGAAGATAATGAAGACATTTTTGCATATAATGAAAGTGAATGAGAACTGGCTGTAAACTCAGTGTTATGAAGTGGTCCGTTTATGTTTACTTAAAGTCTTCTGACATTTCTGGTTAGATTTTGGACTGTTTCTTGTTATTCAGTGAAAAGTATGTTCTATATTCAACCCAGGCTCATTCTGAAAATGTACCTCTATATACATTTCTGGAGACTGCCAAATATGCCCCAGGAGCTAAGTTTTTTGCAGTTTTTGTTTTCGCGAATCCACCAGACACCGCTGTGTACACTTTTTCAGATCTCATATTTTTCTTGCTAGTGCCATCCACCAGAGGCTGTTGTCGACTGACTGACTGACTGACTGTTTGACTGACTGAATGACTGACTGACTGACCGATCAACTGACCCACCCTCCTCCTTCCCTAAACCCAACCAATAGTATTTTAAAAAGCACAGATTGACCCGCCCACCCACTTCCCTAAACGCAACCGACAAATTTAAAAAGCAATCCAGAAAAAAAATCGTCAGATTTTTACCATGTTTTACCACATTCTTACCGTTATTTACTCGTTTGTTTTATTTTTTTGGATTCTTTTTTTGTCTAACCCGCTTTCTGGAACCATTCTTCTCTGAACTTGAACCCCGTCGTTGTGGTCATCTCCTCTCTGCGTCTCAAGTCCACCAATGTACATGGCAAGCTAACTGGACAAGCTGGTAACAGCAGGAAAGCCATCCATACGTAGGTAAGTGGTCAGCTGGTAAGCGTGAAAAGGAACGGCACATACCGCCCCGTTGCATTCATTTTAAAAACGTACTAATGGCTACATAATTCGTGATCTCCAGTAACGTTTATAGGGCTACATTTTCAGAATGAGTCTATGTTGTCTATAATGATGTTGTAACTATGTTGTATAAGACTGAAGGGCTTTATTATGTGAAAACAACCATCCTGGATGTACTTTATCCTGCTTATTACACAGATACTTGCCACAAAACAATAATTAGACTCAAAAAATAGTTCTGAGCCGTGATAATTTATATATATTTTTTATTTAATGTAAAGCTGACAGAAGCGAAAACAGCTGATGGAGTATACACTAACTTCTGAATTATTCAGCCCCAATATGGCGCCAAACAGTCAAAAAAAGTAAATAAAAAAAAAAACACTGCGTGACAGACAAGCAAATACATATGATTGGTTATGTAAGTATATGTATATGAACGTATACAGTACACGGTCGATCAAATTTAATTTGATGTTCTCCATTCAGAGGTTGTTATTTCAGGATAACATACCTTGCAATGTCACGTCCCACCAATCAGAATCGAGTATTCCAGACAGCCGTGTAATAACTGTGTTAATTTAATTAAAGTTAAATGAACATAAATGAAAATTAATCAATTTGCAAACTAAAATAAAACAAAGTTGAAGGGATAAAATTACTAAAACTAAATCAAAAATTTAAACTAAATCAAATTTTAATTATAAATATAAATTGAATTGCTAATTCGAAATGTTGCATACAGTATCAACTACAATAGTGTACAAAAAATGTACACTGCTGCCAAACTATCCTTAAAGTAATATTTCTCCCAAAATATAAAACATTTTGTCATTAATTACACATCATACTTTTATTCATCCTTGGAACAAAATTGAAGATATTTAGGATGAACAAACAGCTCAGAATACAGTACATAAATGCTGCCAGGGTGAACTATCATTCTTGGTTAAAGTCTCCTTTTAAGATCATGTCATGAGGAACGAGTGGTGAGATCACCTGACATAGTTTAGACATATTGAGTTTTTGATTATGCTTTAAGCTGAATTAGACACAAACATGCGCTGTTTGACCACAGTAATGTGTGGAATGCACCCTGAGGTGTTTACTACCACATTAACACATCAGACTACTGACTTCTCTTCTCTTCTCTTCTCTTCTCTTCTCTTCTCTTCTCTTCTCTTCTCTTCTCTTCTCTTCTCTTCTCTTCTCTTCTCTTCTCTTCTCTTCTGTATATGTCCCCTTTTTCTCACCTCAGATTCATGGTGAGTCACAGTCTATCTCTGAATTGTTAGACGTGGCATAGAGAGAGCCCCTAATTGTCCTCCACATTTAAATTGCACAGTCGGGCGACTCCTCAGGCTTTAAAAGGCTTTCTAAGTGACATGAGGTTGGGCTCAATATGGAAAAAGGGGCGCATTGGAGAAGTTTCGTAAAGCCTTTAGCTGGATTGTTTCCATGACACCACTCTAGTTTACTTAAAGTGTAAAAAAAGTTAAACATTGTCTCAATTATCATGCTATTGAAAACCATGCCACCTAATTCGGTAGCCATCCAAGTTGCCTTAATGTTTATGGCGCTCGCTCTTCTTTGAGCAGTTAATTGAAGGAGAAAACCCTCTCTGGTGCGAGTCCAGATGTCAGATTAAAGGATTTCTCATGGCGTTCTGGAAGCCAAACGAGCTCAGCACATGCTGACTGGATGAATGTGGACATCCTCTGTCTCCACTGCCCTCCTCTGCCATGTCTCTCCCAGCTCACCCTGTGCCCTTTTTATCCCCCCCCCATTTTCCCCCAGGTACCAGCAGAGGACAAGAAAAAGGACAACAGCATCGCCAATGGTGAGACGTGCCTCCATAAGCAATGCCACATCTCTGTTCGGCTTATCTCTCAAACACTTAGCATTCACTGTAATGTGTTGTATATTTAAAATAATCTTAGAATGTTAGTCTGGATTTTGTGTGTGTGTGTGTGTGTGTGTGGTTTGAAAGTGTTGTCACACTTTACAATAAGGTTTCATTAGTTTATCTTAGTTAATGTATTTACTAACATGAGCTATTTATGAATAATAATATGAATATATATTAATTATAGTTTACATTTACTAGTGCATTAATAAAATCCATTCATGGTTATCATTAGCAATTCATGCTTATTATTAGTTTATACACTACTGTAAATTAACATGAACTAAAGAACTTTATTTTCGTTAACTAACCTCTACAAAGATTAATAATATACTAATAAATGTATTGTTCATTTAAGTAAATGCATTAACTAAGATTAACTAATACAATCTTATTTTAAAATGTTACCAAACATCTAGTTTGATTAAATCAAAAATAAGGTTCAGCAAATAATATTCTGAAACTATTATGACAATTTTAAACTACTGTTTCTGTTTTAATCATTTTTTAGAATGTTTCTTTTTTTTTTGTAATGGTAAAACTGAATTTTAAACAGCGGTGAGTGGTAACTAAATATTTTGGTAACACTTTAGTTTAGGTCACAATTCCTGTTATTAATAAACCATTAACTACTGTAACACTGCCAGTGTAATAAACTATTAATTAGCTCTTTATTAATAGTTGGGTTTAGGTTTTGGGCAGGACTAGAGATGCAGAATAAGATCAGAATAAGATCATGCTGTATAACTGCTAATGAGCAGTTAATAAACAGTTAATGAACAGTTAATATCTTAATAATAGGCAGGTAATAAAAGCCAGTAGTTAATGGCATGAATTGTTATTTAAAATAAAGTGTTACTTCACTGATGTACATTTTTAAGTATCTGAGTAATTTTATCGTTGGTAACTTTTACTTAATTTCATGCCACAAAACAAAATATTGTACTTTTTACATTAATTTTTTTTTTTAAATGTGGCAGAGTTAAAAGAAATTTTGAACTGGAGAAATTGAGAAATCTACTCATCTAGCAGTTATACAGTTATACATCATTATGTAATTAGACAGAACTGATTGCTTTTGTTCTCGTTTCAATAACTCACAGATTCAAATGGTTTGTTCAGAGAAAGTCTACAGGTAAAGAAGAATTGTAGGACTTATTATTGTAAGTGAAAAATCATATTTAGGTCACTGCTGTCAGTTGTGAAATAGCCAATATTCCAGTCTTTAGGGTCACATGATCCTTTAGAAATAATTATAATATGTGACTCTGGAACACAAAACCTAAGTGAAGTGTTTTTTTAAAGGAAATTGAAATGTATACTTAAATTGGAAACTGATAATAAAATTTCCAGTGATGTATAGTTAGGATAGGACAATATGATTGACAGATACATCTAATATGAGGGTTAAAAAAATCTAAATAGTAAGAAAATTGCCTTTAGAAATTAAGCCTCCAAATTAAGTCTTTAGCAATGCACATTACTAATAAAAAATAAATCTTTATATATTTGCAGTAGAAAATGTACATGAAGATGGCTTTACTTGATATCCTAATGATTTTTTTTTTTTGCATAAAATAAAAATCCATCATTTTGTTCCATAAAATGTATTGTTGTCAATTGCCAAAATATATCCATGCAACTTAAGACCAGGGTCACATATGCTAATTAGATGTTTTGCATTTTCAAGAGTTCACACTTAGCTGATGATTTACAATAAGCATGTTTAGCATGCTGTCCTGGAAGAGAGCCCTGAGCTCAAGGAATACTCCAGCCCAGGGCTCCCTCCCGTTTGCATGGCGAGAGGGCAGATTGAGCTCAGGTAGATCTCAAAAACTCCCCGGCTGATGTGGCTAAGGTGAACTCCTTTGAGAAGGAAAAATACTGATGCTGGGAGCTAGACAATAGTGCCCATTTGGCTTAGTCTGTTTACATATGACACATATCTTTGGACGGTGGGAGGGAACCAGGGGGAAACCCACGCAGACACGGAGCATACCTGTCAACATGGGGATGTAAAACTAAGGGATATGCCCACTGTAACCCCCCCCCCCCCCCCACACACACACACACACACACACGCACCCAAACAATTTACTAAATGTGTTTATCTGGAGCTGTTTCATTGCTAATAAACAGTTAAACGATCAGTAATATGTTTTATTATAATTATTTACAAAAGAAAAAATAAATAGTATACATTAGCAGCAAATAAATTAGCAAAAAAATCTCATTAATCTTTTTTTTCACTGTATAACTTACACATTTGGATTAAAGAGCAACAAATGAATCTCATTTATTTCGATTTTTTTTCATTTGATTTACAATACAATAACAGCGGTGTCACTTTAAAAATGCACACATCTCACTTTATATATGAAGCATTCGGATTGTTTTTCTAAATTTATCCTCATTTAGGACCAAAACTAGTTGTGTTTGAAAAACTAAACCCTACCAAGATTGACATCTTTAGCTGTTTATATTATTATTATGTGTCTATGTACTGTTCAAACAGCCAACCCAAAACCCAGAGTTCCGCTCCATTTCAAATTGCGTGGTAAATTACAGAATCCATTTGGGAAACAGTCAGCTTGACAGTCACGCACCACTATATTGACTGTTTTGAGGATTGCATAGGAGGGGCGACGGCAGCTGTAATAAAAAGGAAGGGAATCGTGCCGTTTTTATATATGTTTCAAAGTGTTTTCATGCCTAAATAAAACAAAAGCAGAAGAGACTCACATTTAACAGCAAGGTGCGTCCCCTGGTGGTTCAGCAGTATGGGTTCTGTATAGGGAGGATCGTCTCTTTAATGTTTATTGCCAGCCTTTATAGAGAGATTGAAAATACAGGAGAAATACGGGAAAATACCTTTACAACATGATAGCGGGACAGAACTATAAAATATGGGAGAATCCTGGGAAAAAAGGGAGGATTGACAGGTATGACACAGAGAGAACATGCAAAGTCTGCACAGAAACAGCAACCAGCCCGGCAAGGACCAGAGCCAGCGGTATTATTGCTGTGGGGCAACAGTGCTAACCACTGGGCCGCCGTGCCACCCAATCTAGGGTGAAAAGGGGGAGGAGAAGGGGAGGAAGGGGGTTTCTTCCAGACAAAGACAGTTGTGGACTGAAGACTGTGGTTATTTATAGTGACTTAGGAATCATATGATTGGAGAAGCATGATTAGCTAATGTGGGACTTGATGTGGTAAATCATAAGCACGTGATCTTCTCGAAATTACACTGTAAAGCCCAATAGTCAACTTTATCAAATGAAATGAGTGTAGTTAACTCAAAACTGACTGAAAGTTAACTCTACTCAGAGTTTTGAACTCAGTGTTCAAGGCAATGAGTTACTTAAATACCTCATTACTTCAACTTAAATGGAGTAAGTTCACAGTACTCATATAGATTTGTTTTTTAACTCAAATAATTTGTAGCAATCGGTTTCCTCAAACGATTTGAGTTGCCTTAACTTATTGGGTTTTACAGTACTCAGTTGGTTTGAGATCTCTTCATTTATCGGGTTTACCTGTGCACAAATTGCTTCATTTACTCAAATGGAGTAAGTTCACAGTACTCAAGATTAGTTTTTGAACTTAAATGGTTTGTAGCAATCGGTTTCCTCAAACGGTTTGCGTTGCCTTAACTTATTGGGTTTTACAGTACTCAGTTGGTTTGAGTTCTCTTCATTTGCCGGCAGCTAGCTCTCTGCAACTCTCACATGGTCGCCCACTGAAGCTAAGCAGAGGCTGCGCCCGGTCAGTACCTGGATGGGAGACCACATGGGAAAGCTAGGTTGCTGCCGGAACTGGTGTTAGTGAGGCCAGCAGGGGCGCCCAACCTGCGGCCTGTGTGGGTCCTAATGCCCCAGTATAGTGACGGGGACTCTTCTCAGTGAGTGCCATCTTTCGGATGAGACGTTAAACCGAGGTCCTGACTCTCTGTGGTCATTAAAAATCCCAGAATGTCATTCGAGAAAGAGTAGGGGTTTAACCCCGGCATCCTGGAAAAAGAAAAGCGCTATGTAAATGTAAGGAATTATTATTATTATTTATTGGGTTTTAACTGTGCCTAAATTGCTTTGTTTACTCAAATAGATTAAGTTTACAGTACTCATTAGTATTAGTTTTTGAACTTAAGTGGTTTGCTGCAATCGGTTTCCTTAAACAGTTTGAGTTACCTTAACTTTTTGGGGTTTACAGTTCATTCATTTATTTTCTTTTCGGCTTAGTCCCTTTATTAATCTGGGGTCGCCACAGCGGAATGAACTGCCTGGGTTTTACAGTGTAGTTTATAAATAAACTTCACTTTTAACGTTCAAAAGTTTAGGTAGTAAGCTCAGTAGAATTCTCATATTAGCCTTGGTATGCGATTTAGTATCCCTGCAGATTTACAATGAACATTTGGAGTTAAAAGCTGACCTGTAAATACGCCCAAACCTTTTTTTCCATTTGAAAGGTTGGGAAAGCATTACCTGTCTTTATTTGAGTGCTTCTGTTGCAGTGTGCAATACAAATGAAAGTGAAGTCAAAAGAATGAATTTGTAAAGGCAGACTATAATTCGCCTCACTTATCTCCCCCAGTCATTGTTTGGCCATCAGAGCAGTGAGGCTAATAGCTGCTGTAATGATATGATAGCTGCCTGCCTTCACCATTGCACTTTCTCATTTATCCCTCTCTTCCTCTATCCAATCCATCTTCTACTCATCAGCACAAACACAGATGCACACACACATACACACATACAGTAGATGCATGGCCTCATCTGTATCTCTGTGATCATGATCGTGTGCTCACCCCTCATCACGACAGGCCAATTATGTGCTTTCCCAGAGAGCCCAGTGTGTTGCTTGGTAACACCTGTGGATAAGTAAATGGATTGAATGGCTTTGGTACGGCTTCTGCGTTATCATGGTTTAATACGTCAGCGCAGCGCCGTGTAATGAAGTAAGCTGCACTGTATAACAGTATTTCACAAAATTGGCATAATTAATTGAGTGACATCAACGAATAAGCATTTATAAATTCAATACAGTGCCACTGATTGGCTTAATGAGCTTTACTGATTGCTACTGACTGAGTTAATCATGGTATCCTCATGAAGAGTCATGTTATTATTTTTTGTGACTCACGTTTGCAGTGTTTTCAGAGTTACTGCTAGCATAACCACATTTTCAAGAAGCAAACTACAGTACTTTTCGAATAAGGAGCAGCAACGTAATGCAATATTTGCTTTACTTTTGGGGAAATAATCAAATGCGCTTCCCTAGAATGCAAATGAACCACTTTAATAAACGATTCACTGATTCATTTTATTCCCTGCACAGAAGTCCCCATCGACCTAGAAAGCTAATCTATCCTAAAAAAAATAATTTATCTCAGAAAACTGGCTTAGGCTAGTTTAACTGTTTTTATTTCTTTCCCAAAGAAGTTTCTTGATTGTACAGTAGTCTTTACAGTCAGCCTTAAATGGAAATCAGTTTTAGGTTTTTAGGTGTTTTTAGGTCTGCTGTCTAAATTCATATTGTTTTGCTTATTGTGCATTTTTTCTGTCTTAACATTTTCCAAAATGTCAAGTCCCACTGTTGAATGCTTGCTTCTGATTGGCTGAATAATTCAATTCAAGCTTATTTGTTTAGTGCTTTTCACAATAATTATTGTTTTACAGCAGCTTTACAAAAGGTGCATATTATTGCAATACAATCAAATTCAGAAAGGTTAAGGTCAGGGGCATCGCTAGACCCCAGTAAAAATCGCCAGTGCGCCAGTAAATGCTTTGAAATACGATTTACTTTATATGCAAGTGTATTTATTAATACTGGTAATCCCAAAATAAAGATGTTATTCTCTATATGCAACCGAACCAACACTGATGAAAGCAATGAAGTTTAATCAAAAAGCAAACTGAGCATGTGCGCAGAAAAAAAAACATACCCGCTTGCCTTCCGCATGTGCTCCTGCTTGACGTTGACGCGCTTCAGGTTGTGAACATGCACGGCGAAAAAATAGCCGCACTGCTCATGCGTTGTGAAACCGGCGTAACATTTTTTTATGTGGAGGTGTCGGCACACAGTAAGTTTTGCAAGTCGACAAAACAAAGTTTAAATAATATGATGGTGATCTTATTTAGACTAAGCATGGCTCCTAATAGATTTTTTGTATGAAGCAAAAAGGAGGGATGATGAGTCAGGGAGGTAAGACTTAATAAACCTAATTCTCGGCCATGAGTCGGGGTTAAAGACAACGCACAACAAATAATTCTATAAAACATCTTTTTTGTATTCTATTGAATTGAAATGCAAAAGTTACAATTATCTTAGCATCACTCCAGTTGTGTCGTTAGATTGTTTTCCAGTTACATTTAGGGTTAATTTCTGTTATTTAGAATAATAATTGTATAATAACAATAATACTGGTATTTTTATATATATATATATATTTATTTTTATTTTTATTTATTTTTTTTTTTTTTGGAGGGGGAGCTGTGCCCCAGTAGAGCTTTATGTCTAGCAACGCCCCTGGTTAAGGTTGTTAGTTACCATATTTTAATATACCATATACCAAATTTATTAGTTACTAATAACTACGGCCAGACAGAATCTGTGGTCTTTTTGGGAGTTTTGTAAAAAAAATATCTGCGGGTTTATGCGGTATGATTTTGGGAGAATCATAACAAAAAAATTAATATTTGAAATAAAAATAATACATTTTTAACTTTTATTTAATGTTTACAATGCAAATTCAATTAGATCCATTTATTTGGTAGACAAAGCAAGTCTCTTAAATAATAGATCTACTAAAAGACAGAAAATATTACTTTACGGACTGTATTGTAAATAAATCATAAGAATATTTTAATATTAGTCAATAATATTACTGATATTAATTTAAAAACAGAATAAATATGAATTTACGCACATTTGCACAAGTAAATAAATAGACTCAATGATGGGTTAAAAGTGATGGGCTTTTGCGTGCGCAGATTCCGTGTGGGCCTACAAATAAGAATAAACAGAAAGTTTGAAGTAATTTCAAGGGAATGTACAAGTAAAGCTCTAGGCCATTCTTGTCTTCATTACAGATCTTAATTACTTTGCCAAATGATTACAACAGAACCAAAACTCACAAAGACACCAACCAAGAAAATTGGTATATTAAATATTAGGATTGAAATGAGAAACTAGTTTCACTTTTAGATTTTTAAGGGTGTAACCTAACATATGCCCTGTCTTGAGGTGTTGTAACTACACTGTAAGCAAAACTAGAAAAGAAAAGTTTGTAGACAAACTTCATGGTGTCTTGAGAAAGCCTTGTCTGAAAGTTTGAAGTGGTTTAAAAGTTTAAATAGCTGAAGTAGTTTTTAAAAAGTGAAATGGTTGGCATAGATAGATCAGCTCATCACGAAATAGTCTAAGAAGAAGAAGACAGAAGAATATTAAGTTTATGTAGTATAACAGTATGTTGGCTTTCTCAAGCCACCATAATAATTGACTGAATTATTAGAAATGCACACTTTATTACCACCTTGGGGTGTGTGTTATTATCTAATCATCCAATGGCCCATCTTCAACACAGATCACATTTAATGCTAGATGTGCAGTTAAATATTTGCATAAGATTAATTGTACTTCACACATTTCTTTCTTTTTTATATATATTAAAACTTATGTAAAAAATAAAAAATAAATAAAAACAAACAAAAGAAATTGTACTAGTGTTACTAACACTACTTTTAACATCAATTTAGAGAGTCACTTATCAAACCTTTCTGTAGGTAATTACAAATCAGTTTAAACCTCTGTTACAACATATTGTAAAACAGCTCTACTATTTTAGCATTGAAAAAGCCAAGGTCACTCATTTGTGTTTTTGTCAACATTACAATACTTACTGTTGTAGAGCAAAGATGATTTGTCTCTATTTGTTAAATCTTTTTTAAATGGTTGTTTTATTGAGTAAAATGTCAGTAAAAAGATCTGAAAAAAAAAAAAAATCAGTTAATAAATAAATAAACTAAAAAATAAAGCATTAGATTGACTGACAAAATAAATAAATACAAATAAATAATCGATTGCTGTATAACCCTCCGCCCCCATTTTTCTCTTTGAAATCTTTAAGATATAGAAGGAGTGGAGTCAACTGCAGCCCCTGACAAAGAGACAGACAGAAAAGATAAGGAGAAAGTACAGACTGGTATGGAGTCCAGTGCTGGTTTGCTTCAGTCCCAGGATGCATTAGCTTCAAACAAACCCTTACTGCTGAAGACCTGGGTGGACCTGCACAACTTCACTAAATGCTTCCAGTAAGAGTCAATCATCTCTACGTCTAAGCCATATTATGCTAATCCTTTGCTATGTTGTCATATTAACTGCTCATGCTCTTAAATTCTGATTAAGCTGCTGGCTGAAATATGCAAATAATCATGCATTGTAGGACACTGCTGATTTTCCACAAGCCAAACCTGTATCCGCATCAATTCAAAACATCACACTTTAAGGTAAGATTTTAAAAGAAAAGAGTGTAGCAGTTTAATATGAAGTCTTTCTGATTATATATATATATATTGAAAGTAGTATAGGGGTGTGAAAAAGTATTTGCCCCCTTACTGATTTCTTATTCTTTTAATGTTTCAGATCATCAAAACAAAGCAAATTTAAGGGCAAACTCACATTAGGTACAGTTGCCTTGAAAAAGCACAATTGTCCCCCATCCCCTCTCCCCCTCGGCCTACACTCACATTGCATTTTTTACCAACCGGACCTGAGCGCGCTTATATCAACGGTGATGCGACTGTTCAGTTTAACAAAGAGAAGCTCTCTCGCTCAGCAAAGAGGAGATTGCTTTAGTTATATTGTTTTGTACTATTTTTAGTCGTTTGGGATGCAGTGACACGCAGTCAAACACTTTGCCAAACAGATCCATCACTTTTGACGCTCATAAATGATCATAAAAGTCCTCTTGCTGCAGGTATTAGGAGGTTTACTGAAAGTGCAGTTGACGTGCAACAAGAGGTTTGCGTCATTAATAAACAGTTCGCGTTCATTGAAAATTATGAATGATTAATAAATCCATATGAAACAGACCCCTAAAAGTGACGTTGCGTCTTCAGTTTAGGGCTCAGGCGCACTTTGCACTTACACTACAAGTGTACCACATCAAAGCCCAAGTGAACTGCGCTCTGGCACACCTCTTCCAACTGGGCCAGGGCCGGCCAACTGAACCGCACCTGAGCCCGATTCAGAGCACTCACAATTCTCAAACAAATCTGAAAACGCGCCTGTTTCGCATAGCATAGTGTGAGTGCGCCCTAAATATTAGTCAAAGATAACAGAAGTAAACACAACGTGCTGTTTTAAAATGAAGGTTTTTATTATTAAGGGTAAAAAAACCCAAAGCTCCATGCAGGATGTGTTATCTTTGAATAGTATTTAAATTTGTTTGACAATGAAACATTAAAGTGGACAAATCAGTGCAGAGTCAAACACCTTTTCACACCACGGTATATATAATTGGTCAAAATACAACTTTTTGTTATCAAAAATCTGGTTTATTCCACTAAATATTGATTTCTTAACTCTTATTTTGCTATCTTTTTTGTGACTGTCATTTTATGCAAGAAATGTTCTAGATAACTTTTTTTTTTATTTGGAAAAATGTAAGATTTAACAAAACCATAAATTTTAAATCCAGAGATTTATGGTGTCTTTTTCCATATCTGTATATGCAAAGGAAGATTATTATTACTTTCATTATATATGTACTGGCTATACACTACCTAACAAAAGTCTTGTCGTCTATCCAAGTTTTAGGAACAACAAACAATAACTTGACTTCTAGTTGATTATTTAGTATCAGAAGTGTCTTATATGAAAGGCAAAGGCCTCTAGATTACAATTATTTTACCAAAATAAAATATGATCATGCCTTGATTTTTAATGATTTAATTAAGATAGTAAGGTCTGACTTTGCCTAAACAAAAGTCTTGTCACTTAACAGAAATAATGTACAGTATAGAAAATAAAGTCATGGTGCAGTGGAAAAAGAATTAATATTGTGTATGACTCCCATGAGCTTGGACGACTGCATCCATACATCTCTGCAATGACTCAAATAACTTATTAATAAAGTCATCTGGAATGGCAAAGAAAGCTTTCTTGCAGGACTCCCATAGCTCATCAAGATTCTTTGGTTTCATCTTCAATGCCTCCTCCTTCATCTTACCCCAGACATGCTCAATAATGTTCATGTCTGGTGAATGGGCGGGCCATTCCTGGAACACCTTGACCTTTTTTGCTTTCAGGAACTTTGATGTGGAGGCTGAAGTATGAGAAGGAGCGCTATCCTGCTTAAGAATTTGCCTCTCCTGTGGTTTGTAATGTAATGGGCAGCACAAATGTCTTGATAACTCAGGCTGTTGATGTTGTCATCCACTCTGCAGATCTCTTGCACACCATTATACTGAATGTAACCCCAAACCATGATTTTTCCTTCACCAAACTTGACTGATTTCTGTCAGAATATTGGCTCCTTGTGGGTTCCAATTGATCTGCAGTATTTGTAATGATTGGGATGCAGTTGCCACTTTTGATCAACTAGAAGTCAAGTTATTATTTGTTGCTCTTACAACTTTTTTCAGGTAGTGTACTTATTTTTGCTTTTATGTTCTACTGAATGGCTAAAAACAGTTGCTTTTGCTTTATTTAAAAGTGCCACAACCACATACAAGCTTATTATTTAATTTAAAATGCATTTCTCTATTACTCTTAATTTCCCAATAGACATGCTTTTGTAGCTATGGTAACAGAAATTTGTTTTCCCTCTATGGTTGGGCTGGGCTCTTTTGCCAATTATATTGATGACATTCAGAATGTCATAAAAACATCTAATGCAAGAAGGAACTAAACCTGTTGTTGTGGCATTTGTAGTTGTGCTTGGTATAATTATGGTATCTGTGGTGGGAGGGATGTGATGTGTGTGGAAAGAACATGAAAGTGAGTCAATTCTCTGTTAGAACTCCATCTCCTCTCGGCTGTCTGCTGCTGCATTGTCCAACACTGTGGCCTCCACCCACTCTGTGGCCGCTCTTCCTAAACAATCTGATTTGACTGGAAATATTCACACACAGGTACACACACACACGCACAAACAAATTGACACACAATGGGTGGTTTTTGATAACCTGGCTGCCTTTGTTTTTCACTTTCCACTGTTCTGTAATGCTGGTGAGCTGGGCTTTATTTTAATGTATCCACTGAGAATATGCTTTGATTTAATATTTGATAATTGCTACAAGTGTGAGTTTATGTGATGGTGTATGTGTGTATTATTTTGTCTCCTGGGTTACATTCAAAGCTGAAATACATGGAGATGTAATGGTATGAAATTTTCATATAATGATTATAGTGACCAAAATGATCATGGTTATCATTATTATCATGTTAAAATTATCTGAAAATGTTTGAAAATAAACGTCACACACACTTAAGGCATTCCACTAAGTTCTATATCTGAGAATGGACAAACAACTAATCAAAATGGCAGCTTATTTTAATTTTGTGATAAACAACATTAACATTGCCGGCAGCTAGCTCTCTGCAACTCTCACATGGTCGCCCACTGAAGCTAAGCAGGGCTGTGCTCGGTCAGTACCTGGATGGGAGACCACATGGGAAAGCTAGGTTGCTGCCGGAAGTGGTGTTAGTGAAACCAGCAGGGGGCGCCCAACCTGCAGTCTGTGTGGGTCCTAATGCCCCAGTATAGTGACGGGGACTCTATACTGCTTAGTGAGCGCCGTCTTTCAGATGAGATGTTAAACCGAGGTCCTGACTCTCTGTGGTCGTTAAAAATCCCAAATTTTCAAACTGGCCTCTATCCATCATGGCCTCCTAACCATCCCAATGTCATAATTGGCTTCATCACTCTGTCTCCTCTCCACCAATCAGCTGGTGTGTGGTGTGCGGTCTGGCGCAAAATGGCTGCCGTCGCATCATCCAGGTGGATGCTGCACACTGGTGGTGGATGAGGAGATTCTCCCCATTGTGTAAAGCGCTTTGAGTGTCCAGAAAAGCGCTATATAAATGTAAGGAATTATTATTAACATGGATCCCTGCATTATAAATTTGTTTACTTACTATACGTTTGTATTATTCCATGTACTTTTTTTGAACATTTGATTTTCTTATTCAAGGTAAATTTGGAAAACTACCTCACAGAGATCCATGTTTATGTTGTTTATAACAAAATTGAGTAAAGCAGTTTTATAAAAGAAAAAATGGGTAAGTCGATTTGATGAAAACTATCTAATTGTGTTTTTTCTGACTGATATAGCGATTTGATTGTGATTATTCCAATTAGAGTGACACTTTAAAAGAAAGGAATAAAAATATTTAAACTGTATATATAAATATATATTTATTACTGTCTATTTAAACATGCGTTTACTTTGCAGCCTTTAGCAATTAGCTAGCTACTGCATGTTATAGTATTTATCATTAGTTTTCAAAATCGTGACAATCAATCACATATTTCATGATAAAATAAATTTAAAATGGTAATTCTAGCCATCAGAAAATGTACTGGGGTCAGCCTCAAACTGATAATCCTGACAACACTAATACTGTCTCATTTTGCTCATTGCTTTTTCTTGTCTCAGTCTGCAGATGGAAAAGGTACTTACTTCCTGTTTGCAGATAACCTGTTATCCACAGAAATTGTCATCGGTTTCGCAGCTTTGGTGCACTGGGGAGAAAGTGTGGAAGAGAGTAAGGGCATACTGTACATATTTTAAAATGTTCACAACAAGGATTCAGTCTAAATTGGTGTCTGTTGTGTGCTTAGGAAAGGAGTCCTCAACCAGGCCTGGTTCTCTAACAGCGAAGCCTTTTTCATGGAAAAGCATCATCTCTAAACTTCCTGTGGTGCAGATCCAAACCACTGCTTGTAAAGCTGTGCTGCTCTCCCTTCCTCCTGGGTAAATATATCACCAGAATTGTTGTCACATGATCCTAAAAAAATATTAGTGTTTCTCATAACTTCAAAGTATGCCGATATTGTATTACTGATTATGAACAAGTTAATATTGATATCGTGAGCACTTCAAAATACAGTGGATGATTATTTATTTAAACTTTTAGACTGCTTTTTAAAAATATTCACATTTTCAGTGGTGTTTATAACAGCATCATATGCTTGGGGACTTGATTGATTATCAAATGTGAGCTTGTCCAAATGTTAAGCTGGCCTACTACATGCTGAAATATTGATTGAAAATTCTGCAATAATAATAATTGTGCAATAAGGCTCCAAGAGTTAACATGATTATTTTTACTAAACTTGTGATGAAAACTACAAAAACTTTCATTAATCTTAGGTGATGTTAATTTCTTAGTTAATGCCTAATAATGCCTTAAAATCGTAGTTATGATCATTTTATGATTTTTTTTTTACAATTAAGTTTGTTTGAAACATGTTTACCCTGAGCATGTATATACAATAAAGCAATTTTTTTGTTAATATATCTGTTAAAGTAACCTTTTTTTACAGCTTAGATCAATATTGTGATAATACCGCAATTAATCGCAAGAAGAAAACTTGATACTGTCATAAGCCTAGGTTCAAGTCAATTGGTGGTCAGTGCAATTTTGAAAATGAAACCTTCTTTCACAATTGTGTTTAAAAATTGTAGCCATTGTTAGAATGAGGGTGTGGCAAAGGAGGTGGGGTTCCACATGCATCTTTTAATAATATAGAGTTTGATCAGCAGGCCGGGGTCAAAACAGGAGCAAAACAATAACATAAGGGTAATCCACAAGAGTAATTCAATAATCAGGCAAAGGTTAGGGCAGGCGGCAAACAATCTTAAAATAAGGAACAGTCCAAGAATCACTGGCAAAGATTATGACATGAAATAAACACAATACAATATCCCACAATGATGATGTGTGAGTGTGGGACTTAAATGGTGTGTGTAATGTACTGCAGCTGTGTCAGCGTAATCAGTGTCCAGATTGGTAAACTGTTTCAGGTGTGAGATACAAAGCATGATGGTAGGTGTAGTCCGGGTGAATAGTTGGTGGAGTGTTCATATAGCTGGAGTGCCCTCTAGTGAGTCTAGCTCCAACTAATGACTAGGGCCATACAGAATCTGCAGGCATTTTTTTGCTATTTCTACTGAGATTTATGCGGAATGATTTTGGGAGAATCATAACTAAAAACTTAATATATAAAATAAAAAATACTACCTTTTAAACTTTTATTTAATGTTTACAATGCAAATCCAATTAGATCCACTTTATTTGGTAAACAAAGCAAGTCTCTTATATAATATCTCTACTAAAAGACAGAAAATACTACTTTACAAACTGTTTTGTAAATTAATCATAAGAATATTTTAATACTAGTCAATAATATTACGGAAATTAATTAAAAAAACTGAATAAATATACATTTACACAAGTAATTATATAGACTCAATGATGGGGTAAAAATCTGCAGAATTCTGTGCACGCAGATTCCGTGTTGGCCTACTAATGACTCGTAACAGCCATATTATAACTATTTAACCTCTTGTTGGATCTTTTTTAAAAAAAAAACTGTCCATAAAACTGTTTAAAAAGTGTTTTATTAAAATTACATGCAATTGATGACCTTGTCAAGGTGCATGGAATTGTAAAGCTTCGATTGTATCTATATAAAATAATTTGCCATGTCATGTTCTTGCATTTACTGGAGCTCAAGGTGGTTTAATGAACGTTTTGAAATCATACAGATATTTATGTTCATTTCTTTCGTATTAAAATGATTATAATAAAACAGAAAAATGAAAGTGTTTTTAAGTAGTGGTCCTCAACCTTGACATCGGCTCTGTGTTGCAGCTTTTCAGATATAAATGAAAGCCTTTGCAAGGCTCTTGCAATGTATTGAGCTCTCTCTTAGAAGCCCAGAACAGAGGAGAGAGATAAGAAGATGGGTTGAAATACAGAAAGCGAGAGAGAAATGACCCAGTCTGCTATTTCTAGCAGCATAGTGGCCTAAAAGCTGAGAGCCTACATTCAGAGGTCACACTGAAGGAAGAGGGGGGCAAGTGTAGGCACTTCTGAATTATTTTGACATTTATACATTTAGGAAAAAATACAAATATTCATCAGATTTTACCAAAAGGCTTCATGCACAGTAGTTCTCAAATACTCTGTCTGTTCTCTGTTATGTTCTTTTAAAGAAATGCTGAGTTGCTTCAGTTATTTTATCTACATTATTTTATTGTAAAGTTTTAACCCATCAGTAGGTTTGTCAATTTGATTCAAAATGTAAAACTATTTAGAGTTTATTCTCTGTCTTTTTCTATTTTCACCTTACACTGTTCTGATACAAAGCAAATGCTGATTTCTTTAGATTTCTATTGGCAAATGATGTAAAGATAATAGGTGACTGTAGAGGCAGTCTGGTGCTGTGGGGGTTTTGAGAGTGCTTGAAAGGCATAAGAGTAAAATTGTAATAATAGTGTTTATGGACAAGCAGATTTTGCTGACTGCAGCCTACAGTATATTCACAAAGTGCATACATCATCACTAGAAATAGTTCATGATCTTGAAAAACAGTCTAATTAGAAATTGTGAATTAGCTGTATTCTGAACATACCACTCAGATCTCTGGTCAGTGGCTGCAGGCAACTTCTTAATGGGCCATATATACTTTACTCGGTCATATGATGATCATATGCTGGATATATGATTGTAATATTATCAGCAGTTACTCCCGGCTATAAGTGTGATGGCATACTGTGATCCAGTGGATTGTTTGATTATATTTAAATCAAAACACTTTATCAATTTTACACTTATGTATGTGTAAAACACTTGCAGTGGTGTAAAGCAACATATTACAAGCCAGGGACGTGCAGAGACCTTTAAGGGGTAGGGGCTCAAATGGAAAAGAGGGCACTTTTTATTAAATAATAGTAATAATTGTACTTTAATAAATTAAATATATTATAAGGAGATTATTAAGGAGATTTCACGCTAAATTCACAATATACTCGCCCTTAAAAGGATAGTTAATTCAAAATTGAAAATTCTGTCACCATTTATTCACCTTTTACTTGTTCCAAACCTATTTGACTTTCTTCTTCTTCTGTTGAACACACAAAGTAATATTTTGAAGAAAGCTGGAAACCTGTAACCATTGACTTTCATGGTATTTGTTTTTCTTACTCTGGAAGTCAGTGATTTCAAGTTTATAGCTTTCTTTAAAATATCTTTTTTAATCTTTAATTCGTTAATGTTCAGCAAAATAAAGAGACAAAGATTTGGAACCACTTGAGGGTGAGTGAATTAAAAATTTTGGGTGAACTATAATTATATAACTATTATAACTATTATATCAATCTATTATTTTTGTTTGAGTTTTTTTTCTGTTGAACAAAATAAAATATTTTGAAGAATGTAGGACACACTGATAGCCACTGACTTCCATAGCTAGCCTATATGTACATGTTTTATAACTTCAATTGACATCATATATATTCTGTGTGACTGCAAAAACAAGAGGGCAATATTTTCACTATCCAGCTGTCGTTTCTCCATTACATTAGCCTGTATTCCTAAGATATTGCCCTGGCTAAATATTAGCTAACTTATTACATGGTTGTTAATCAGGAGGATGTTAGCAAGACAAAATAGCCTATTTGCTTTTGAACTTTTGGATAAATAGCTGACGTTAAATTTGAGCCTCAGGTAGTCTTTTGTTAACCGTTACTCACCTCCACACAATATAGATGAATGACGGATGAATTTACATCTACGGTTCTGTCGGTCATATCGCGCTGCCGTAACAGAGGTCAGCTAATATATGTTTTACACACACTCCGTCTGCAGTGTGTGTATGGGCCAGACTGTAAAGATATGGCCCAGATGCAGTCCGTGTGCAGTGCGGATGCAGGAGTTGGCATAAGCGCTGATAGACGTTACTCCACTGTTGACACCTTACATTTGAGGCGAGAGTAACAATGTAAATAGAGTCTTCGTTAGAGCATTCGCCTCGCATGTGGCTTTTCTTTCCAAATCGTCGGTTCGAGGCTCGCTTGGAGTAGCTAGACTAAAACCAAGAAATACTTTTTTATTGTTTGACAGGGAAAGCGGTCCTTAAATAGAACACGCATTAACTTATACATATATTATATTATTAGTAGTATTTAAAAAATAAATACAGTATTATCCCCAGGAAAAAAGGGCACTTTCTTGCCAGGAGAAGGGCAGGGGCTCAAGCACCCAGAGCCCCCACCTCTGCAAGTGCTTGTTACAAACACTCAAATGACTAAAATTGAGTACTTTTTCTTAGGAATTGTATTTTACTAAGTGGCTTTAAAATTTGTACTTTTGCTTTAAATGGTGGTAATCTTTGAAGTTTGATATTCATTAGACATTCGATTTCAAACCAATCCAAGACTCTTTGGATCTGTTATAATTTGTCAAAATATTATTGTGGCATAATCATGTCTAATTTTGAATACTGTTATAGCACCTGTTATACTTATCAGATAGACATAAAAATATGCTCTTTATATTCCCACAAGGCTTAATTTCTCAATAATAATAATAATAATAATAATAATAATAATAATAATAATAATAATTAATTAATTAACCATATGAATTAATGAAAAAAATTAACTACATAAAATTATAACATCAGTACCAAAATGTTCAGAAAAACATCCCTGTTATTGCACAAGACTATTTTTGGAATCTTTTTTTTTTTTTTTTTAAGTATTCAAAATAATATAAATCAATTAAACAACAACACCATTTGAAATAATGGTATCAAATCAACTCTAAAATATTCAGATTATTATTCCCTATAAATCCTGTATTTTTTTATTTACGGTACTGAAACCATATTTTTGTTGTTTAATACATTGTACACACTTAAATAACAATTTGATATAAAGATATCTTATCAACTGTAAAATATTCAGAATATTATTTTCTATTATGTACAAAGATTTGTGTTTCAGGTTATGCCCCTGTTTTTATACTGTATATGATACTGAATCCATATTTTCAATATGTTGAATAAAATAGAAGTACTAAATTTAATTAAACTCTAACACAGCTGATATCAATGCATAAAGGCTTGTTTTTTTGTTTTTTTTTACAGTTATGGCTTAATTGTTTTTATATATGGTACTGAATCTATATTTTTGATATTTTAATACACTGTATGCATTTAAATGAGTTTAAGTTTTAACACAGTTTGAGATAAAGGTATTAAATCAACTGTAAAATATTTAGAAACACTTAAAAGATATGAAAGTCCACATACTTTCAGTTGTATTTACAACAGATACTTTTAGTCTACTTGCACTAAATTTATCGGCAGGTAATTGTTATTTTACTTGAGTATGATTTATCACTATTCTTTCCACCACAGAACACCTCAGACCAATGCATTTTCTCATTTGTTTTTCACTCTTTCTTCTTACTAGGCGCCATGTCCTTCAAGTGCATACAAATGCTTCATTGGCCATCCACCTACATCTCTGCAGCAAGTCTCCTTTTGTGTTTGGTGATGAAGAAACTGTCATGCCATACCTTGACAAGGCATGTCCACTTTAACACTGTTAACTGATTAGTTTTTCCACTTTTTTTATACTGTTTTATACATAGTGATGAGAGGATGAAAATTTCTGTATGTAAACTTTAGTTCCAAAAGGTTGTCATCTGCCTTTTTTCTTAGTCCAAAATATTAAAATGGCAGTTCTTGTGCTTCACATTTCTCTTCTGGTTTTCGTTAGGAGAGTCTGAGATTCTGTGAACAGGCTGTGACGATCGTCAGAGCTCTGGGTTGTGTGATTAGCTGCTTTTCTGATCCAGAGGAACTACCATTGACCACCAAAGAACTTGAGAAGGCGCATGGCATGGGCATAAAGCAGCAAAGGGTGAGTTCTTCATTCATTAATTTTCCTTCGGCTTAGTCTCTTTATTCATCAGGGGTCGCCACAGCGGACTGAACCGCCAACTATTCCAGCATGTTTTACACAGTGGGTGCCCATCCAGCTGCAACCTAGAACTGGTAAACATCTATACACAATCATTCACACAAGTACACTACGGCCATTAGTTTATTCAATTCACCTATAGCACATGTCTTTGGACTGTGGGGGAAAACCGGAGCACCCAGAGGAAACCCACGCGAACATGGAGAGAACATGCAAACTCCACACAGAAATGCCAAATGAACCAGCGACCTTCTTGCTGTGAGGCGACAGTGCTAACCACTGAGCCAGGGTGAGTTAAACATAGGGTAATATGGGAGAGTATCCTGTCAGACTGCCATGTAACCAAAATTTTGTATAGGAGCAAAGCTTTTTTTGTGTGTCTTTTGTAATTTAACAGCCGTGAAATATATCCACCAACAGACCTTTATTATTTTAATTAATAAAATATGTGGTCTTTCAGAATTTAAGCTCTTTATGACTCATCAGCTGTGTTCACACCAGCTTTGTACCAGCAAAGCAACCGTGATATGTCATTGCTGTTCTTTTATGTTTAGTTTCATTTGAATTGCATTGTTTTCACACTTCTTTTATTCTTTAATTAATTATTAATTTTTAATTCATTCATTTTTGTATTAAATTAGTTTTTGTTTCTATTTTTATTTTTTGGTTAGTTGATTTAATAAATAATATTTTACAAAGTTCACCCAAAAATGAAACATTTTGTCAGGAATGTCTGTATAAAGGACCCAAAAGCAGAGGAGTTCAATTAAATAGGTTTTTAATTAAATAAGCAAGAGAAAAAGACTCAACAACTTGCTGAGATCCAGAGCTGATCTTGGACTTTAGTAAAAATAAACTGAAGACTGGACCACAGGCAACGCGTCTCAACATAGGATAAATTCCAACAAAAATTAGTAGCACCACATGATAAAGAAAATCAGGAGTGGGCTAAATTTCAGTCAAAAATAAAGTAAGTCTTTGGTCCAGGCCTGGTAATACAGTGAAAGGGCAATGGCAAGGCAGAGGATCGATTCTCCAGCAGGGCAGACCAAATCCAGAATGGCTCCAGAGAACTGGACAGAGAATACAGATATAAAACAAGCAACAGACCGACAAGAAAGTAGTAAGGAACCCAACACTCTGGCAAGAAGTGAAGCCAAACACCCTCAGATATAGGACCTGCAATCAGCAGAAATGAAAGGCAGGTGGCAGTAAACAGGTGAGGCTACTAATTGGCAAAGATGATCAGCTGTGTGAAGTAACAGCAATTTGGAGACAAATTAAAATGTTGTCAGAAAGAAAAGATAGAAAATGCTGTCAGAAAAGAGAGAAAAAGCAAAGTTCAAACCCGGGTTCTGACACATTTACTCATTATTTATTCAACCTCAGGTGGTTCCAATGAGCTTGTGAGTTTCTATGGTTCCTATGAGTTTCTTTTTTTTCTGTTGAACACAAAAGAAGGTATTCGGATAATGTTAGAAACCTGTAACCATTGACACCCATAGCAGGAAAAACAAATACAGTACTATGGATGTCGTTGTTTACAGGTTTCCAACATTTTTCAAAATTACCTCCTTTGTGTTTAACAGAAATAGGGAACTCTAATACTGTTGTGACAAGTGAAGGGTGAGTAATTGATGACAGAATTTTCAGTTTTGGGTGAAGTGTCTTTTTTTAATGCAGAAGCGATTAGTTTGTGCTAGCATTCATTCTGGCATAGTGGAACACCGCAGACGCTGACAACAAAGATGAGGATCCATGTGCAGTTTATTTAAAGAGAAGGCATGCAGGCAATGGTCAAAAACAGGGGCCAACAGTAGCATATAGATAATCCAAAAACCGTAGTTAAAATACAGGCAAATAGTCAGGCTAGGCGGCAAAGGATCAAAACAGAAAACAGACAAAGATCAAAAACACAGCAAGGCAAACAGAACAACGATTTGTAATGTTCGCTGGGCAAAACAAGACTCTGCAAATTATGTGTGAACGTGAGCTGTTATATAGATGAATTATCAACCTACAGTACGTCACACGGGTCCCCGGTTGCAGAAAAAGACTGACTGCAATAGCTAACATGTCGTGTTGTGCGGTAGGATGCCACATTCGAAAATCCAAAAATAGAAAACTTAATTTTTACCATACACCACACTGCTTTTATGCCAACTGCAGACGTCTTTGTCTAAAAGGGAGCTGAATGAAGTGACGACCTAATTAGAAATGCTGGACTCTGCAGTTCTCATGTTATACCAGGTAAGTTCACGCTATGCTGAATCATATACATTACTCATTTTTGATTGCAGCAATGGTTTCAGCAAAAACAGTTAAATATGGTGAATTAACCTGCGGACACTGAATGCTAAGAATGAAACGTGAAAGTGTAAGGTATTAAGGTAAAGTTGGTTTATATTCACACATTCATTCAGTGACAACTTGTGACACACTCCCTATATTGTTTACCACGGCACTTTGAATATTCGGTCTGAAATAACCTGCAAGTGTGACTTGAAAACAACATTAACACTGTTTATTTGACTGTGAACAATGTTGTACTTTGATAGTCATTGGCTGCTAATATGATTTCGCTATTTAGAGTTTGCAAATAATACTTTTATGAAATTATATTATTAAAACTGCGAATGTGCGAATATGAAACCAACTTTACCTCTATGTGTAAGTTCACATACCCTGCCGTACAGGTGTAGTTCACTGTCAGAATGCAGTTGTTCTGCTTGTTGATGATTACCCAGGCCTTGTATAACGTTAGCTCAGTCTTTTTTTCCTTGTCTTCGGCTAAGCAGAACCTCGGTTTTTAGCACTACATAGTTTTGAATCTGGTAGTCATGGAACATTATTTCTTGCACATGACCACACAGAACACAATTGTAGGCATCCAAAGACTTGTAGGCCTTTAACTTCTCTCTTGTAAAATCCCTTGGAGCTTCAATGAGATTGTATATTTCGGGCTGGATGCTTGGTCATTTCGTCTTATCCAATATCCATTGGGAGGGTGCTATCGCAAATGGACCTGTCAGACGAACGCCGCTCACTTTAACGTTAATTTTGCCGAATCACTGTGCTTATCACTGGGTGACAAGCTGTTATAATGTGCTGAAAGCATTATGTAAATAATATATATAATATGTAATCAATATAACGTATTACTAAGACAACAACAAACTCTGTACTGCATTGGATGTCATTCCCTCACTGTAAATGCTAGCGCTCCCGTTTTTTTTCTGCCACCTCCCTGCGCGTGCATCCTGAATCTTTACAAACATGGTAATTGGTCTATAGTCTGTGTAATCAGTCTTTGATCAGCTCCCAGCTGTGTGTGTGTAATCATCGGGTGAACTGCAACTGGTGAGTGAGGACAAGTATGATGGGATTTGTTAGAGGTGTCAAAATTAATCGTTTCTTTGGTGCACCGCGATGCAGAAGCGGACAATTCGGTATCTGTTCAGTAATAATCATAACCAGTTATTATGTACTGACGTCATTTATCTCATATGCGCTTTGTCGCCGTAGCATACTATAGCGAGGGAGGCGAGCGCGAGTATTTACAACGCTCCAACTACTTAACTCAGAAACTGTGCACAATTTCACTGCATGTGTGTTTGCTGGACTGTGTTTCACTGACACTTACAGCAAAAGCCCCTATTTCTCGCCGATTAAGAGAATGAAAGTAATCTCCATTTCTCTCTCTCTCACTGTGGCCCATGAGTGCATCTGTGAAGAGCGCCAGCGTGTAAGAGCCAATCACAGCTCTTTCTGTTGAGCGCGTGACCAATCAAAGGGGTGTAAGAAAGAACTTGGTGGACAAGCCTCAGAAAGCAAGCGGGATATTTATATTTTTTTATTTGCTATAAATGCTGGTGTTGTTTAAAGGTACAGTTTATATATCTGACTGCTTGTATTAAAGGACAAAATAGTTTTACAAATAGTATATAAATATATTTATACATTTTAATACAAGAATTGCTGTGCTGGGAAGAAAATATAAAACCGTGTATGGAAAAAATCGTCAATGCACCCTGATGCACCGAGATATCGAATTGAACCGAATCGATGGCATGATAATCGTAACCAAACCAAACCGTGAGACCAGTGTAGGTTCACACCTCTAAGATTTGTAGTACATTTGGTGGCAGATTTGTAGTTTGTAGTGATTGTGACACATAGGGTATGGGTTTCCGTAGACATAATGATTTTTTTATTAGTGTATAATTTGTATATCTAACGACCCAAAACCTAACCAGACCCATAATTTTTGCAAGTAACAATTTAAATCTTTTTTCTTATATAGACACCAAAAATATCTTAACAAAATTAAATGTTCAGGTATTACTAGCCTTTAAAAAAAAAATACCTGAATAATTTAGCATAGTGTATTAACTATTTTCCTTACATAGGGACCAAATAAAAATCTGAACAAAATTTAAATATTCTGCTATTACTAGCCTTCTGGAGGCACTTTTAAAAAAATATATAAATACCTGACCACACACATGGTCTCCTCCCCAGATGCGAGGATTTTTAACTGTAAAACTGTAAATTACATCCTCCAACCCCAGACCAACCATCATAGGAAACATTCTGCGTTTTTACATGCCGGCAGCTAGCTCTCTGCAACTCTCACATGGTCGCCCACTGAAGCTAAGCAGGGCTGCGCCCGGTCAGTACCTGGATGGGAGACCACATGGGAAAGCTAGGTTGCTGCCGGAAGTGGTGTTAGTGAGGCCAGCAGGGGGCGCCCAACCTGCGGTCTGTGTGGGTCCTAATGCCCCAGTATAGTGACGGGGACTCTATACTGCTCAGTGAGCGCCGTCTTTCGGATGAGACGTTAAACCGAGGTCCTGACTCTCTGTGGTCATTAAAAATCCCAGGATGTTCTTCGAGAAAGAGTAGGGGTTTAACCCCGGCATCCTGGCCAAATCTGCCCACTGGCCTCTGTCCATCATGGCCTCCGAACCCTCCCCATATCATAATTGGCTTCATCACTCTGTCTCCTCTCCACCAATCAGCTGGTGTGTGGTGTGCGGTCTGGCGCAAAATGGCTGCCGTCGCGTCATCCAGGTGGATGCTGCACACTGGTGGTGGATGAGGAGATTCCCCCCAATATGTAAAAGCGCTTTGAGTGTCTAGAAAAGCGCTATATAAATGTAAGGAATTATTATTAATTATTATTATTATTATTATGTTTAACAGCCTTTTTCCTCATGGGGACCTAAAAAGGTCAAGATTTACTGGTATTGCTATACTTTTGGGAGACATTTGGTCTCCACAACATTAGGAATACAAAGTATACACACCCACTAAATAGACCAATGCAATATATAGTATATTATTTTTTTATACATACAGTACAGTCAAGCCCTAAATTAATTTTGAATGAATACTTTCAGGCTTCAATATATATAAGTATAGTCAAGTCGGAATTATTCATATGAATGATTTCGGCCTTGACTGTATTTATGTATTTTTTATCATATATATTTTTTCTGTCTCATACAGGTGTTCAGTGAGGCAGTCTATCATATGCTTTTCTCTGCTCTGGGACGGAAACTGACATCTGAGGAGCTGTTTGCAGTACAAACGCTGACTGGAGACCCATCATCACATGGCAGCAATGAAAAACCCTTGGAAGCACGATCAGGTGAGTGTCTTCTACCCTGAGCAAACAGTCCCTCTTCGGCTTCAGTTGTATTACACCTAGCATAACTTTATATTCCCATGTGTTCTTTCACTCCATAGCAGATGAGACTCCAGAGGGCTGGACTGGCAGGCAGGCCACAGACAAGGAAATGCAGGCAGCAATAGTCCTTCAGGCTGGATGGAAGGGATACCTAGTTAGAGAGATCCTCACTGCAGCAAGACCAGGTATATTCCGGCAAAATCACAAGAGATGAGACTGTGAATTCAGGAATATATGCCAATTGTCTTTGCAGTTTGATTCATAGCTACTCTCCTGTGGTCAGTTATGTTTGACATCTGTTCTGTGGGTTTTTATGTTCATGAGAGAGGGAGAGCTGCAAGGCCCCGGAGCTCATACTTATCAATGAAGCTGCCAGTCATTTTAAGCTAGTATGACAGCAGAGAGAATAACACACCACTCCATCCCTTTTCTCCATCTGGCTCCATACCTCCAAGCATCACTCCATCCGCAGCCTGACAGCATGAGTGACAGGGAGAGCGACCGAGAGAAAGTGAGAAAGAAGGATAGATAGAAAGAGGCAGCGCTATTGGAAACTGATGAAAAGAAAGTGTGAGATAAGAAGCATTAAGGAGGTGAAAGAATCTGACTGAGCAATAGCATCCGGGAAGCTCAAAGAACTTTGAGTAAAAACACGCAAGCAGTCTTAACAGATCCCGCTATTGCTCATCAAGCTCTATTTACCACAAACAACTCATTTATTGTGTGAAAATTACAGTGTGAATCTAGCAGTCACACGCAGATGATCAGGACCCTATTTAATAGACGCTGAAAGATAAATACTAAATCATATAAATTTGTTCCACATTTTTAATATGCTGTGTTGGTTGTGCAGGAAAGAACGATTCGGGAATTATCCTTCCTTTATAAGCTTTAGTTTGTGATTTATTTGACTATTTTCCTACAATGCTTGCAATATAACTTAAATAAAATATAAATATTAGATGGAAGAACTTACAATGTAAAACATGAGGTTATTTGTTGTTAGAATTTATGAATTGGCAACCATGTGAAATAAAATAAGTTTAAGTATTAAAATTGATAAAACAGAAATACAAATTCACTTTAAAGCTATATAGTGTTATTAATGTGCATTTAATTTTGATTGATCAATGAATGATAATAATAAGAATGATAATAATAATAATAATTAGTATTATTATTATTGTTATTATTATTATTGTTATTATTATTATTTTTATTATTGCTAATAATAATAATAATAAATAAATTAATTAATTAATTCATTTTTTTTTCAGCTTAGTCCCTTTATTAATCTAGGGTCGCCACGGCGGATTGAACCACCAACTTATCCAGCATTTGTTTTACAGCTGCAACCCATCACTGGGAAACACCCATACACATCTCATTCACACACATACACAACGGAAAAAGCTTAGCTTACCCAATTCACCTATACCGCATGTCTTTGGACTTGTGGTGGAAACCCAGCCAAGGCTCGAACCAGCGACCTTCCTGCTGTGAGGCGACAGCACTACCTACTGCGCCACCGTGTCGCATAATAATACTACTACTACTAAAATTAATACTAATAATAATAATAATTATTATTATTATTATTGCTGTTAATAATAATATTTTTTTCTATTATATTATATTATATTATATTATATTATATTATATTATATTATATTATATTATATTATATTATATTATATTATTTATTCATTTTCTTTTTGGCTTAGTCCCTTTATTAATCTGGGGTCGCCACAGCGTAATGAACTGCCAACTTATCCAGCACATGTTTTACGCAGCGAATGCCCTTCCAGCTGCAACCCATCTCTGGAAAACATCCATACACACTCATACACTACGGACAATTTAGCCTACCCAATTCACCTATACAACATGTCTTTGGACTGTGGGGGAAACCGGAGCACCGGAGCACTACCTACTGTGCCACTGCGTTGCATTATATTATATTATATTATATTATATTATATTATATTATATTATATTATATTATATTATATTATATTATATTATATTATATTATATTATATTATATTATATTATATTATATTATATTATATTCCCAATTAGTTTTTCCTGTTTTCGTTTATAAAATGATGAAATAAATTCAGTTTTAGTCAGTTATAGTAACTTGCATTAGAAAATACAAATGTAATATTATCCTTATGACATCATTTGATTTAAATAATAATACGAAATGAAAATGATAATAATGATAATGATAATAATAACATTAATAATAATAATAATAACAATAATAATAATAATAATAATAATAATAATAATAATAATACTTATTATTATTATTATTATTATTATTATTATTATTATTATTATTATTATTATTATTATTATTATAATTATTATAATAACAGCAACAATAATAATTATCAATATAATATAATATATGTCCCGGTGTTGGGTTGCGGCTGGAAGGGCATCCGCTGCGTAAACTGTGCTGGATAAGTTGGCGGTTCATTCCGCTGTGGCGACCCCAGATTAATAAAGAGACTAAGCCAAAAAAGAAAATTAATAATATAATATAATATAATATAATATAATATAATATAATATAATATAATATAATATAATATAATATAATATAATATAATATAATATAATATAATATAATATAATATAGGGCAACCCAGTGGCGCAGTAGGTAGTGCTGTTGCCTCACAGCAAGAACGTCGCTGGGTCGCAGGTTCGAACCTCGGCTGGGCTGGGTCAGTTGGCGTTTCTGTGTGGAGTTTGCATGTTCTCCCTGGGTTCGCGTGGGTTTCCTCCGGGTGCTCCGGTTTCCCCCACAGTCCAAAGACATGCAGTACAGGTGAATTGGGTAAGCTAAAATTGTCCATAGTGTATGAGTGTAAATGTGTGTGTGGAAGTTCCCAGAGATGGGTTGCGGCTGGAAGGGCATCCGCTGCGTAAAATCGTGCTGGATAAGTTGGCGGTTCATTCCGCTGTGGCGACCCCGCAAGGGACAAAGCCGACAAGAAAATGAATGAATGAATAATATAATATAATATAATATAATATAATATAATATAATATAATATAATATAATATAATATAATATAATATAATATAATGGTGACGCGGTGGCACAGTAGTTAGTGCTGTCGCCTCACAGCAAGTAGGTAGTGCTGTCGCCTCACAGCAAGAAGGTCGCTGGTTCGAGTCTTGGCTGGGTCAGTTGGTGTTTCTGTGTGGAGTTTCCTCCGGGTGCTCATTCATTCATTCATTCATTCATTCATTCATTTTCTTTTTGGATTAGTCCCTTTATTAATCTGGGGTCGCCACAGCGGAAAGAACCGCCAACTTATCCAGCATGTGTTTTACGCAGCGGATGCCCTTCCAGCCGCAACCCATCTCTGGGAAACATTCACACTCATACACTATGGACAATTTAGCCTACCCAATTCACCTGTACTGCATGTCTTTGCTGCATGTCTTTGGACTGTGGGGGAAACCGGAGCACCCGGAGGAAACCCATGCGAATGCAAACTCCACACAGAAACGCCAACTGACCCAGCCGAGGCTCGAACCAGCGACCCATCGACCTTCCTGCTGTGAGGCGACAGAACTACCTACTGCGCCACTGCGTCGCCCTATATTATATTATATTATTCCTGATTAGTTTTGCCTGTTTTCATTTATAAAATTATGAAATAATGAATGAAATATTAATATTTTCTCTTTTAATGTCAAAGGGTTAGGGTTTCTGTCATTATGGCTTTTATTTATAAATACCCCTCAGAATGGTGTGCTTCCTCCCTGCAAGAATAAAATGAATTTAATTTTAGGGAAATGTTACTTTAACAAGATATGGGCAGATGTAATAAATATCAGATTTTATATTCTGCAGAGAGTGGAGAAAAATATTTCAGTAAGCAAAGCCAGTCCTGGCTGCTAAAATGATTGGCATTATAGAAGCGGAGGAATTGAGATTTGTTGGGTTCATTTATCTGTCACAGAGGCTTTTCTGCATCATCTTTTAATCTGAAACTGGGCCAAATCAAACCATGTTATTCAATGCAGTTTCACAGCCCCCAAGTCGAACGGTGTGGGTTTTTAGGAGTGCTTATTAGGGTTTGTTTGTTCTTTAGGCACCAAGGAAAATTTGAGCGTCGCTAAGACTCTGCAAGAGATGTGGGCTCCTGTGGAATCAGATGTAGAGAAGCATGCCGTATCTTTACTGAGGTGAATTATTCATTTCAAAGAATCATTTCTCTCCTCCATTATGTCTCTCGGTGGTACCATCTGCTGTTTACTGTCTGTGTTGCGGGGAGGGTCTGCAGAGAATGACCTCTGGCCTGGGGGGTGAATGTGGCATGTGTCTGGGCTCAGTGGGTGGGTGGTATCTTCTCTCAGCATTTGTTGCCTAACCTACTGTAGCTCACTCTGACAATCGGGGTGTCATAGGTCGGTTTTTGTCTGCTTGAATCTTTGTCCGGTACTAAGTGTGCTTTTCTGGTAGACACATGGTCACTAATGGTGAAGGAATAGCAGAGCTGTACCCCTGTAGAGAGGATGAGTGCACCAGAATAACATTCACTGACTACTCAGTGCCTGTACCAGAGACAACAAACTCCTGGATTTTGATCTTCAGGTCAGGAACACTCATTTTACACTAACAACAAAATATATTTAGGGCTGGGTATCGATGCCAAATTGGTGATGTTTCTTTTAAAGTAACATCACCTGTTTCTTTTGTTTTGGAATCATTTTTACTGTAAATGTAAATGCTGGAAGCTGTCTACACTAGACCCACCAGCCTGTTTTTTAAAACAATAGCCATGTTGATAAATGCTTTTTTAAATTTTTTTTGACTTTTTGAGTGCCTTGTACTTATGAATTTTCTAATAGATGTCCAGTCATAGATGACTGAAACAAGGCTAAATTTGGGTTGTCAGTGAAAATTGAATAGACATCTAACAATAGCCTAAAATAGACAAGTCATCAAATAGATTAGACAGACTTCACGTGTAGTCATTCATTCCTGTCTATTTGATGACTAGTCTGTGTTTGAACAATTGTGAGTATCATCTGTATCTATTATTTGCTATCCACACCACTCCATTGTTTTTAGTCCAATTTTGCCTCACCACACTCGCATCAAGGACTTTGCTTTTGAACATGAAATACACAATTTGAACATTCCGCACATCAGACTTGAATTGGCTACTGTGACCATTCACTATGATCCTCTGTCTATTTTGATTTGAAAAAATGAAAGATGGCAGCTTCTTTAAGATGAGAGGCAAAGTACAGATAATATTAACAATCTGTTAAGTAAAAACATGCACACTTTAGTAGATTGGTAAATGATTAGTTCAACTGCTGATTAATTAAAATCAAAGACTCCATATTTTTACCCAGCTCTAAACACGATTTTCTTAAAAATAAAAAACACCTTTATTTATAGTTCACCCAGACATGACAATTAAGTCATCACTAACTCACCCTGGTGTTATTTTAATGGTGTATATTTGTATTTTTCAGACCACAAATAATTTTTTAAAAATGTTCGGGTCTGACTCATCCATATAATGACAAGTAACAGTGACCAGCATTAAACTTTTAAATAAGACCTGAAAGTGTTACAGAATCATCCCATGTAAAATGCAATAACATATATCAGATATTTTTGGAGCATATGATGTTTTTGCGGAAGACAAACCAAACCAAAATGTATTTTTCTTCAGAAATGGCTGTTGATTTTTGAGCATGCACATTCATGAGTCTCTGCTAGTGCCCATGGTCACTGTAACTCACAAAAAGAAGTTGCAAGAAATCAGGATTAATAGAAATGCGACACAAAGTGAAATTTTAGGAAAGAGAAATTTCAGGAAGAGAATAAGCAGATGGGGCGACGCGGTGGCGCAGTAGGTAGTGCTGTCGCCTCACAGCAAGAAGGCCGCTGTTTCGAGCCTCGGCTGGGTCAGTTGGCGTTTCTGTGTGGAGTTTGCATGTTCTCCCCGCATTCGCAAGGGTTTCCTCCGGGTGCTCCGGTTTCCCCCACAGTCCAAAGACATGCGGTACAGGTGAATTGGGTAGGCTAAATTGTCCGTAGTGTATGAGTGTGTATGGGTGTTTCCCAGAGATGGGTTGCGGCTGGAAGGGCATCCGCTGCAAAAAGCATATGCTGGATAAGTTGGCGGTTCATTCCGCTGTGGCGACCCCAGATTAATAAAGGGACTAAGCCGAAAAGAAAATGAATGAATGAATGAATGAATGAATGAATAAGTAGATGACTGACAAGGCTAATTCATCATCAACAATCATATTATTATCCAGTCAGCACAAGTACAAACCCCAATAAACAATCAAGTATGTCCTATCCTCTTTATCTCTCGATTTTCATTATCTCTCCACCACCCCATCTCCACACTTCCAAACCTAATTCGGTAATGAGAAACAGATAAATCTATCTGTTTGTTCCTCAAGACAAGTGGTCATATCTGTAAATTGCCATTCTTTCTTACTGTCATCTGACATCCAGAGTTCTGGTCTAGAGATATTCAACTCATTGAAGAAACTACTCAAAAAAATGCTATGTTTGTATTAATGCATTAAAACAGTATACTTGAGTTCTTTTCCTGACCAAGTCAAAGTGAACTGTGGGCCTAATAGGGTTTTATGAATATGCAGTCATGCATAAAGGCTAATGGCCAAAGTCAGAGTTTTAGTGAAATACATTATATTTCAACTTGTTTTACATCAAACCATTTTACTAGGTACGACACCACTAATTGATACCTATTCAATTTTTTCGAAAGCTTATTTCTTTTTTCTTTTTTTACTTTCATTTTATGGATGATCACAAGCATGACATTTTTATTATTTCTTCTATTATGGCCTGAGAAATACAGAACACAATATTTCATTAGACCAACACAACTGTGAGTAAATAAATGCTGAATTTTAAGATTTGATTGAACTATCCCTTAAACAAATTTTAAAAAATGGTTGCTTGTGAACTTGTGAAATTAAACAGTTTATATCTGTTCTCGTTTTCAGGGAGGTGTTTCGAGTTCCTAAGAAAATGCTACTTGTTCCTAAAATGTTCTCCTCTGTTCCTGTATGTATTTTGCATGTCATCAATAATGACACATTAGAGAAGATACCCAGAGTCTTTAACAATGTGGAGCCATACATGTATACACCGAACAAGGTTTGTTTTTGTCAGTAGGATAATTTTTTTATATATTTGTATGCTCATTTTTTAAGACTCTTATTGTTCATCCTCTAAGGGTGGTTATACATTTGTTGCTGAGGCACATACAGGAGACGTGCCTGTGATTGGAGGAAAATGGCGATTGCGGCTGATTGGCTCTCGAGAACCCTTACCATTGCTTGCCAGAGAGGCACCATGCAATGACTTTTCAGTGAAAGAGTTGAAGGGTTACTACATCCCTAATCAAAAGAACATCATCTGCAGGTTAACACAGACCAAAAGTATTTTAATATATTATGTTATAAGCACTGCAAAGTTACCATTTAGGTTTTTAGCTTTGCACTGCAATACAGGGATATGGGGATTTTAAAGTGAACAGTGAGTTATGTTTCATCAAGACTGATTGAAACTGTTTTATTTTTCTGACAGACATGCGGTTAAAGTCTCCAGTGATCACAAGGCTACTGTGCAGTGTCAGACCTCTAAATCAGACGTCTACATTAAACTGAGCATCCTGGACCATGAGAAAGAGGTCGCTAGCTGTCAGGGCAAAGGGCATGTCATCATCCCTGTCTACTGCTTTTTAGCCAACAATGGTTTGTACACACACACACACACACACACAAACATTTTTATAGCTATTTTTGTGGGGATCTCCCATAGGCCTAATGAAACTTTATAATCACTTTATCCTCACCCTACCTCTAAATACAACCCTTGTGAAAAAGAAAATGTTCTTCTTTGTTTAAACTAACTTCTTTGTTGAATACAATTATTGTCTTAAAAATAAAAATATTCTACATTTTGAAAATATACTGTTAATATAGTAAACCTACAAATTGATTGGAAAAAAAAAATGATTAAACACATGAAGGGAATGGTGTTTTTTTATTACTGTTATTCTAGCTTAAAGGGATAGTTCACACAAAAACTGAAAATTTCCTCACTACTTACACACAATTGTTTTTAAACTTTTATGCATTTCTTTATTTTGTTGAACAGTAAAGACATATTGAATACAGAGAGAGTACCATTTTAATCATTTTAAAACTGTTCTTAAAATTTGGCTTAAACAAAATCAAATATGTAACCACTGATTTGATTTGATTTGATTGATAATGATGTATTGCATATATTGTATTGTAAGTGTATAATGTATTATTTTTTACTCTTAAATTTGTTACAAATTCCTGCCCAGGAACTACAGATGTAAATTAGCTTTGAAGCTAACTCTGGCACAACATGTCATGTTGTACATTGTCCCTGTATAAATAAATAAAATAAATAAATAAAAATAAATAAATAAATAAACATGTTAAAAAATGGCAGCCATTGACATTAAAGGGCACCTATGAAAAAATCTACTTTTGTTAGCTGTTTAGACAGAACTGTGTGTAGGTATAGTGTGTCCACTCTCATATTGGAGTGATAGAAACACAACAAGTCTCGTTAAAATAGGATCCTATTGATTTGGAGGCCCACCGCAACGTGTCATAGAAGTGCGGTTTTCCCCGCCCACCGAATTGATTGACAGACGTCATGTCTTTATAATAACTTGCATACACATGTCCACAGAGCATTGTTTTGCAAAGAAACTGGGATTAGAACATGTTCAAACTCTTTGTGATCAGCTGCACCTCAATAATTAATTTAATAAGTTTAAAATGTTTTAAAACAGAGCATGTTTGTAATGACAGTAAAATCAATATGTGTGAAGCCTCATTCACACTACAAGCAACTTGCAGCGGCAAATCGACAAGTGACCGTTTATTTTAACGGAGCGTGAGTTACTTCCGGCGACCTTCGTCTAGGTGACCATTGGCGACCAGGTGGGCGTGTCGAGCAATGCCACAAAGTTGAGAATCCTTCAACTTTATGCAAATGAAGAGCAACTTTCTTGAGCGACAGCCAATAGGAGCACCAGTAGAGCTCACGTGATCCTCTCTCAGCTGACTCAGAGGCTGGTTGTATTCGTGCTGTAGACCTACACAGACCTGCGTTTGAAGCAGGTTGCCACCCAAAGCAACAGGCAGCTACAAAGTCGCTACTAGTGTGAATGAGGCATGAGACTCATCATTTCAGAAAGGCTTGAATAGACTCCACTGCAAATACATCAAATAAACTTATTTATACCTTATTTTAGCTTCATCCGTGTCTGTTTCTATCCCTGACGGCTGTTTATCTGATGTAAGCAGACATGAGAAGCAGACACACACGTCAGAGTGGTGGGCAGGGAGAACCAGCTCAAATGGATTTAAAGCCACAGACTACAAAAACAGCTACATTGTGATCAGAAACCAAAATAGGCAGATTATACTATAATTAATAATCAGATGGGTATTTTGAGCTGGAACTTTACAGACACATTCTGGAAACACCAAAGTGTTTATCTTACATCTTAAAAGGGGTAAAATAGGTGCCCTGTAAGGGACAAAAAAAGCCATTGAGGAACAAAATACAATAGACGTCAATGGCTGCTGCTGTCCAACATTCATCAAAATATCTTCTTCTGTTCAACAGAAGAAAGAAACAAGTTTGAAACAAGTGATGGATGAGGAAAGGATAACAAAATTATAATTTTATTTTAATCATTTGAATTTTTTAAAATAATATTTCGGTAACACTTTATAATAACTACACACTATAAATCATTTACTAAGCATTAGCATCTAGTGAATTCATTATTTGTAAAGCATTAAGTCTACATTAATAAGCGTTAGTAAGCAGTTTATAACTGCAGCTACAAATGCTGTATTTTTGACTTACAAGTTTACAAGACTTTACATTTATAAAGTGCTTAATGATTGTATTTTCATACTTTGTTAATGATTTATTTTTCATAACTAAATTAAGTATTGCATTATTTACAAACCATTTGTATTTAAGAGTAGTTGGTGGATTATAAGATAATTCAGGATGAGTTAGTAAATGATTAATAAACTATTGAAATCAACATTTATATGTCTTTATGTAATATATCTAAATGCTTTATTTACTCAACTTCATCCTGTTGTGTGACCTAATCTAAAGTGAGGACTATTTATGTTTTATAAATCCCTTATAAATGACAATTAAAGGCTCCATATCAAATGAACAATAATCTTTGCTATCTTATCTAAAAAGTAAAATTACTGTAAAACTTAAACATTGCTGAATAACAGTTTCAAAATACGACATAAAATTGGATAAAACAACAACAATATAATAATTTAACAATATAATAGGATGCAATGTTTAAACTGTACAGTAATTTTATTTTAGATAAGGTTGCAGAAATGTATTTTTCATTTGAAGTACAGTTTCATTTGTGTATCTTCAAACGAATAGGAATGAATGTCGTTTATGATCTTTTTTCCTGTTTAGAATATAGCTGAGCCTTTAAATGTCATTTGTAAGGGATTTATTAAACATAAATAGTCCTCACTTTAGATTAGGTCACAAAACAGCATGAAGTTGAGTTAATAAAGCATTTGTTAACATACAAATTAACTGTTAGTATATGCCTGAATAATAAGACTTATAAATGTTCATTTGAATAGTTGATTAACTCATTCTGAATGATCTTAAAAAACACCAACTATTCTTAAATAACTGGTTTGTAAATAATGCAATACTTAATTTAGTAATGAAAAATAAATCATCAACAAAATATGAAAGTACAATTATTAAGCACATTATAGATGTGGTTATAAGTCAAGAATACAGCATTTGTAGCTGCAGTTGTAAACTTCTTACTAACATTTATTAATGTAGAGTTAATGCTTAACAGATAATGAATTCACTATTTGCTAATGCTTAATAAATGGTTCATAGTGTGCAGTTATTATAAAGTGATACCAATATGTCTTATTTTATAACAGAAATTTTGGATGAACAATAATGAAATAAAATAGCCGTTAACTCAAAAAACAAACAAACAAGTCAAGTGAATATTAGTTAGAATTATTAGATAAAATTAAGAAAATATTTAGATCCTCACTGGTTGTCAAACCATGTTCTCATGTAGTTGTGACATTTTAAACACTTTGATACATTCACATATTCACATATTTCATCACAAACAAATCAGAGTCACATAAAGACTGTAATATTCTTACACAAACTAAGGTATACTTTGTACTCCTTTCTTTTCTTTAGTCCAAGACTTCTCGTCCACCCACTCCACATTTTGTCTTAACACTTATTCACTTTATAAAGTCACTGTCTCAGTTACTTAGCTACAGCCTGACTCTGCCAGCTCTAGAATGTATTTATAGGATGTTCAATTGGTGTGTGTGTGTTGGTTTCAGGCAGTTCTGTGGCCCAGGCGGAGGCAAGGCAGGATCAGGGCAGCCTTACAGCAGAAGAGAGAGTGACAGGAGCGGGTGGAGGAAAGGAAGGCAATGACCAACACCCTACAGACACACTGGTACCTGTCATCACAGACATATTCGCTTGTCACTTTTATGTGTATGTGTCTGTGTGTGTATGTGGAGAACGATCTTCTTGTTGCAAAGTTTGTTCTAAAGTACTTTTTGATTGTCTTTGTGTTCATATTCAGTTCAGTATGTTCATGCACTAACATTTCTGACTTTTTTATGGTTGTCTGTGTGCATGATTGCAGTTTCATAAGTATTACATACAGGCGGAGGTGTTACAGGAGAGTTGGCCTTTAGATGAAGCTCTCTCATCCTTCATACAGAAGCTTAGAGATGAGGAGCGCAATGAAATGAGAGGTATGGATGATCCTGTTGTAGTAGATGCTAAAATGTCAATCAAAGAGCTGCATTTTTGGATTCTTTGGACACAAATACAGCTTTAATAAAGAAATACATTTAGGTTTATCACGAGCAGATAACTCTTATGGTCACCAAGGGTGTAATCGCATGGTTAAGAATAGTTTTTTTTAATTATAAATTCAAAAGTCTTCATATTTGAATGTTTTTTGGAAAACATAAAGCCACTGCACTGATAAACATTTTTTTGTAATAATTTTATTCAACAAGTGTGCATTAAATTGACTAAAAGTGGCATTAAAAACATCCTTTTATGAAATATTTATATTTCTAATAAATGCTGGTCAGTTCAAGCCTTGGCTGTGTTAGTTGGCATTTCTGTGTGGAGTTTGCATGTTCTCCCTGTGTTCCCATGGGTTCCCTCCGGGTGCTTCGGTTTCCCTCACAAGTCTAAAGTCATAGGGTATAGGTGAATTGGGTAAGCTAATTTGTCCGTAGTGTATGCGTGTGAATGAGGGTGTATGGGTGTTTCCCAGTGATGGGTAGCAGCTGGAAGGGCATCCGCTGCGTAAAACATATGCTAGATAAGTTGCCGGTTTATTTCGCTGTGGCGTCCCCTGATTAATAAAAGAAAAGCTGAAAAGAAAATGAATGAATGAATGCTGGTCATTGAACTTTCTGTTACAGTTTTTCTCAGTGGCTTTGGTGCATTTCTCACAACACTATTTACATTTGCACAACAGTTAATGCATTTCTCAGAACAATTAGTACAAACTGCAAAACCTAGTTGATAACCTGCAAAAGCGTGTCCCTTGCTCAAAATGGATAGCTCATTCCTCAAAAGCAAGTATTTGTGTCATCAAGATGAAAAGTCCTGCCACCATTGTATATGAACAAGATAGTCAAATGGCTTTGTCCTGTTTTCATTATGACAGTTTACTCTGTACATTTTTTTCCAATGCAAAAAAGTCAGATTTTAGTGACACTTCCTGAAAATGCTCAAGACAGTACTATATACTATTTGCACAGCCATTTGTAAACTACAGTAAGGTTAGACATCACTGCATTAGTGAGGTATCTGAGTACAAGACACTGAATATGTATGTTTCACATGTTTTGCTGCATTTGCTCTTTGCAATTCTAACTTATTCACAGCATTGTGCAAAGGAATAAATACACCCTTATTTACAACAAACATAACTTCCTTTGGGTAGAGCTGTGCACAACTGTAAGCAATATTGCAGTACATATCGGAACTGAACCTACAACATACACAGGTCTGTAAATCATTCATCAAATTGTTCAACTTAGAAGACATTTTCAGGGGGAAAAAAGATTTTAAAAATTTTATAAAATTAGCTTGACAGATTTTGTAAGCTAGTTCAACATTTTTGTATGTAATGACTCAAGTAATGAAATGAGGACTATTAGTTTTATATGGAATGACTATTCAGCATTCACAAGTTGAGTCCATTTTGACTGACATGACATAAGCAAATGATAATGCTACAAACAGCAGAGAGTTGTATGAAAGCAATTGATGCATGTCCAAAAGCATTTGCAGTTGGTTGGAAGGAATGAGAAACTGCTACTATGTGCACAAATGACTAATTGTTTTGATAAATACATTAACTGTTGTGCAAATGTAAATAGTGTTGTGAGAAATGCACCAAAGCCACTGAGAAAAACTGTAATCAAATAATTCTGAAATGGAGGCGGCACAGTGACTCAGTGGTTAGCACTGTCACCTCACAGAAAGAAGCTGATTCAAGTTCCGGCTGGGCCAGTTGGTATTTCTGTGTGGAGTTTGTTCCGTGTTCGTGTGGGTTTCCTCCAGGTGCTCTGGTTTCCCCCACAGTCCAAAGGCATGCGTTATAGGTGAATTGGATGAACTAAATTGTCCGTAGTATATGAGTGTGTGTGTGAATGCAAGAGTGTATGGGTGTTTCCCAGTACTGGGTTGTGGCTGGAAGGGCATCCACTGTTGGCAGATGTTGGCGGTTCATTCCGCTGTGGCGACCAAAAATCAGAGACTAAGCTGAAGGAAAATGAATGAATGAATGATGAATAATCCTGAAATGTATAATAGTTTCTACAAAAAAGTATAGTAAAAAGCACTGAAGAAATGTTATAATATCACAATATTGCTATGCAAAATTTGCTCTTTCAGAAAAACCATGAGCGTCACATGTTAAGCATATGTGAAACACAAGTGGAACACATGTGAAAAACACATGGAATGTGGAACATGGAATGTGTTTTTCCTGTGAAAAAAAACAAGCATTTTTTCCAGGACCACACATCTCTGTTGTATCCCATGTGTTCCATGTGTGATTTTTACACATATGAAGCTTATGTGATGCCCGTGTGTTTTTTTTTCTTCTTTGGTGAACAAAAATCGTGCATGCACATACTGTATGCACTGTACATACATACATTTATTACATACAGTGCTCAGCATATATGAGTACACCCCATTTTGAAAATGAATATTTTTATTAATTTCTCAGTGAATATAGGCAATATATATTGGTGCATTTGAACAAAACAGATTTATTAAACAGATATAGTTATTAAAATTATATTTTAGTCACAGAACATCTTTAGAAATGGAAAGATAATAACATTAAATTCATGCAAAATATTGCAAAAAAATTACAAACTACAACATTTCAACAAAATGTTATATATTTTTGCTTCTCTTGATTTTTGCTTTTTTGAAAATTTTATTTAATGTTTTTTCCTAACATGTAAATTTGGCCTAGTAATTTTTGAACCATTATTGTAAGTTATTTTGTTAGATAAGCTCCTGATTAGACTTCAGTACTGACTAAACTAATGTATATGCACAAATACAGGGAGTGCAGAATTAATAGGCAAATGAGTATTTTGACCACATCATGTTCTTTATGCATGTTGTCTTACTCCAAGCTGTATAGGCTCGAAAGCCTACTACTAATTAAGCATATTAGGTGATGTGCATCTCTGTAATGAGAAGGGGTGTGGTCTAATGACATCTACACCCTATATCAGGTGTGCATAATTATTAGGCAACTTTCTTTTCTTTGGCAAAATGGGTCAAAAGAAGGACTTGACAGGCTCCGAAAATACAAAAATAGTGAGATATCTTACAGAGGGATGCAGCACTCTTAAAATTGCCAAGCTTCTGAAACGTGATCATCGAACAATCAAGCGTTTCATTCAAAATAGTCAACAGGGTCGCAAGAAGCATGTGGAAAAACCAAGGCACAAAATAACTGCCCATGAACTGAGAAAAGTCAAGCGTGCAGCTGCCAAGATGCCACTTGCCACCAGTTTTGCCATATTTCAGAGCTGCAACATCACTGGAGTGCCCAAAAGCACAAGGTGTGCAATACTTAGAGACATGGTCAAGGTAAGAAAGGCTGAAAAAACGACCACCACTGAACAAGACACACAAGCTGAAACGTCAAGACTGGGCCAAGAAATATCTCAAGACTGATTTTTCTAAGGTTTTATGGACTGATGAAATGAGAGTGAGTCTTGATGGGCCAGATGGATGGGCCCGTGGCTGGATTGGTAAAGGGCAGAGAGCTCCAGTTCGACTCAGACGGGAGGCTGTGGTTGCTGCTGCACGCAATGTTGATGGTGAACAGATCAAAACACTGACAGAATTCATGGATGGCAGGCTTTTGAATGTCCTTGCAAAGAAAGGTGGCTATATTGGTCACTGATTTGTTTTTGTTTTGTTTTTGAATGTCAGAAATGTATATTTGTGAATGTTGAGATGTTATATTGGTTTCACTGGTGAAAATAAATAATTGAAATGGGTATATATTTGTTTTTTGTCAAGTTGCCTAATAATTCTGCACAGTAATAGTCACCTGCACACACAGATATCCTCCTAAAATAGCTAAAACTAAAAACAAACTAAAAACTACTTCCAAAAATATTCAGCTTTGATATATATGAGGTTTTTGGGTTCATTGAGAACATGGTTGTTGTTCAATAATAAAATTAATCCTCAAAAATACAACTTGCCTAATAATTCTGCACTCCCTGTATAATATTGTATAGCATCCTATAGAAAATGTTAATTTAAATGAGAGATTTGTGGGGGGTGTACTCATATATGCTGAGCACTGTACATTGAAAATTGTATTGTTTCTATTCTATGTACTCTTTTACAATTCTATTTAGTTTTACCTATTATAACTGCTAAACAAATTGCACCATCTGACCATGATTAAACAAGTGAAACTTTATGAAATAATACCAAATTACCATAAGTTTTCAACTTAAGCTAGTCTTTTTTGCCAAAGTACCCCAACACAGCATACTGAAGTATTGTATGAAATGTGCTAAAAATGTTGCATTGCTGGTTGATCTAACCCTGATGATTCACACTGGATTCACTCAGTTTGCAGAACAACTGCTTGCTGAAGTTCACAAAGTTCTTCATAGAATCGCACGTGTTGTTTGAGGTTTTTTTATACAGCTAAACAAGATTTTAAATGCTCTAGACTGCTGTCGTTGATTGATCAATGCTTGTTTTGTGGTGTATTTTATTACATTTTCCCCCCAAATGCTTACACAGGTTGTCAAAACAATGTCACCTTTTTTTCAAAACTCTAACAATTATTTTTTCTAACAATTTCCAAAACTGCACACACAAAATGCCTTTACCCTGCAGCCCAAGACCAGTTACTCACTGAAGCTAAGCAGGGCTGAGCCTGGTCAGTACCTGGATGGGAGACCACATGGGAAAACTAGGTTGCTGTTGGAAGTGGTGTTAGAGAGGCCAGCAGGGGGCGCTCAACCTGTGGTCTGTATGAGTCTTAATGCCCCAGTAAAAGTGAAGGGGACACTACACTGTCAGTGGGCGCCGTCTTTCGGATGAGACGTTAAAAGAGGTCCTGACTCTCTGTAGTCATTAAAAATCCCATGGCACTTCTTGTAAAGAGTAGGGGTGTAACCCCGGTGTCCTGGCCAAAGTCCCTCAATCGGCACTTACCCATCATGGCCTCCTAATCATCCCCATCCACCGAATTGGCTCTATCACTGTCTCTTCACTCCACCAATAGCTGGTGTGTGGTGAGCGCACTGGCGCCGTTGTCCTGTGGCTGCCGTCGCATCATCCAAGTGGATGCTGCACACTGGTGGTGGTGTGGAGAGACCCCCCTCATGATTGTGAAGCGCTTTGGGTGTATGGCCATACACAATAAATGCGCTATATAAATACACATTACATTACATTACATTACATCTTGTTCAAAATATAACACTGCATTCAATAAAGCATTTGCATCAACTGGCAAACATGTATTTCATAATTGTAAATGTTTGGATAAACACTGTTGTTCTAAATCTAAAGCTCTTTGCTCTTTTATTGGCTTATAAATACATTTCAATACAATGTTCTACAGTGAAAGTAATCTGCTGAGAGGAGTAACAGGTACACTGTAAACACCAATGCAATGTAGAAATGGAAAGTATGTATTAGGTCAAACATTACTGTTGACTGTCCCGTGAGGGGGTTGAGAAACGTCCATATTCTGAAGAAGCGGCATGCGAGCATGGGGTTGGCCAACATACACTTCCCAGTGCCAGGCTGAGAAGAATTGCTCTATTCTTTTTTTTTAGAGGAATTTAGAATTGAGGGTTTTGAATAGGTGAATATGGGAGTAGGGACAAAACTACAAATGGGTGGCAAACCAATTTTGGACCAGAACAGACTGGTATTTATAGGATTATACTACAGTAAAGCAGTGATAATTAGTGATCAGTTAAGAAATTAGTGTTTCTACATTTGAGCAGTGTGTGTGTAAGACAAGGTGAATAAGTGTAACATTTTGATTGGTTGTGTTTGGAATAGAAAGGCAAATCACTTCCTGTTAGATTTTTGTGTTTTAGGTAGAGAGTTGTGTGTAAAGTTTTGAAAAACTTGTTTATTCAATTGAAAACTGAGCTCAAGGCTGAGAAATAGCTTACGATTTTGGATATTTGGACTGTAGTTTTGCATTTTGAGTGAGATGTTTCATAAATTGTGTGACATGAAAAGAGTTTGTGTGTAAGCTGTTGTAAAAAAACTTGAGTAGAAGTCAGGATTTTGTTTTGTTGTGTTTGATCTTTTTTGACTAGAAAAACTCTATTTCTTTGATTGCTGTCCTAATTTCTTATGCATGTATATCCAATTGATTGAAAAACTAGATAAACCTTGTCCCACACCCATCTGGATGTGCGTGTGTGTGATTTGAGTCTCTCCTCATGTTTTCTCATTCATTCTGAAGCGCATTGAATAGACTGACTCGCTTCCCACCTGTGCGTCTTTGATTAACTGGGAGCCGGCCATCGGAAATATAATGGAGGCCTGCTAAAATTCATCTGCTTGTGGTAAATAGGGAAATGCGATTCGCTTTGCCCTTGGATGGATGACATAAGGGTCAGTTGCTGCTGGTCATCTCAGCGGATGAGCTACAAACAACCTTGATTTTACTGACGGGAAAATTAATAAACAGGAAGCTCATAGAAATGGAAATGGATTGAGATGGAGGGAGAGAGCTGATCTATTGGACATGCGTGTATTGTGAAGAGCCAGTGGAGATGAACTAGTTTGCATGATAGGCCCGGCTCCAGTAATAATATTAAGATTCTTTTGTCCTCCTGATCCCTTGATAATAAATGTATTCCTTGTCCCCCCCCCCCCCCCCTTTTTTTTGATGCATCCATAATTAAGATGAATCAAGGTGGTTAAATCTCTGAGCTTTTATGTGCACACACTGTACTTTCACAAGCATGTGCGTCACACTCGACATGTGCCTCCCGTTTCATTTCCCGATAAGCTTGAGTAAATGGGTCAATGGGAAGTCAAATGAAGTTGGCTCTTGGCCTCTGGTGCCCTGGGAAGTATTTCTGGAGAAAAGAGAATTGAATTAACCCAGTTGAGTGGCTCTCAGTGGAGCAGGAGCCACCCTGAACAGTTAGCACACACACACCAATCAATAAATGCACATGGGAAGCAGGCCCAGCGCCCTCAGCTGTCCCTCATCAGCATCTTATGGAAGGTGTACAGTACGGCTGGCCTTTAAGCGCCTGGCTGGAGTGACTGGCTTCCTGGGGTTTATAAAGGATTTTGTTGTTTTCGTAAGTCCTGTAAATAATTCATTCATTATTCATTCTTTTTAAGCAAACATATGCACATAAATGATCAGAGGCAAATGGTTTTTAGATTTCCATAATCCTTTTTTTTTCCTTCAATTTTTTTCTATACTAGTCTACATAAAAATACAATTTTGTGTGGATTAATTGTAATTAATTTGGCACATCATGTAATTAATTTGTAAAAAATAATTAATAAAAAATAATTAGTACATTTTTAATTTATTAAAGACGTACTAATTAGTTTTGAATCGCCTGACAGCTCTAATTTTAAGCATATATGCATTACTAAACACACATATGTAATGTTTATACTGTATATATATAGGTTGACTATACTAGTCTACATAAAAATACAAATTTGTGTGGTTTAATTATTGTAATTCATTTGGCACATCATGTAATTAATTTGTAAAAAATAATTAATCAAAAATAATTAGTACATTTTTAATTTATATTAAATATACTAATTAATTTTAATTGCTCCGAATTTAAGCATATATCCATTAAGTATGTATGCATATGCATATTTATGCATGAATTATTTAAATGTATGCATAAAATTGAGCATATATGCATTACTACACACACACATATGTAATGTATATGCAAACAACCAATCACATCTCACTCCATACAGGAGGGCGGGACTTAACACAGCTTGTTAACCCCTTGTTTTCTCTGCGTAGAGTGATCAAACTTGCTATTTGATCAAAGACATGCCAACATATTATAGTGCATCAATATATCATCAACACATATAATTTAATGTATTACTATTATTAATTTATCACTGTGTGAATATGTGTGTATATTTGTATTTTTAATTAATTCATTTATGTGTTAATTCATTTATTCATTCAATTGATGTGAAGAATTTGGTTGGTTTTGTGTATCTATTCTTGATAAAATGGATGAATATTTTTGTCTTTGGTAAAACACAAACTTTGCCTAAAATCTGTACTTTCCGTTCCTCAGTGATGACTGTATTTTGCAGTTATTCTAGTCACAATTGGTAAGGCATAAGCAACAGACATTACAGTCCTTTCTCAGACACCAAAAATAGCTCTCTGTTATACTAGTTCAGTGTCAGACTCTGGATGAGTGTAAATACAGAGAGAGTGATTTTGATCTGTAGTGACATGTTGGTAACACTGCTGTCAGAGAGCACCGTATGACTTCAGATTAAATCAGTGATCGGCCTTATTTGATTCTGTCTTTATGGATACTGTTGGTGCCCTAAGTAAACTCTCCAGCGGGATGTACCCTTATACAGAATAACTCTAGAAGATGAGCGAGAGTTACAGTCCAGTTTTTAAATAGAGCAACACTGCCATCTAGCAGGATTTACATATCTACTGTATAAGCCTCAAGAAACTCTGTTTAATACTTTTTTTTTCATGTATTATTTTTGCAGCTACGTTAAATAAATGTTTATACAAAAGTATCAATTTTTAAAACACCCTGTCTGAATGCATGTTGGTGTATGTGCTAATGCTGTCAATTTACTATCTTTAAGCAACCTAGAAACACTTTAAAGATTAGAAGTGTTACTTTTGTGCTACTATATTGTATATTTAATAAATAATTGCTACTTCCAAAATAGATTGTCCAAATCCTTGATAATAGTTAAGCAAATACTGTCAAATTATTACACTCATTTTTTTTTTCCAAGCTAGAAACACTTTAAATGTTTGAAGAACTGTGTTCTTTTTGTCAGGCCATTGCTGTCAACTTACTAAACATTTTACCAATTTGAAAATTACTTTTGCCCTAATTTAAGTGTCAGTTGAGTATTTTGTGAATTTGTATAATTTTGATCGTTCTGTTTGACATTGACAGTGTTTGGAGAAATTCTGGATGGCACATCTATGCCTGTGGGTACAGACCAACAAAACAGAGAGGGCCAGAAATCTACTCCCAAATCAACCCACAAGGCCAAGGAAAAAGAAAAGGACAAAGACAAATTAGCATTAAAGTCGAGCTCCATTATGGACCTGGTCAGTACAGTGTGTATGTGTGTGTGCTTGCGTGCGTGCATGTGTGCATATATTGTAATGCCATTATCAATTCCACTATATATTTAAATCATCCGCACTGCGATAAAAAGCTTCTCTCGATTTTTTTCTTTTTCCTTTTTAAGCTTTGAATGGATTAGGATATATATCATGTTTAAAATGATACATTTGCAGGTTAAGCTCTGATATAGTGTCTCTTTGTTACAATAGTAAGAAAGCGCTATACTTTACATTTGCCAATCTTCATAGGATAAGTTATAAGAATACATTACCATTCAAAAATATGGGACAGTTTTTTTTTTTTTAAAGAAATTCATCTTTTTTCAGCATGGATCCATTTATCTGATATAAAGTGACAGTAAAGACCTTTGTGATGTTTCAGAAAAATTAAATGCTTTTTTTTAATTTATCAAAAATATTATTCTGGAAAATATGTATCACAAAAATATTTTGAGTAGTAGATTTTAAAGTCTGCATGAATTGCATGCTGCAACGTTTTTTTAAACTAATTATTTAGTATTGTGACGCAGTTTCCTAGAGAAACAAAATATTAAATGAGAAAACAGTGGGTGTGGTTTGTTTTTTCTACTGCGAGGCAGTGCGAGCTGATTGGATGTAGTAAAGTAGGCATTTCATTCAGAGGGCCTGGCGCAGTACGGCGTGAGGCGCGACGCAATTGTTGATTGCTAGTTTCAGCTCGACGCAAGAGTCGTTTTGACGTTTTGCACCCCGCTGTTTAAATAGCAATTGCATTTGCGCTCATACGTGCACCCATAGGTGTTCTGGTCTAAAGAAGGAGGTGTGTTGTGGCGCATTGCTGGCGCATTGCTATTTTGAGAAACTAGAATAGACTGTTTAATAGACCAGCTAAGATGAGGTCTAAAGTCCAGCGCAGAGTGCGTTAGTTGTGCACCTCGCTTAAACATTGCTCAATACACACAGGATGTAGAGCAATACGCAAATATCTTTACAAATAAAAAAGAATTAAAGGATTAAAATATTACAAAAATTATTACTTTCTAGCCTACATAAATATAAAAACTACTGCCTTTATGCCTTCTTCATTTCGGGGGGCTTTTTCAGTTTATTCATGACAAATTGCTTTTGTATAATGTTATTATTATTAGCAGTATTGTTTATTATATGCATATTTATATTTGTTTCATTAAAAATAAGCTTAGATTTGCTCACCTCAGCTTAGATTTGCTCAGCTTTTAGACCATATGAGACATAGCATGTGTATTTGGATATAACTTTGGATATAACGGAAATTTTTGGAAATTAGAACTGAATTTAGAAATAGTTTTGAAACAAATCTTTGCGCATAACAAACAAAATTAATTATGTATAGGCTAATGGATGTCTGTGCTTACAACACCTTTCCTTATCCACGAGAGTAAAAGTGCAAGTAAAGAATGAGGAGGCTCATTTTCTCATTCTCGCGCTGCAAATGCTCTGTTTAACTGTTTTCTCGCTAGTAAAACGTTCAGTCTTTCCAGTTACAAAGTCTGCCATGTAAATAGCAAATATGATATGGCGTGACGCAACTGACTCTTAAAGGGAATGGGAGATGAGACTCTGATTGGTTTATTCTCAAAACACACCTATAACTCATTAGAGTTCTCATAAGAGAATAAGCTCAACCGTGTTACACCATGCGCCGCGGCGCAAAGCGGAATTTTCCGTCCTTAAAATAGCAAAAGTGGATTCTGACACGCCCTTAATGCTTTTGCGCCCTGTGCTTTGGACTTTGCGCCTAGATTGTTAAAATAGGGCCCAGAAAGTATTAGAGTATCATTTCGTAAAGTATTATTTCAAAGCATTCCTAAAGATGTCCCATACAGGTGAGTGGGCTTAACAAACCACCTGTAGAAAAGACACCCTCTCCTCTCTCTGACTCTTGCACCAGGTCTCTTGGAAACATTGCACATTTCAAATTGTGCTTCATACAGGTGAGTGGGCTTGACAAACCACCTGTAGAGACACTCTTCTCTCGTATGCACCTGACACTTTATCTAAACTCCATCTTACAAGAACTCAATAAGGAAAACAATGTTTACTATAAATGTACCACAATCATGTTGCACTGCTTGCTTCAACCTTCAATAACTCTCGCACAAAATTCAATATTAAATACCTATTTTGCACAATATTCACCTTTAATACCTCTCTTGCACAATATTCTGCACAACATTGTTCAGTCCCATGTAAAAGTACTTGTATAGCCTGTCTTATCATGTATAGCAAAGAGCTTAGAATGACCAAGAGGCGACACTCAATAGAACGTTCCATTGCAACAGCAGCGCCCAGCAACAGCCCCGCCATTTTGGAGTGAAAACGATTGGCTGTCCATTGGATCCTATTGCTGTCGCGATGGCAAGCAGCTGCTTTGTTTTTTATTTATTTATTTAAAAAGAGCATTAAAGCTGAGATACAACCTGAAAGACGACAATGCAACACTTACTATCACAATCATCAGCACTTTTAATAGTTTATTTTACAGACTTATAATATGCTGTTGTTCTATTGGAATTTTCATTCTAAAATGGCCGCCGCGTGACACTAGCGGCATCTAGTGGCTGTTTCCCAAATCGCACTAGAGTGTCGCCTCTTGGTGATTCTATGCTCTTTGTGTATGGTTAGGTATCATACTGTAGTTATGCATTGTTTTTTTTAAATATCTCTTATTAAATATCCAGTGTTGTGTTTGTATTTGTGATTAATATATGTAGCACCGTTGTCCTGCGAGACACGACAATTCATTCCTCTGTATGTCCACACATGTAGCGGAATGACAATAAAGCTCGACTTGAATTGACTTGACTTGAAAGGGGTTTTGGGAGAGTTATTACACCCTAACAGATACCTCCTCCTCCTACTCCTCACCATTTCTATTTGTTGTCAAACTTACAGTTGGAGTGCCGTGGTTAAGTATGTTAACCACACCCAATACCTCAGACAGACGTAATCTGACAATTTAACTGAAAACAAACAGGAAGTGCATTTTCAGATTTTTATTTTTTAATTCATTTTGAATTACAGGAGCAAACTTTTTTTTTTTCTTAATGACACGCACAGATGAATTGTTCACCACAAAACTAGCAATGTGAGCTAATGACATCATCGAGTTATTTTAAGTATTTATATCATTGAGTATTTTAAGTTACTAACCTTTCAACATTTTCACAGGCCACAATTACTCATTAATTTATTCTTACAGACTTAAACTCCAGCTTGTTTGTTTGTGCAGAGTTTGGATGTAAGTAAGCCTCGCTGGACACTGCGTGTGGTGAGTGACCAGAGTGAAGCAGGAAATATAGAAGTAAAGAAAGACACTGAGAGACTGGAGGAGATCAGAGCCATGAAACTGGCCTGGGAATCAGCTGAGCCTGGAAGAGCAGTGAAGGTACAACACAACTAGAAGGTACTAAAAGTAAGTGTGGTCCATGTGCTCAAACAATCCTGCATGTGTTTTGAAGGCTCATCAGTCCAGACTGCGTTATCTCAAAGTGCTGGAGGAACGTGCAGAGAGTAAAGAACCTGCTGACACAGGTTACACACAAAGATTTACACACTCACATTGTTTGATAGAGGTGTATATGGGTGTGTTTAACACATGGCATATAATATGTTTGTGTATTTCAATGTTTGTCTTTTATAGATACACAGCCTCAGTCCAGACAAAGTGGAGACAAAAATGATATTAATTATACACCATTTATCAGGTAAAATATATATTATATTATATTATATTATATTATATTATATTATATTATATTATATTATATTATATTATATTATATTATATTATATTATATTATATTATATTATCATTTAAATATTTGAGTTTTTGCAATATTTACAGTATGTTTGCTTGTTTTTCTTCAGAAATGTTTTTCCTCAAACATTTTTCCCTCATTTAATAAAATCGGACATTTTATCTTACATAATTAGCATTTATTTTAATTACTTGTTACAATATAAAAGCCATTCTAACTGCCATTTTCATTGATGAAAAATAAATACATAAAGTATCACAAAAGTCTGAATGGCTTTGTATCTGTTTGTTTGAAGGAAGTCTTTGCCACAGCCTCGTCTGAAGAATGAGGAGGTCGAGGAGGAGCAAAGAAGGGAACGTTCTGAGAAGTTCCAAAGTTTCCGTCTGATCTGGGACAATATTCTGGAACAGCGGAAACAGGAAAAAACTGCACGTAAGGAAATGATGAAACGACAGATGGAGACCTGCATCGGCTTTCAGGTTTGTGTTTTGATGCTAGAATTGCGCTTCACTTTTTGTATTTGACTCTAGTAGTGTAGTCACTTTGTTTTAACGGGATAGTTCATCTCAAAATTAAAATTCCCTAAGCATTTACTCACACTCAGGTGTTTCTAAACGTTTACGTGTTTTGTTTTTCTGTTGAAAACAAGACAAGATATTCTGAAGAATGCTGGGGAAAAAAGTCGCCAATGCCATCCACAGTAAGAGCCAAAAAAACTATGGAATCATTAGCTTCCCCCCCCCCCCCCCCCCCAACATTATTTACTATCTTTGTTTTCAATAGACCAAAGAAACTCAAACATGAAAGGCTGAAAATAATCATAGGCATTTGTTTTTAGTGCAAACCATGTTTTTTTATACAAAAATGGGCCCAATTCTGACTCTCTCTCTCTCTCTCTCTCTCTCTTTCTTTTGCTCTGGCTCTCTCGCTGTCTCTCTATTTGTCTTTCTCTTTATCTCTCTCTCTCTCTCTCTCACTCAGATAACTTTTTACATTTAAGCTGGGTACAATTATTATTATTATTATTATTATACGTTTTATAATTTCACGTTTTATCATCTTATACATTTATTTGTAACTAATACAGTTGTAACCATAACAAAATATTGACAATAAATAATTTACTTTTAAAGTATTGTCAATTACTTTTGATTTAACATTTGCCCCATATTGCTATACAGTATAGTCACGCAATAACAACGCTCCCACATATTTTGCTATTCTAACTGCACTTATTTCCGTCATTGGTGTAAGATTGCAGAAGGTAGTTGGACTAGATATGTACAGTTTTTACACCATCATGCTGATAACGTTTCCTTAGTCATTCGGCAATAACACAGTTTAAACTATTGTAGTACTCACCGCCTTACATACAGGTTTGTAACAAGCGGAGGATGAGTAAATGATGACACAATTTTCAGTTTGGGTGATCTATTCCTTTAATGCTGATCAAATAGTCAAAATGTTTATAACAAGCTCCTTCTGCAACATTCGGTTCCTTCCCTGTGTTCATTACATAATCAGCCAGCAATTTTGATGCAGGATGTTGAGCAAAACAATAAAGCAATTTAAGGGACTACTTAAAAACACTGTAATAATGAAATGGCCACCCATGAGTCCTGAACTAAACCTGATCGAAAATATCTGGTAAATCTTTGGTGACAGAGTTATAGCTGAGAAACACAGGTTTGGAACAAGTGAAGGATGAGTAAATGATGATGCAATTTAGACTTTTGGGTGATCCTTTAATGCTGATCAAATAGTCAAAATGTTTATAACAAGCTCCTTCTGCAACATTTCAGCATGATCATCCAGCAATTTTGATGCAGGACATTGAGCAAAAGGATAAAGCAGTTTAAGGGACTACTTAAAAACACTGTAATAGCTATTTCATGCCACCCATGAGTACTGAACTAAACCTGATCGAAAATATCTGGTAAATCTTTGGTGACAGAGTTATAGCTGAGAAACACAGGTTTGGGTCAAGTGGAGGATGAGTAAATGATGACGCAATTTTAATTTTTTGGGTGAACTATTCTTTTAATGCTGATCAAGTAGTCAAAATGAAAAAAAAGGTAGATTTTTATTATTTTTTTTTACAGGACACTATGGATGCATATCGGCAAAAGATGCTCGAGGCTCGTGAGGCATTCCGGTCCTGCATCCTGAAGGAGCAGCCACGTAAGAAAATGGAGGAGAAACCTATGGAAACAGTTGAACAGGTTGAGACCGAAAGCAGCACTACTGCTGTCCAGCAAAGTGCACGTAAGAGCGAGGGCAAAAGGAAGTGATCATTCCCTCATTTTATAGATGTTCTTCTTTTTTTATTAAGAATATTATCTTAAAATATAAGGATTCCTTTGTAATAAGTAAATCCAGTTTGTAAGATTAGCATGCAGGGTCGCCTCTCGCTGTCAGGTTATCTTGCTCTGTGATTCTTTATTTAAATGGGTACTGTCAGGATTGATCCGAGTAGCTCTGAATGATAACCTGTCTCATCGCAACTGATTTTGCTTCCCAGAAGACTTAGAGTATTTCGGGAATATTGTAGTTCCTACATACTTGCTTATTGCTAGATGCTAGTTTATTACAGCTTTTAAAGATCCAATTAGATATTTTTTTCCATGCATGGTTTCTGATTTTTTGCTTGTTGTACAGTAGTATAAGCTACAGCACTGATGCTAAATAAAATGAGACGATCACAAAGAAATGCCAATGTACTTTGATTAAACAATAACATAAAATAAATAAATAAACAAACACTTGATGAATCTTCAATAAATTGTTACTTTTATTAAAGGAATGGACTAAATATCTGTATATTAAGAAGAGTTCTAGGGTTAACAGAAACAGATAAATCATTCAAAACTAATGTTAGACGTTCATTTTCATGCAATCAAAACCTTAGTGGTCAGAAACAAGCAACAAGGCAATGAGTAAAAGTGAAAATTTGAAATTGAAATTAGAGAACAATGTGCACGTACCTAAATGTCAAGATCAATGCATAGTCATATGTATTAAAAGTTGTGTTACATCTATTATGAAGCACATTAAAAAACTGAAATTAAATATTTGAAAAGGAATATTGATCAAAATTAGAGAGCACCTCCAGTTATTGGTGTTAATCTGGCACCTGGTGGTAATTGTCTTAATTATCTGACAATCCCTATTTAACTGAATCACAGTGGGCAATCAGTGCAACGCTGCAGCTGGAATTGTTGCTTTTTCATTACTGAGCAGAGTTAAGATCTGTTTCATCATCCAGTGTCTCAAATCAAACTGGAGAAAGACTAAACCCAAAGTGTGTGAAGATGTCAGTGAAAGGTATAGTGCCGTGGTTTGGTGATGTTTCCTGCAGTTTGACCTCTTTAACAGCTTCAGAGTAAATGCTAATGTTTATAACAAGCTCCTTCCGAAACATTTGGTTCTTCCCGGTGTTCATCACATAATCAGCCAGCAATTTTGATTCAGGACATTGAGCAAAAAGATAAAGCAGTTTTTGGACTGCTAAAAAACACTGTAATAATGAAATGGCCTCCCATGAGTCCTGATCTACACCTGATTGAAAATATCTGGGAAATCTTTGGTGACAGAGTTATGGCTGAGAAACGCTACAGTCAGAATATTGTGGAAGAGACTAAAGATGAGATGATCACTGCAAAGCAGTCTCAGAGACTAGTAATACCCTGTGAAGACAAGTGATGTCATGAGACTAATAATGTCCTGTGAAAGACTAGCAATATCATGTGAGAGACTAGTGATGCCCTGTGGAGATTAATGATGTTCTGAGCAGACTAGTGACATCCTGTACTTGACCAGTGATGCCCCGTAAAGACAAGTGATGAGTGATGTCCTGTAAGAGACTAATGATGTCCTGAGAGAGACTAGTGATGTCCTGTGAAAGACTAGTGATGTCCTGTAAGAGACTAATGATGTTCTGAGAGAGACTAGTGATGTCCCGATCAGACTAGTGACATCCTGTACTTGACCAGTGATGCCCCATAAAAACTAGTGATGAGTGATGTCCTGAGAGAAACTAGTGATATCCTGAGAGAGACTAGTGATGTCCTGAGAGAGACTAGTGATGTCCTGAGTGACTAGGGATGTCCTGTGAGAGACTAGTGATGTCCTGTGAAAGACTAGTGATGTCCTGTGAGAGACTAATGATGTCATGAGAGAGACTAGTGATGTCCTAAGAGAGACTAGTGATGTCCTGTGAGAGACTAGTGATGTCCTAAGAGAGACTAGTGATGTCCTGTAAGAGACTAATGATGTCATGAGAGAGACTAGTGATGTCCTAAGAGAGACTAGTGATGTCCTGTAAGAGACTAATGATGTCATGAGAGAGACTAGTGATGTCCTAAGAGAGACTAGTGATGTCCTGTAAGAGACTAATGATGTTCTGAGAGAGACTAGTGATGTCCTAAGAGAGACTAGTGATGTCCTGTAAGAGACTAATGATGTTCTGAGAGAGACTAGTGATGTCCTGAGAGAGACTAGTGATGTTCTGTGAGAAACTAGTGATATCCTGAGAAACTAGTGATATCCTCCGAAAGACTAGTGATGTCCCGAGAGACTAGTGATGTCCTGTGAGAGACTAGTGATGTCCTGTGAGAGACTAGTGATGTTCTGTGAGAGTCTAGTGATGTCCTGTGAGAGACTAGTGATGTTCTGTGAGAGACTAGTGATGTCCTGAGAAACTAGTCATGTCCTGTGAGAGACTAGTGATGTCCTGTGAGAGACTAGTGATGTCCTGTGAGAGACTAGTGATGTTCTGTGAGAGACTAATAATGTCCAGAGAAACTAGTGATGTCCTGTGAGAGACTAGTGATGTCCTGAGAAACTAGTCATGTCCTGTGAGAGACTAGTGATGTCCTGTGAGAGACTAGTGATGTCCTGTGAGAGACTAGTGATGTTCTGTGAGAGACTAATAATGTCCAGAGAAACTAGTGATGTCCTGTGAGAGACTAGTGATGTCCTGTGAGAGACTAGTGATGTTCTGTGAGAGACTAATAATGTCCAGAGAAACTAGTGATGTCCCGTGAGAGACTAGTGATGTCCTGAGAGAGACTAGTGATGTTCTGTGAGAGACTAGTGATGTACTGTGAGAGACTAGTGATGTCCTGAGAAACTAGTCATGTCCTGTGAGAGACTAGTGATGTTCTGTGAGAGACTAGTGATGTCCTGTGAGAGACTAGTGATGTCCTGTGAGAGACTAGTGATGTTCTGTGAGAGACTAATAATGTCCAGAGAAACTAGTGATGTCCTGTGAGAGACTAGTGATGTCCTGAGAGAGACTAGTGATGTTCTGTGAGAGACTAGTGATGTACTGTGAGAGACTAGTGATGTTCTTTGAGAGACTAATGATGTCCCGAGAAACTAGTGATGTCCTGTGAGAGACTAGTGATGTTCTGTGAGAAACTAGTGATATCCCGAGAAACTAGTGATGTCCTGTGAGAGACTAGTGATGTTCTGTGAGAAACTAGTGATATCCCGAGAAACTAGTGATATCCTCTGAGAGACTAGTGATGTCCCGAGAGACTAGTGATGTCCTGAGAGAGACAAGTGATGTCCTGTGAAAGACTAGTGATGTCCTGTGAGAGACTAGTGATGTCCTGAAAGAGACTAGTGATGTTATGTGAGAGACTAGTGATGTCCTGTGAGAGACTAGTGATGTCCTGTGAGAGACTAGTGATGTCCTGTGAAAGACTAGTGATGTCCTGTGAAAGACTAGTGATGTCCTGTGAGAGACTAGTGATGTCCTGAGAGAGACTAGTGATGTTCTGTGAGAGACTAGTGATGTACTGTGAGAGACTAGTGATGTTCTTTGAGAGACTAATGATGTCCCGAGAAACTAGTGATGTCCTGTGAGAGACTAGTGATGTTCTGTGAGAAACTAGTGATATCCCGAGAAACTAGTGATATCCTCTGAGAGACTAGTGATGTCCTGAGAGACTAGTGATGTCCTGAGAGAGACAAGTGATGTCCTGTGAAAGACTAGTGATGTCCTGTGAGAGACTAGTGATGTCCTGAAAGAGACTAGTGATGTTATGTGAGAGACTAGTGATGTCCTGTGAGAGACTAGTGATGTCCTGTGAGAGACTAGTGATGTCCTGTGAAAGACTAGTGATGTCCTGTGAAAGACTAGTGATGTCCTGTGAGAGACTAGTGATGTCCTGAAAGAGACTAGTGATGTTATGTGAGAGACAAGTGATGTCCTGTGAGAGACTAGGGATGTCCTAAGAGAGTCTAGTGATGTCCTGAGAGAAACTAGTGATGTCCCGAGAGAGACTAGTGATGTCCTGTGAGAGACTAGTGATGTTCTGTAAAAGTCTATTGATGTCCTGTGAGAGACTAGTGATGTCCTGTGAGAGACTAGTGATGTCCCTAGAAACTAGTGATGTCCTATGAGAGACTAGTGATGTTATGTGAGAGACTAGTGGCCTTTTAGAGACTAGTGATGTCCTGTGAGAGACTAGTGATGTCCCTAGAAACTAGTGATGTCCTATGAGAGACTAGTGATATCCTGTGAGAGACTAGTGGCCTTTTAGAGACTAGCGATGTCCTGAGAGAGACTAGTGGCATTTTTAAAGACTAGTGATGTCCTGAGAGAGACAAGTGATGTCCTGTGAAAGACTAGTGATGTCCTGTGAGAGACTAGTGATGTCCTGAAAGAGACTAGTGATGTTATGTGAGAGACTAGTGATGTCCTGTGAGAGACTAGTGATGTCCTGTGAGAGACTAGTGATGTCCTGTGAAAGACTAGTGATGTCCTGTGAAAGACTAGTGATGTCCTGTGAGAGACTAGTGATGTCCTGAGAGAGACTAGTGATGTTCTGTGAGAGACTAGTGATGTACTGTGAGAGACTAGTGATGTTCTTTGAGAGACTAATGATGTCCCGAGAAACTAGTGATGTCCTGTGAGAGACTAGTGATGTTCTGTGAGAAACTAGTGATATCCCGAGAAACTAGTGATATCCTCTGAGAGACTAGTGATGTCCTGAGAGACTAGTGATGTCCTGAGAGAGACAAGTGATGTCCTGTGAAAGACTAGTGATGTCCTGTGAGAGACTAGTGATGTCCTGAAAGAGACTAGTGATGTTATGTGAGAGACTAGTGATGTCCTGTGAGAGACTAGTGATGTCCTGTGAGAGACTAGTGATGTCCTGTGAAAGACTAGTGATGTCCTGTGAAAGACTAGTGATGTCCTGTGAGAGACTAGTGATGTCCTGAAAGAGACTAGTGATGTTATGTGAGAGACAAGTGATGTCCTGTGAGAGACTAGGGATGTCCTAAGAGAGTCTAGTGATGTCCTGAGAGAAACTAGTGATGTCCCGAGAGAGACTAGTGATGTCCTGTGAGAGACTAGTGATGTTCTGTAAAAGTCTATTGATGTCCTGTGAGAGACTAGTGATGTCCTGTGAGAGACTAGTGATGTCCCTAGAAACTAGTGATGTCCTATGAGAGACTAGTGATGTTATGTGAGAGACTAGTGGCCTTTTAGAGACTAGTGATGTCCTGTGAGAGACTAGTGATGTCCCTAGAAACTAGTGATGTCCTATGAGAGACTAGTGATATCCTGTGAGAGACTAGTGGCCTTTTAGAGACTAGCGATGTCCTGAGAGAGACTAGTGGCATTTTTAAAGACTAGTGATGTCCTGTGAGAGACTAATGATGTCCTGAGAAAGACTAGTGGCGTTTTTAAAGACTAGTGATGTCCTGTGAGAGACTAGTGATGTCCTGAGAGAGACTAGTAATGCCCTGTGAGACTGTTGATGTCCTGTAGCCACAGATGAGCTGAAGTCATTCAAAACAAAGGTTATTTTTGACTGCTGTAACCTTTGTTACAGAAATTGTATTGTAATCTTTCTTTCACCAACGATCACTGCTGTTCTGTAATTTTAATCGTTGTCAATCATGGTTTGCTGGAAGGTTTTGTCAAACTGTTTTACTAACATGATACAGTCACTCTCATCTAAAGGTGAAGATTACATTATACAGTGGGGGAAATAAGTATTCAACACGTCACCATTATTCTCAAAAAGCATATTTTTAAAGGTGCTTATGACGTCTTTCACGTCTTTATGACTTGAAATTGTTGTTAACAACCAAATAAATCCAAATATGCAAAGAAAACTAAACTATTTAGTTATATTTATCTATTTAGTTATAATTTATGTGTAATAAAATGAAATGACACAGGGAAAAAGTATTGAACACATGAAGAAAGAGAGGTGTAGAAAGGCAGTGAAAGCCAAGGCAGCAGCTGAAATCTCTTAGTAGTTATTTAGCAACCCTCTGCCCTTTGTCATTGTAGATTAATATTAGCTGCTTCAGTCCAACTTCTACATTATCAGGATGATGAAGATGAAACCAGGGTGGACATTTCAGCAAGACAATGATCCAAAACACAGCCAAGGAAACTCTCAAATAATTTCAGAGAAAGAAAATCAAGCTGTAGAATGGCCCAGCCAATCACCTGACCAGGGACGTGCAGAGAACTTTTAAGGGGTAGAGGGGCTCAAATGGAAAAGAGGGCACTTTTTATTAAATAATAGTAATAATTGTACTTTAATAAATAATATTATAATGAGATTATTAAGGAGATTTTAGCCTAAATTCACCATACACTCACCCTTAAAAGAATAGTTCATTCAAAACTGAAAATTCTGTCACCATTTACTCACCTTTTACTTCTTCCAAACCTATTTGACTTTTTTTTTCTTCTGTTGAACACACAAAGTAATATTTTGAAGAAAGCAGGAAACCTGTAACTATTGACTTTCATGGTATTTTTTTCCTACTCTGGAAGTCAGTGATTTCAAGTTTATAGCTTTCTTTAAAATATCTTTTTTAATCTTTAATTCGTTAGTGTTCAACAAAATAAAGAGACAAAGAAATGGAACTACTTGAGGTTGAGTAAATTTAAATGTTTGGGTGAACTATCCCTTATCTATCTATTATTTTTGTTAGAGTTTTTTTTTTCTGTTGAACAAAATAAAATATTTTGAAGAATGTAGGACACACTGATAGCCACTGACTTCCATAGCTAGCCTATATGTACATGTTTTATAACTTCAATTGACATTATATATTCTGTGTGACTGCAAAAACAAGAGGGCAATATTTTCACTATCCAGCTGTCGTTTCTCCATTACATTAGCCTGTATGCCTAAGATATTGCCCTGGCTAAATATTAGCTAACTTATTACATGGTTGTTAATCAGGAGGATGTTAGAAAGACAAAATAGCCTATTTGCTTTTGAACTTTTGGATAAATAGCTGACGTTAAATTTGAGCCTCAGGTAGTCTTTTGTTAACCGTTACTCACCTCCACACAATGAAGATGAATGACGGATGAATTTACATCGACGGTTCTGTCGGTCATATCGCGCTGCCGTAACAGAGGTCAGCTAGTAATATATGTTTTACACACACTCCGTCTGCAGTGTGTGTATGGGTCAGACTGTAAAGCTATGGCCCAGATGCAGTCCGTGTGCAATGCGAATGCAGGAGTTGGCATAGGCGCTGATAGACGTTACTCCACTCTTGACACCTTACTTTTGAGGCGAGAGTAACAATGTAAATAGAGTCTTCGTTAGAGCATTCGCCTCGCATGTGGCTTTTCTTTCCAAATCGTCGGTTCGAGGCTCGCTTGGAGCGGCTAGACTAAAACCAAGATATACTTTAAAATTTTGTTTTTTTATTGTTTGACAGGTAAAGCGGTCCTTAAATAGAACACGCAATAACTTATACATATATTATATTATTAGTAGTATTTAAAAAATTATTATTATCCCCAGGAAAAAAAGGGCACTTTCCCTCCAGGAGAAAAAAAGGGCAGCCTCTGCACGTGCCTGCACCTGACTAGAAAATATAAAATAAAGATCAGATTTGATAGACGAGACCCACAGAACCATTGAGATTTTTACACTCTGTTGAAGGCTGTGAAAAACTCACACCTGAGCAATTCATGTGACTTCATTCTTTATATGAGAGTCATCTTCAAGCTGCCATAACCAAAAAAGCCTTTTACATAAAGTATTAAATATATTTAGTTCTCCTTGTGTCATTCCATTGTTGTTACACATAATTAATTTTTCAGATTTTCTTTTGTTTTGTTTTATTTTTACATTTGTATTGTTTGGGTTTTTACCAAAATTTGGTTAAATTCCATGTCAACAGCTCCTTAAGATATATTATTCCCAGGAAAAAACATGGCTTGTTCAATACTTATTTCCCCCATTGTATCTGCAAAAACAAAATCAGATGTTCAAAAATTGTCCTCTAATCTATTATGAAGAAATTAAAGTGTTCGTTTTTACTTTGGTTGCAAATAACACAAGAAAACTTCCAAAACAGGATTCGGAAACTTTTATAATAGCATAATAGGTGAACTTTAACACAGTGTCTGATGCCAGTGATGTGTTTAGCTTCCACTTCAACCTAATGTGCGAGACCTCTGTATCTTTACACAGAACGTTGTGTCCAATCATAAAGTTTTCTGTCAACTAAATGCAGAATAAGGAGTAAGTGACCTCAGTTGTTTATATAGTTTTAGTCCTTTCTATTTTGTTTTTGTTGGAGTTTTCGGAGGCTCCAGGAGATATTATTCCATTCCAGTGGTTGGTTAGAGCATTACTCACAGCCACTCGTAAGATGTCTCTGCTCATAAGGATAATTGAGGTTAAATCTCTCACTCTGTCTCTCTCTGTTCTTTTGTTTCTCCTCCCTGAAACAAACACAGGCACTAACTTGAGTTGGGTGTTTTTCTCTGTCTTTGAAACGAGACATCTGAAGTGATGTCAGGTCAGTGTGTGTTTGTGTGTGTAAGTGTGTTCCCTCTTCTTCTCCGTCTGCAGTCTGTTCTCCTCCAGCTATAGCAACCCTCACATCCCCAGAAATCATATGAGGGAGCTAATCCACTAAGCCACAGTCCGAATTTACACGTGACATGACTTTCTTTCCTTCGCATTGCAGACCAGGCAGCTCAATATAAGGTATGAGGATGTGCTTGGGTTAATGCATAAGATTTAATTCTGCTCCCAGAGTGCCACTCTCCACAATAAAATACTCATTAATGCCTCATATTAATCAGATGTGGCCTATTCTGTCTGATTACACTGTTGAGATTAGACAGGGGACTCAAATATTAATTACAGTGTACCACTATGATGTCTTTTGCATATATTTCTCTTTTTGCACATTCACCTCTTTCATAGAAACTGAACAGTGATTGGCATTTGTGTGAAGGTAAAATTATATTTAAATATTAATCCTGTGGGAAAGATTTATGACTGTGATGAAATCAAATATTGTTTTTAACACTAAAGAAAATAACTATTAATTAGCACCAAGAATCTAGACCAAGGATATTCAGGTGCACCAATGCAAATATTGGTTTATGATAAATTCCTGCTGTTTATGTAATGAGAAAATGATTGTGCGCTGACAGCTATAAGACAGAAACCCCATCTGTGCGTCATCTGGGCACATGATGTGTTATGATGGGGCATTCTGTACCGACTCTGATAACACAATCTGAATGACGGCACTTAATTGGGAAGGTTTCATAACTGCATTAGTAATGGCCCACAGCAACGTTTTACTCTTGCAATTTTGAAACGGTGTTAGCACATTCAACCCTGGGATATGAATATGAAATGTGGGACAAGGAATCTGATTTTGAAGGACCCAAGAATGTGCATTCCAAAGATTTGGTGTTGGATTGCAATGGAAAGGCCAAGTATTGAACAACAAACAACCAATTACAAATGTAAGAAAATACTCATGTGCTCAGTCCCAGAAAAACTTACAGGTTCCAGTGCTTCCCACAAGTTTGAAATATAAATGTGGTGGTAGCCAGATTGAAACACATCTTTTACTCATGGTACATGGTTGTATGTGAAAAAGAAGAAGCAATTTTTAACAATATTTTTATCAGGAGCGGATTTAACCAATAAGCGAGGTAAGCGGCCGATTAGGGCTCCAGGAAACGTGGAGGCCCCCAATAAATATCTAGAAGTATAAATTATACCTTTGAATTATATATAACATCGTTTTCCACCATGTTTTGTATAGTAAGAGTTAAACAAATACAATTTCAACGTAATTAAATATTATTTAATACAATCAAATATAATATTATTATAATGCTGTAATGTTATGTAATAATAAAATAAAATATTCCTCATGGACTATTCCAGCAGTCAGATTTATAAAAAAACATATGGTAACACCATAGACTGTAAAAGATATGGATGTAGTATCCGTGACGTCACCCATAGGTTTCTGAAGGTCGCAAATGAGGCTACAAGTGGGCGTGGCCAACCGGCGCCATTTTGTTTGCACCTCATCGCTCCAAGCGAGGGTAACCAAATAAGGGCAAAGAGGGGGAGCGTGAGCGGAGCTACAAACGCCTGCCAGCATTTTGCTTAGACAGGCTTTTCTTTGGGAGAAACGCTTAATACTTCATTACCTGCAACATTTACATGCATTTATAGCTCTAGTGTAAGTATATAATTTCACTCACCTGGGAAATAGAGGACACAATGGAGCAGCACAATTAAGTGCACACAGCATGCCATATCATCTGATAATAGTAAGAAATAATTCTAAAAGGCAATTGACTGTGTAAAGCCACATAAAACAAAACAAAAATATGATGTATATGCCGAGCTCAGCGGCTAATCAGCCGGAATCTGCTAAGGTGAAGTGACGGCGACCAGCGAGACCTAGCTGTCACTCAAGTGGCCACACCCTTAATTATGCAGTCTTAATATAATTTGATATAAACAAAACGGATGAGTGCTAAAAAAAATTGTTGTCATGAAGGTTAATATTAGTCATGAAGGTTAATATTAGCTATATGAACCAAAATCGTTCTTTGTACCAGGCTGTAAACACCTTTTTTTTTCTACTGTAATGTTGCCCATTTTAACAGTGGGCTCAATAGAAATCTTCTTTATTGTGGAGCCAGGACTAGCGGAATTTCGATGAATTGCAGTTTCAGTTACTTCCGTATTTGCTTCACGAGGGAGAGCAGGAGGTTGCCACTTGGGTAACACTTTTTTTTTGATGGTCCATTTGAGTATTAGTAGACTGCCTGCTTAATATCTGTTGATACTGCTCCTTCAACAGACATTTACCTGACTATAAGGAACTTTGCAAGTACATGTCAACTTACATTAACACTAACCCCAACCTAAAGAATTAGTTGTCATGTAGATGAAATGTAACTTAAATTCAACAAACGGACCATCAAAATAAAGTGTGACCAAATATATTTATTACTTTTAGATGCAAATTAATAATAAAAAAAAACTAATCATTTAAAATGTAGAGACTGCATTAATTTAAAACGTTCAAAAAGAAAATTGAGTGAGATATAAAAAAAAAAAAAAAAACAGCAATAAAAATAAATATTAAATAAAAGTTAAAAGGGTGTATTTCAGGACTTGAGGACAAAATCACTAAATCCGCCCCTGATTTTTATTTATTATGACACTGTTATACACTGTTTCTTTTCAATGGGTTGAAGTTTAAAAAACACTGTTAAAATAAAATAAGAAATGCACTATTTGTTTTACTTTTATTCTATTCAGGAGCAATGTGTACCCACTGACAGGTAAAATCTGCTGCTGACATTTAGAACAGTATTGCCAAAGCATATTATATATGGATAAAAATGTGTAGTATATCAACATTATCAAATTAAAAATATATACAGCAAATGAGAAATAAATGACATAAAGGAATTAAAACAAACAATATCTCTAAAAAGTATGATAATTACAAGAATAAAAAGTGTAGATTGTTTAAATAAGGCAAATGAGGTAATCAACCCTAACAGTGTACAAATATTTTGCAGCCAGCTTAGACCAGTCATTTCGTTCTCTCCGATTTTATAGAAAAGTTTATCTGAGTCGTTTAGATCAAAGAATTAATTTTGTAATGTTTTTCTCTGTTTAATGTGGGTCTGCAGAGCACGTCTGTGGGAGTGTTGACAGTTCTCGCACACACACAACAAAAAGTAGGAAACGTGTAGGGCGATAGAAGATATTCTACTGGTTAATCAATCGGCGATGTTTGACTATTGGGTGGATAAAAAAAAAAGGTGTAAAAGGAAGATTAGAAAATTCACCAAATATAATTGGGCCCTAAAATATACTGTTAATATACCTGGGCTGTCCTCCTAAGTAAAGTCAATGTGTGGGAAGCACTGAGTTTTTATTTTTATTTAGGCATTTGATGAGGATATCAGACGTCAAATATTATTGGATAGCATTAATTGGAGTACAGATTAAATTTTATTCTTAGGGGACATTTTAATGTGAGATCTAGATTAGAATAGGTTTTATTTTTTTTTATTTATGGCATGCTAAAAGTCCCAAATTATGCTATACAATAGATCTATTGCATTTACAGCACTTCCAAAGCGTTAAAAAATGTATTAGTGGCATCATGCTGTCCTGTTTCCAGATTCTACAAAATATTGCATAAATCATCCAAAACATTGTCCTGACTCCAGACCAAGCAAATTGTCAGAATCTCTGAATTTCATGCCATTTATTGTTTGAAAGAGGCAAAGTATTCCGCAGTATTTGGCTTGCCACAAGACGGTGTAAAAGTGTGTTTATGCAATTATTTTTTAAACATATTTTTCCTGTTAAACGTATTTTTAAATGCCCTCAAATATGTCATTTTGGATGTAAATAATTTATGTCAAAGCCACTTGAAGGCAAGCCTGAAGCCTCTAGCCAAATAAGTGACTAATGATAATGACTAATGCTAACATTACAGCTTTGGCGGTGCGCAGGGAAGGAGACCAGAGGCTATTATATGATTGGCTGAGGTTTCCCCATGATCCAAATTAGCTCTTATGCTTTTTTCCAATGGTGCAGTAAGACCTTCTTATCCCAATAGTAAAACAGTATATGATTTATAGATAGCATCCTTCTAAACCAATTGGCTTGAGCACAGTGTTTTTAAAATGATGTATTATGCGTCACAAAAGAAGCTAAATTCAGTAACAACTTCAGTATTAGGACCAATTAACTAGTTGCTTATTGACATGCCTATTATTATGGTATTGGCTGTTTATTAGTACTTATAAAGAACATATTATTCATGATCTTATTCTACATCCCTAATCCCACCCAATATACCTAAACTCAGCTACTACCCTAACAATGATTAATACACAGCAAATTAGGGGGTTGAGTCAAACGTCATGGTTTATAAACAGTAAAAATTGCACTTTCAAGCAAAGTGTGACCCAAAATTCTAGCACAACAGCAAAATGCCCATTTAATACAGCATACATACATAGAAAAGCAATTGAAAAGGAGAGCAGTGGAGTGCAAAAGGTCTTTTTGGTACATTAGAAAAGCTTCCTACTGTTACACAGCAAAGAACCAATCATGAGCTGAAAAGTATTTGCCTTTTAAGGGTTGAAAAAGTCTGTTAGGAACAAACAGTCAGAACTATGTTGAGATTTGATTATTTAGTGACTCCTACTGTTCATTGTGAGTCACACATTCATCATAAACTAGCTAATCTCAATTTTTGCAGTCTTGTTTGTATTTTAACCCTTGGTTGAAGCATCTGACTAGCTCAGAGGAATAGTCAGACAATTTTAGGCTTGTCTAAATTGTGACTTATATGCAGACACTTGAGAAATGGGAAGAGTGCGGAGAATTGTCTCTTTTATTAGTGATTGACGAATGCCATTTATCTAAAACCATGGAGGCGTTTAATCAGCCTGGTTGATGGCAATGTTTTGTATATAATGCAGACTGCCGTTTTCCATCTTTTTGTGCTGAGAGATGCTACTGACAGAAAGCCTTGAAATAGTTTTGTGGCTTGGCCAAGAATGATGAGAGCTGAGAGAACAGAGGTCTCGTTGGCTGCCCTTGTGCTGTAAGCGGAAACTGTAATGGTATTATTTTAAAACCTGACAACACACAGGGCATGCCATTCAACCTTTGGCAATCACTTCTCCTCTCTTCATAACTTTTGTGCTGGAGTGTGGGAGTTTTTAGAGTTGTGATTGGAAAATAAGGACTTATTTCAAAGCAGCAGCTTTCTATACTGTAGTTCTGTTTCTGTCCTGAATGCAAACCTAACTTACAGTAAATCACTGTATGTGACCAGAAAGGTAGTTTCTTTATATTTATTTATTTATTATTCTTTATATATTATAGGGACTAAGCCGAAAAGAAAATGAATGAATGTATTACTTTTTACATAAATATAAAAACCACTGCCTCCATGTCTTCTTCACCTCGGGGGGCTTTTTTCAGTTAAATCATGACACTTTGCTTTTGTATAATGTTATTATTATTAGCAGTGTTATTTATTATATGCATATTTATATTTGTTTTAATAAAAACAAGTTTAGATTTGTCCACCTGTCGGGTTTTGGACCATATGGGGCATAAGAATAGGACGTTTGTTTGGATATAACCAGGGCCAGACGGAATCTGCGGATGTTTTTTGCAATTTCTGCAGGGAATTTTGGTAAAAATCTGCGGATTTCTGTAGAATTATTTTGGGAGTCTCATAACTAAAACCTTAATATGTGAAATATGTGTAATTTAAAAACTGAATAAATTCAGATTTACACACATTTACTCAAGTAAATAAACAGAATTAATGATGGGCTAAAAATCTGCGGCCTAGATATAACTCAGTTTTTTGACCACACTTTGTTATTATTGTTCATTTATTCATTTGCTGGAAATTAGAACTGAATTTAGAAATAGTTTTGAAACAAATCTTTGCACTTAATAAAGTAAATTAAATATGTAGGCTAATGGATGTCTTCAGGGGAGTGTATACTGTACAACACCATTTCCTTATCCACAAATGTAAACAAGTAAAGTAAAGTAAGTAAAGAGGCCGAAAGGAGGAGACTCGTTCTTTATCCTGATGCTGCAGATGGTCTGTTTAACTCGCTAGTGAAGTGTGCAGTTTTTCCACTTACAAATTCCCGCCATGTAAATAGCAAATGCACCATGAAGCGACACAACTGACTCTTAAAGGGAATGGAAGATGAGTCTCTGATTGGTTTAATGCACTTTATTCTCAAAACACACCTAAAACTCAATAAGAGAATAAGCACAACCCTGTTAGACCATGCCCCGGGGGAGAAAAGTGTATTTTTCCGTCCTTAAAATAGCAAAAGTGGATTCAGACACAGCCTTAATGCTTTTGTGCCCTGCGCTTTAGACTAGATTGTTAAAATAGAGCCAAATGACTCCAATTTATCAGAATATGCCATTCCCACACAGAAATCTGATACATGGAAAATATGTATATAATTTCATATATGCAACATATATTTCATAATATCGCAAAAAATTGACTTAAATATTTAGTATTTACAAATACGTAAATATATCTTGGAGTATATTAGATATAATTTTATATATATGCCCATATAAGAACTCATTTATAAATTTTTTGCTAATACTGTATACTTGAACATATATGAAAAATGTATCCAATGGTTGGGGAAAATATATGAAAGCAGGCATTTTTGCAATATGATGCATATATGATATATTTTATATATTTGAAAGCCAAATATGAACTTGTCATATATGTACATTACCTGGCAAAATTCTTGTCATCAATCCCAGTTGTAAGAGCAACAAATAATAACTTGACTTCTAGTTGATCATTTGGAAAAGTGGCAGAAGATAGATTTTTCTGATGAATCATCTGATGAACTGCATCCTAATCATCACAGATACTACAGAAGACCTATTGTAACTCGCATGGACCCAAGATTCTCCTAGAAATCAGTCAAGTTTGGTGAAGGAAAAATCATGGTTTTGGGTTACATTCAGTATGGGGGCGTGCAAGAGATCTGCAGAGTGGATGGCAACATCAACAGCCTGATCAAGACATTTGCGCAGGATAACAGCAGGATAACACTCCTCATACCTCAGCCCCCACATCAAAGTTCCTGAAAGCAAAGAAGGTCAAGGTGCTCCAGGAATGGCCAGCCCAGTCACCAGAAATAAACATTATTGAGCATGTCTGGGGTAAGATGGAGGAGGCATTGAAGATGAATCCAAAGAATCTTGATGAGCTATGGGAGTCCTGCAAGAACGCTTTCTTTGGCATTCCAGATGACTTTATTAATAAGTTATTTGAGTCATTGCAGAGATGCATGGATGCATTATTAACCCACACTGAACTGAGCTAAACTGAACTGAACTTAATCTCTGAAAACTGAACTGACTTTGTTTCAATTCACTATAATCGTCTATGTGAAGCTGCTTTGACACAATCTACATTGTATAAGCGCTATACAAATAAAGATGAATTGAATTGAATTGAATGCAGTCGTCTAAGCTCATAGGAGTCATACACAATATTAATTCTTTTTCCACTGCATCGTGACTTTATATTCTATACTGTTCCTTATTTCTGTTAACTGACAGCTTTATCTAAGCAAAGTCAGACCTTACTGTCCTAATTAAATAATTAAAAATCAAGACATGATCATGTTTTATTTTGGTAAAATAAGTGCAATCTAGATGCCTTTGCCTTTCATATAAGCCACTTCTGATACCAAATGATCAACTAGAAGTCAAGTTGTTTGTCAAGTATTAAGTCAAGTATTTGTTGTTTCTAAAACCTGGATAGATGACAAGACTTTTGTCAGGTAGTGTAATATGTAAATTGCAAATATTGCCATCTATCAGATTTCTATGTGGGTTCAATTAGGAACTGTGAAAAAAGATAGCACAGACTCCATTTCTGACTTGATTTGCCAAAAATACTTCAGTCAACCACAGGTTTTACAATCCAATGAAAATTGATAGAACCTTGCTTATTGTTATTATTATTATTGTTATTATTGTTGTTGTTGTTGTTGTTGTTATTATTATTACTATTATTATAATTATTATTATTATTATTATTATTATTATTATTATTATTATTATTATTATTATTATTATTATTATTATTATTATTTTTATTATTATAATCACAAATGCACCCAATTAGCAACTGTGGTCACCTCAAATATGTAATGCTGGCATATTTGAGAACCTTATCAGTTCCATTCAGTGACCAATCAGTCAGTCACAGGATTTATAGTACAGTCTATTGGAAATATATGGCCAGCATATTGTCTGTTACTTATCATGAGCTTCGTGTGTTAAAATAATACGTTCTTGTAATTGTCTCTATTCTTTTGCATCTTATTTAGCTATTTACATTACAGCTCTGCTCCCTCAATGTTCAAGGATGGGTGTTTTGAATCATTGCCAGCAGCCTGCAGTTTAGTCATCACAGTCAGTTCATCTGTATGTGTGTGTGAATGTGTCTGCTGTGAATTGTTGATGGGTGTCTTATCGCATCTGTTGATTATTCCTGCTGATAGCAGATGTGTTGCGACGAGTGCAAATGAGACAACCTCTCTCTCCTTTCTCTCCTAATGCTCTTCTTTGTAACACTGACTTTTAGTTGTCAAGACTGTACACACACATTTACCTAGCGAGCTAAATGAGGACATGCTGTATCATACTGTCTTCTATTGTTTTCATGCTAATTATAACTACGTATTTTCTGTGTTGAACTGATTGCCTATTGGAAATCTCTGCATTATCTTATCCTCTATCTGTGTTTTGTGGACGACCAGCATTTTTGGGAGACTTGAATGAGTTAGTGACATTACACAGATACATTTTTTCAAAAAATTGCAGATTTTAAGAGAATAACTTCTCTTGCTATGGCTTAAAAAGGCGTACTTTTTGACTTCGTCTGATCAACCTGCTGTTGGATGGTTTCAGTGATTTTAAACAACAGAGGCTTCAGCCTACACTTGCCTCAGCCTACATTTTTGTGAAAATTGAGCATTATGTTAGTTCGGGCAGGCTTGTATCAGCTGACAATCAGCTGTTCATGACGTGTACCAATCCCATTCCAACATCTATCACAGCAGTCTATTTAAAGCATGCATCCGGTCTCTTTTCAGTGTTTGGCTGCATGCAAATTCTACACTCCCTCCCCCATCCTCAACTCCTCCTAGATCATTTCTTATATCTGTTTGAAGTATTAGCCAATTACATGGAAATCAGCCTCATGTCTCTGGCATTTACATTAACTCATAATTCATCATAATTCTTTATATAATACAAGTTCTATTCCTTTACCCCCATGAGATGTTGATTGTTGCTGCTCTCTCTGCTCTGTCCATCCATGCCTGCAATGCCCAGACAGCCAAGTCATATATTATCACTCGATTGAATGGGCGTAATCAGTGGTTATCAGCTGATAGATATGGGCCAGTAAAGGCCTTCTGTGCCTACTGGTAGGCTCAGAAGGCTGTTATCATTAATCCAAATGGTTAATCAGCTATTGATCACATATGGCTGCGGCCGGAAGTTAAGGGGAATTATTTATATTGTTTATTAAATTTCCCATTAATTGTATTTCATTAATGTCTACCCCTACCTTAACCCTAAACCCAATCGTCACAGTAATGTAAAAATAGATCTAGATCTGAAGTCTGCTCTGTTAGTATAGCTGATTAACCATGTGAATGGATGATAACAGACTTCTGTGCCTACCAGTAGGCGCAGAAGGCCCCTACTAGCCCATATCTATCAGCTGATAACTAGTGATAATGCCTATTTAATCGATTGATAACATTTGAAGCGGGTGGCTCAGAACAGAACCATCCCACCAATACTAACTACATGCTTAATATATCTTTTCCTCAATATACATTTGCTGAAAATGATCCTGACTGAATCCCAAAAACATACTTAAACACATTTGACTGCAGTTTCTAGGAAAAATAAACAATACAAGGCAGTATGACGCCAACAACTTTTGTTCCTTTTTACACTAATGATATTTACAGGGACATATTATCGACGAATAAAGCATTGTTTTTATGCAGTTCTTTGCATAACTCCAAATAAATACCACAAAATAACCTAACGATGTCTATAATTTGTAACCAAATAGATTTGCTGCACCTATGGATCTCTATATGGACAATGTTTTTGGTGTGGTCAGTTTGCACTGTAGCTCAATTTGTATTGTGTTGTACACAGAGCGCTCGTGTTCGATTCCGGTGAAGCCTTGAAAACCCATTGGTTGGGTCTAGAGATGGGTTTAGGTCAGTGGTTTGCTAGCTGATCTGTAACAAACCCTGCCTTATGTTGGACATGTACAAGAAGAACATGTATCTGGAACATACTGTATAACAAAAAAGTAAGTAACATATCTGAGCTCAATTTGTATTGTGTTGTACACAGAGCGCTCGCGTTCGATTCCGGTGAAGACTTGAAAACCCATTGTTGGGGTTAGAGATGGGTTTATTCAATTCATGTTTATTTATATAGCACTTTTCACAATATAGATTCTAGTAAAGTCCAGATTTCAGAGTTGAAGTTCAGTTTAGTTTAGTTTAATATGGTTTAAATTTCACTGCTGAAAGTGAGATTTGAAAAATGTAGACAGCGCCCTCTTAAGGATTTGTCATCTGAAACATGCAGCCAAACATTCCCAGAGCAACGGATTTTATGTTTTGCAAAAATGTAGGCTTTAAGGCACATAATTCCAATAGGTCTGAGCTTACTTTAAAACAGGTCACCATGTTGCAATGTCAATGAAAACTGAAGCGCCTGCCAGTTAAAAAAAGATTGTCAGATAATTAAGGAAATTACACCAGCTGGCAGATTTGCACCTATAAATGCGAGCAATCCAAAAGCGTTTCTAATTTCGATCAGTGTCATGTTGCTAATATGTCATTGAAGTTGTTTAGAATGTGTTTCAGAATATATGTAACTGATGAAATATGCTTAAAAACTGATCTGTTACTGCTGATAGGATAACTTCAAATAGGACTAAGCAACAATGACTGAAATTTAGAAAATTGATGCTGACTCAATCCCAAAGACATACTTAAACACATTTGACTGCAGTTTCTAGGTAAAAATGAACATTACGAGTCAGTGTGATGCCAAAAACTTTTGTTTGTTTTTACACTAATGATATTTACAGGGACATATTATCGACAAATAAAGGATTGTTTTCATGCAGTTCTTTGCACAATGCCAATTAAATACCACAAAACAACCTAAAAGTGTCTATGATTTGTAATCAAATAGGTTTGTCTCATCTATCTCTCTCCATATGGACAATATTTTTGGCGTGGTCAGTTTGCACTGTAGCTCAATTTGTATTGTGTTGTACACAGAGCACTCGCGTTCGAGTTAGGTGAAGCATTGAAAACCCATTGGTTGGGTTTAGAGAGGGGTTTATTCTATTCATGTTTATTTATATAGCATTTATTTCACAATACAGATTGTGTCAAAGCAGCTTAACTTAGTTCTAGTAAAGTCCAGATTTCAGAGTTGAAGTTCATTTTAGTTTAGTTCAGTGTGGTTTAAATTTCACTGCTGAATGTTCAAACACAGGTCAGTGTTTAGGTCAGTGGTTTGCTAGCTGATCTGTAACAAGCCCTGCCTTCTGTTGAACATGTACAAGAAGGACATGTATCTGGAACATACTGTATAACAAAAAAGTAAGTAACATAAGTGAGATTTGAAAAATGCAGACAGCGCCCTCTTTAGGATTTGTCATCTGAAACATGCAGCCAAACATACCCAGAGCAAAGTATTTTATGCTTTGCAAAAATGTAGGCTTTAAGGCACATAATTCCAATGAGTCTGAGCTTACTTTAAAACAGATCACCATGTTGCAATGTCAATGAAAACTGAAGCGCCTGCCAGTTAAAAAAAGATTGTCAGATAATTAAGGAAATTACACCAGCTGGCAGATTTGCACCAATAACTGCGAGGAATCCAAAAATGTTCTCTAATTTCGATCAGTGTCATGTTGCAAATATGTCATTGAAGTTATTTACAATATGTTTCAGAATATATGTAACTGATGAAATATGCTTAAAAACTGATCTGTTACTGCTGATAGGATAACTTCAAATAGGACTAAGCAACAATGACTGAAATTTAGAAAATTGTAGGTCATTCTTTAATTGTCATATGTATATTGATAATAAATTACAGGGATAGTTCACCACAATTTGTGAATTTCCTTGTAAATAAGAAAATGTTTTGAAATAATAACAATAATAATAATAATTTGTTTGTACAGTGAATGTGAGTAAATGATAAAATGTTCATGAATTATCTTCAGGCATATTTGTCACATCAGAATGAATTTGGGATTGCGGCTCCAAACTCACATGCCTTCTCCGTTCATTAAGATGCAGTTGATGCATTATTTACGGCAGTATCAACATCTGTTCACGAAACAGATGAAACACATGGAAATGGAATTCATATACAGTATATGGACGAATAGCACCAAGACAGCTGCTTTTGAAAACTTTTTTATAATAACCAGATGAAAACTAAGGGTTGCAAACAATCTGGCAATGCGATTACATTCTGCGTTAATGTTTTTTAAGCGTCTGAGCTTATATGAAACATAAAAGTAGCTTCTGTAATGCATTTCGTTTAGTGCTGTGTGTGCGTAAATGTGTGATTTTATTTGCTATTGTAGTTATAATGAGGTCCCTTTAATGCCATGTCACACCTCGCTCTCTCTGTTGGATTAGGGGTGGATTAATTTAAAAAAACACTGTTCTTTATAATTCAGATAAATATTAAACACACTTTACATTCCCCTCAGTTTAAACTCCTATGTTCAATCACAGAATTTGCATATTGAAACACTTTATGAATTATTCATAACTTGTTAGAGGTCATCAAAACAAAATAATAATGACACGGGCCTTCTGATTATGAAATAAAGCACACAATTGCTGCGTAATCATCATCAGCTTGAGTAAAGAGCCTGGTTTAAAAGAGGGCGGGGCTAAGCATGCCAAGGGGAAAGGGACATCTAATTAGATTGGACAGGCAATTGACATCATAGGTTGTAATGAATGCAGTTTCTGTGGTGATGCAAGGAAGATGACGTTTTGTGCTGGGATGTTTTTTTTTTTATTTTTTATCAAAGATCTAACAGTTTTTTGGAAGAAGGATGAAATATAATTCATTTAAATGACTGAATGACTGACTGACTGAATGAATGAATGAATGAATGAATGAATGAATGAATAAACAAATGAACGAATGAAGCACATTCCATACACAATGGTAATAAAAAGTGCTTTACATAAACAGGAAGAAAATAAACAAATTTAAGAAAATAAAAACAAATAATAAAAATTATTAAAAATAATACAACAATTCATTAATTTTCATCCTCATAATTTTCTTTTTTCTAATCCGGGGTTGCCACAGCAAAATGAACCGCCAACTTATCCAGCACATGTTTTACGCAGCGGATGCCCTTCCAGCTGCAACCCATCTCTGGGAAACCCATAAATTTTTTATTTATTTAATAAATAAATAAATTAATTAATTAATAAATAAATGAATAAACAGATATTTTATATCTCTAGTCATTCATAATTATTTCTGTCACTGTGAAAAAATAATAATTAATTAAGTGTCTCCTATAGTTTGTTATTTCTGTTTGTTTACACATTAAAATTGCGATTTTGGTACCCTGATCTCTTCTCTGATGACTTTTGAAATTCGTAAGTTTAACAGAGTAACTTTTTTTTACATTATAATTAGTTTGAAATCTATTGTGTTGGGTTGGTTACGTAAATTTCAGTAAATCCTGCAATAAGCAGCAGTGTATAAAGATTATTTTTCATGCATTATATTGTTTCAAACTACAAAAAAATCAGTAAAATCACATTGTTATACTGTAGAACTGCTTCAACATCAGCCATTAACATAGCAGAGATCAAGGTTCCAAAATCCAAAAATAAAACTATATACAGTATAGACTATAAAGTCATGGTGCAGTGGAAAATAAATTAATATTGTGTATGACTCCCATGAGCTTGGACGACTGCATCCATACATCTCTGCAATGACTCAAATAACCTATTAATAAAGTCATCTGGAATGGCAAAGAAAGCTTTCTTGCAGGACTCCCAGAGTTCACCAAGATTCTTTAAATTCACCTTTAATGCCTCTATCTTACCCCAGACATGCTCAATAAAGTTCATGTCTGGTGACTGGGCTGGCCAATCCTGGAGCACCTTAATCTTCTTTGCTTAGGAGGAATTTTGATGTGGAGGCTGAAGTATGAGAATGAGCACTATCCTGCTGAAGAATTTGCCTCTTCTGTGGTTTGTAATGTAATGGGCAGCACAAATGTCTTGATACCTCAGGCTGTTGATGTTGCCATCCACTCTGCAGATCTCTCGCACACCTCCATACTGAATGTAACCCTAAACCATGATTTTTCCTTCACCAAACTTGACTGATTTCTGGGAGAATCTTGGGTCCATGCAGGTTCCAATATGTCTTCTGTAGTATCTGTGATGATTAGGATGCAGTTCAACAGATGATTCATCTGAAAAATCTATCTTCAACTAGAAGTCAAGTTATTATTTGTTGCTTTTACAAGTGAGATTGACGACAAGACTTTTGTCAGGTAGTGTACCTATGTGTTTGTGTGTTTGTGTGTGTGACATTTTATGACCCTGTAGGAAATTATAATATATATATATATATATATATATATATATATATATATATATATATATATATATATATATATATATATATATATATATATATATATATATATATATATATATATATATATATATTAAACCAATGACTATTTAGTTAAACAATGGCGATATGACTAAATAAATACATATTTTTGGAATATACATTAGTATGTATGTATTTATTTATTTATTTATTATTATTATATTATTGCACTAGTACATGCTGCATCTGTAATCAGAGGATTTGTGCTTCCCTTCATGAAAACTGCATGAACAAGTGAGGCCCTTGCTTTAGTCATTCTTTTGTAAACCCCCCAGGTTTGGCCTGGGGGCCCCTCCTCAGCGAACTATCCACTTTTCCATCAATGGAAAGGTCTTATCAAAGCCTGCAAATGTCTCTTTTATACCCACATAATACTAAATGCTAAATTCTCTTTCTTTGCTTTTATTATCATGAATAAAAGGGAGCAGAGTGATTGAGAAACATGTAGTCGCTGATGTTCCAGGCTGTTGTTTATGGAGTGTTTTGTGTGAGCCTGTGCGTGTGATTGGTCAATGCCTCATACGTACATGAGGGCAGCCCTTGCCTTATAAGGGTCTCTTCAACCTCTTCCAGGGCCTGATAAGGAAATGCATGCAACGCTTATCTTCATCATTACTGTATGAAAGGATAGAGTATCAAAGGGATCTGTTTCTAACCTCAGTAAAGGCCTAGTATTTGTCTTCAGCTGCATGGCTGCCATGGGTACTTGGTGACTTTACATACATTTTTACTTTAAGTCTGTTCATGTTCAGATTATAATATCATGTCAATATGAACCGAAATCTCTAAGAAATATTTTAAAGTACCTTGTTGAATCAATGCCATGAAGCTTTAAGGCAGTTCAGAAGGCAAAAAGGGGTCCAACCCCGTACTTGTAAGGTGTACCTAATAAAGTGGCCGGTGAGTATACACACACACACACACATACACACAATTTGTTTTTCAACTGGTATTGTTTTTTTTCAGTAGCTGGTTTGATTGAATGACATTTTCCGAAAGAAAAAAAAAAATCTAATTAATCTTACTGATATCATTTCATGGACAGAGACAACCTTCCTCACCCATCCAGGCATCGCTGTCTGATCACAAAGAGTAAACTTGGCCTTCATTAAACAAGGGCAGATGTCTGAGTCAATTATCAGCGACACACTCTTAAACAGCAGTGGCAAGACTGACGGGTGAGCTATTCTGACCTCTACTTTCTGACCCTCTCTATCTCACATCAGACATACAGAGAGCAAATACAGAGCTAGACAGATGGTACAACTGTCAGATTAAACGTCTAGGTAGCAGTTTAATTGCACAAATGATTGATTTCTTCAGAGGTGGTTTTATGTTTATTTCAGACTCTCAAAATGAGAAACACCGGTCAATTATAATCTATAAATATAAGGTGTATAAATGTATGGATTTTTGTAAACACTTGAACACAATGAATTCACACTGAGATGCATTTAAATGTAAATACATAGTATAACATATATTTATACGTTGAGCTTTCTTATATTAGAATAATTAAATGTTATTGTATGTTATCTTGAATGTTTTTAGGAATTGTTTAAAGAGGGTCATAAATGGCTTTGATCCATAATTGTTCTTCATAATTGTTCACATTTTACTAAAGTAATATTCAAGTTTTTTTTTCATTGAAAGCAGCTTCAAAGTAATTATGTTTTAATGACTGTCAATAATGCTGTTTAATAAAATATGCTGTTAATAGCAGGTTACAATGTGCTTTAGAAAATCACAGCTGTGCTGATATATAACCATATCTCGGTGTTGCTTGTGTGCTTTTTGCATTTAACCTTCCTGTCATGTTCGGGTCAAATCTGACCGATTTACAACTTAAAACACTCATAAATATTATGTTTTACATCTGATTGCCCAAAGGCCTCATGATATCCTTTACACTGTGCACTTGAACATATATAACATAACAAAAGTAATGATCACCTCTTTCATTGAATTTTGAGTGTTTTAATTTCCGTGCTTATATGTGCCAATCGTCCAGCCTGATCTCACAAGAAAACATAACTATTTTCTGTTTTGTCAGTTTAGTGGCTACTTCTTACGAAAATGTACGGTTTTTAAAAGGAGGCGTGGCCCCCAACCCCACTCCTAAACCCAACCGTCATTGGGGATAAGCAAATCATACTAAATTGTATGAATGAGATTGTACGAATTCATATGGATTAGCCACTAAATCAATAAGTTATGAATTGCTTAGCTTAGCATTAATTATTTTTATTGGATTAGACCATCAGCATCTCGCTCAAAAATGACAGAGTATGACAAGTGCTAGTTCTGTGTCCATGCTCACCATCTACTGTATACCCTCAGTCACTATTCCCTATATTAGTACATTAATATAGTCCAATTGAAGGACTGAATGAAAATTAGAGCACTCAATACACAAGAAAGGATACAGTTTTGTTTGTGTTTTGCTGGTTGATAAATCATTCAGATGGATTAAAACGTCAGTTTCTTTGGTCAGACCATGTGCCAGTTATTTTAGCGAGCTGTCTATTAGTAACGAAACAAAGTATTTTGATTTCTGTCATCTATTGTTCATTTTGTAATATATTTTCAGTGCCTATTTGTATTATCACTGCTGTTATTTTATGTCTAATTCTACAAGTTCATGTTAAACAGTAATCTGAGACATTTTTTTGGGCTGAATTTAAACAAACAAATTAAGTTAAACATTACTCAATTTAATTAGTTTTTTTTTATTTAACTCATATTGTTTTTAATAAAACACAATTTTCAGAAATCATTTTTGTCATTGTACTTATTCAAAACATTTTTTCAATTTAACATTAATCTCAGTCAAATCTATTTGACTGAAACAAATTATATGATACTGCATGATATACAGTAGATATTCCCAAATCAAATTTAATGCATAACCACTATACAACATACATCTGATTCCAAAGTAAGTGACTCGAGGTAGCTACTGTATTGACTGTTTACATGAAATAATAATGACAAATGACACACTGGAAAATTTTCTGCCTTTATAATACTTTTTTCTTTAAAAATCACCTTTGTCTTACTACACCTGTTCATAGAGTGTAATGGCAAAAGACTAAACTCACTGTAGTTTGACAAATGTTGCAATTGTTGTGTCAAATTTTTATTTTATGTGGTTTTAGGGGAGAAGTAAGCTGTTTAGGCTTCAAATGTACAGTTTGTTTACAGCAGACACTCTTTGAAAATGTGCAACTTGTGTGATAATCAAAAACAGATTTCACAAGAATAGAAAAAAAAAAATTCTCACACTTTTTAACACAAATATAGAATCTGTCTGTTTTTACTTTACAAAATGTCCAGGTTGTTTATGATTGGACGCGCATAGAGAAACCATGAAAGCTTTTTCTGCAGCCAAGGCTGTAAGGCTGCCAGGTAGGTATATGAAAAAAATGTCTCCTATCAAATCGCTTTTACAGAGTGTGAGCCAACCTGATGAATTGACGTGCATGACTGTTATGTGATGACTGGGAGGCTGATGCGCTCGCTCTCCATCCTGCATCCCTGCGGCTCCAGGTGCAGAGTCCCGCCCCCTATTTCTGCAATGTGACGCCAGGATCACTCAGCGCTCCACAGTCTTGCCTGGTCACCGGGAGAAGCGTTCGGAAGGCGGCTTCAGTAGTCATTCAGCCCGGAGTGCGCATGCGCCGCGCTGCAGCGGTGTTTCCGCGTTAAGTGTAGGAGAGAAGAGAAGGGAGAGAGAGAAAGAGAGTGAGGGAGAGAGAGGATAGAGGGAATTTGAGACGCAGCGGGACGCCGAGTCAGAATAAACGGACACCCCACAAACGCTAATAAAAAATAAAACAAAAACAGCGCTCACAACCCAAGCCTTTAGCCATGGAGGACACGGTGAAAAGCACTCTTTAAAATGTGAGGTTTAAAGAGACGCGCTGCAGAAACGAGCGAGAGCGGCTTTCCCCTCATCATCCGCGGCTGATCTCGACTCGGGTGCTCCGGTCCCCCTCCGCTACTCGCACCGGGGGAAAATGAAGAAGTTTAATATCCGTAAGGTGCTGGACGGCTTGACGGCCGTGTCGTCCCCTTCTCCATCCCCACAGCTCGGGGCCAAGGAGAACGAGCTCATCCCGGAGACGCTCCAATCTGAACACTTCCAGCTCTGCAAGGTGGGGAAGCTTTCAAGTCAATGTGTAACATCACCTGATGTGGCTTTTTCTCTAATAAACCTCACGCAAGTGCCACTTAGTGCATGCCTTTTAACACTTTATCACAGTGACTTAATGTTACAGGTAATGTTGGCGTTTTATGCTTGGTAGATGTGATGCATCATATAGTGGAACTAAATTTAAAGCGTTATGGTTTTATTGCAAATAAAGCGCGGCAATTTTTTTCATGTTTGACATTAAAATGCTTGTCTATTTTATATATACACACTGTACTGTCATATTCTGCCCCTCAAACCCAGACTAGATGATTTTTTTTCACAAGCTGTGCGTAGAAAGAGCTGACTCTGTATTTGGAAAATGCGCACAAATGCGTAAAATATTCATGCGTGACACAGAGAATCTTTTATGTCCATGCGGGCGCTTTGGCTGTCTGTTTTTCTCCTTATAGCCTAGTGTTCATGTCAACATGCTACTTTATGGAAGCGTCTGAATCATGTGTGCTTATAGAATGAAGCTGCGATGCTTCAGTGGAGGGAGGAGGGGGATAAACAACCCGTTTCTTGCATAATCTACTGTGCTAGGATTAACATGTCATTTGCAATGTTGGTAGCTGTTTTCTTTTAAACCCAGAAGCCTTTCTGTCTTGTCTATCTTTTTGAACAACACACGTACTGGCTGTTATTCTACAGCACCTTTTTGGCCATCATGTACTGTAGGTCACCAAAATATTGTAGGAAGGCAGATAACTAGGTTTTGAGACAGCCAATGTGTCCACGGTGTTATGAATAGGCCTAGTTGGAGTGTTGGTGGGTTTAGCTGCCCTCCCTGGTTTAGATCTGGCAGCACAATGGATGGAGTTAATAGTTCTCAGTGAGAAACGGGTTATCTGTTGAGGCTCCTCTCCTCTCATCTATAGCTCTCCACACAAATCTACATCCAAATGAATGGGCGGCATTAGATTATGAGCCCACACGTGTATGTGTGTGTGTGTGTGTGTGTGTGTGTGTACAGAAACTGCAGCAGAATGACAGTATTGCAGCTGTTATGAGCATTTTGAGTCTTCTCAATAATTCAAATCTGTTGGCCAAAGCAATTCGTTGAGTCAACCTTGCTATAGGTTACTTTGTTATGACAGTAGGTGGCGACAGGTGCATTTTGAGTTATTGTCTCATTTGCTTAATCGATTCCTTTGAACACAGAGCCATTCAAGCCTGGAACATATCTTTACTTTATGGACATTTATTCATCTAAGTCAGACTCACAGATAACAGTATGTCAAATCAATTCCTCGTTTTGCCAACTTTTAAGCCCTGCTCACAACAAAGGCAATAACTATAACGATAACTATAAAGCTATTATAAAAATGTTAAACTATAAAAGAATAGAGGTGTTCACCCCACAACTATAACCCTAAAGCCACACAAGAGCGATATCCTTTGAATTATTTTGAGAATGATTTTGATCAACTCTAAACACAAGCTATGTTTCTATCCAAAAATGTGAAGTAAATATATGCGCAAATCAAGATTATTGCATAAAAGACGTGCGAATAAAGCAGGGTTTCCATCCAACGAGTCAAAGAGAACAAAATCGTCACTTCCTGATTAACTGGCACCAAATATCAACAGTAAAAACGGAATTTGCTGCGGTAGGAGAAACTGCGTGAATCTTTTTTTCATTTAATAAATGACTTGCGTCTCAGAAGGCAATCCTGACAAGTAGTGAACGTGCAAAGGCGTTTGAAGGCGTGAGACGCGGAGCACAGACGATCTTGATTTGGGAGGTCATTAATAATATAATAACACTAATACTGAAATTATTAAGGTGTTTTACAATGACCAAAACAACGTCTTAGATGTTTTACAATGTGCTCAGCCTGCTGGTTTGTCCATTCACACACATTTTTATCATCACATGATCTCTTATAACAACATCACATGACCTTTTTTAATGCGCATACTGAAATTTGTTCTGTAAAAGTGTTTCTATCGTAGTTTATGCGCATCTTTTTTTATCGAATAAAAAGGGTTTCCTTTTCAGTTATGCGCATATGTTTTTTAAAACTTTTTAAAATATATGCACATCTTGGCATTTCTATCAACCGATTTTTTTTATGCTCAAATCCAAAATGCACATAAAAATAGGTGGATGGAAGCGTAGCTACATTGACAACAGGTCAAAATCCATTTTGCTTTATCAAGTTTGCTCATTTAAAGTAGCAGATGATAAAACATGCGTGCACACACACACAAACAGAGTGTGATGTACTTCAAAATACACATGCAAAATAATCATACTTCACTTCAAAACATATTTTAACAAATTGTCTAGAATTCTTTGTTAAATGACAATATTTTCAGCTGAAGTGGTCGAGAGGTTTATTTTAGCTAGAAGGAGTGAGTGAGCTATCCTCAATAGGATAATTTAGAATTGTACTTGACAAAAATGGCAAACAGAGATGCATTTAGAGTTGTTTTTTCTAGGCTTAACATACTGTATCTGAAAAAGAGGCAGGAAATTAATATCAACCTCCGCAGAAACATAAAAGTTATTACTGAAGCTTTTTTACATCATAAAAATCACAGTAAGTGATATGATACAATGTATAAACATGCATTGATGTTCAGCAGTTTACATGTGTTTGTTGCCTCAATACAAACATGCAAATGTTTATGTTGCCTCATTACAAATGTATGCATTAAATTAAACGCAGTATACACAATTAATTTACAAAAGATACATTTAAACAGACCTTATGTCTTTTTAGGGGTGGCATTGAATAAATATATATTCCGTATATCCTGCATTTTGAATTCTGGCAAGCTGTGAACACTCTGTAGACATGCATGGCTGCCTGCTTCACAAAGGTGCTCCTTTACTTTTCATTAAAGCCTGTCTCGTTTTCAAAATAAGAGTCCTATATATATAGTAAATAGCTTATATATAATTAAACATAATGGGGAAAAATCATTGTTGTAATCTCACAAGAAAACATTGTAGCCAATTAAATGCTCACTGGGGCGTGCATATTAATAATTCCACATGGATTATCAGAGTCTGGGTTTTGTTCCGACTGGCCTGTTTTTCACTGAGATTTTACACTCACAGGATTTACAAGGGGGAGAGAAAACAATGAACTCTTGAACTGAACTGAACTCTTATTATTCAGCTATGTCTAGGTACATCCATACAGGTGTTTTAATGGCACCTTTAAGATTGTAAAAAAAAGCTACAGCAATAACTTAAATACATTTACCGAAATATACTTGCTCTGTTGTCAAAAGATAACCATGAACAACAGTGCCAAGTTTGTTTATAAACCAACAGCAACTGGTTCAGTGAAGGGGCGTGTTTGTACTGTAGGTTTAAAGGTGCTGTATGTAAGTTTTTGACTCTAACGCATAAAAAATACCATAATATGTTTGCAGATATTTAAGAAATATGCTAAGTGAACATTCTTGTTTATCTGAAAAGAAATTCTAAAGTCAAATATTCTTCTTGTGTCTTTGTTTTGGTTATTTTAACCCGGCCAATGCCAGTTTAGCCATTTATATTTTAGCACTCGAGTAGGCTGATCGCTCTTTTGCAGTGGCAGGTCCTAAACTTTGGAATACTCTGCCTACTGAGCTTCGTACAATCACTGACCTGCCACTTTTTAAATCCAAGCTTAAGAGCCACTTGTTTAAATTGGCTTTTAATGCATGGCAATGACACTTCATGTTTTAATGTTTGTTGTATTTTATTGATATGTCTTGTCTTGTTTTGCCTTGTCTGCTTTTTTGTTGTGATGTATAATTTGTTTTTACTTGTGTAAAGTACTTTGGTCAACCTTGGTTGTAGTAAAGTGCTATATAAATAAAGGTTAATTGATTGTAGTATGGTAATAAATGTCATGTAAAATGCCATTCAAACTGACATTATTAGCATTTAACACTGAATAAAGCACACGAGTTGATCATAGTTCATCCTGTTGTTTACCTGTGAGAAATAGAAATTTCAGGTGTTGGTTAAGACAAAACTCTTTTTACTATGAAAAAAATATTTCTTCTATCGTGTGCCGTTGCTTTTAGTTAGGAAACGGTTCAAATCAGAATTTAGGCTCCATATTCAGGTAAACTCACGACAATCTGGCAACCTGCACTTGCATTTGTTTTGATCCAGGAGTGCAATACCTAGTTCAACCACTGGGAGTGATACTTACATACTGCACCAATGAAGCGCTTCTTGACAGGTCACACCTGACTGTTATTTGCTTGTGCATTTGTCAGTCGTTTGTTTCTAGCAACCGACAGTGCGGTTAAAGGATTATTTTGTTTTCAAATCCATTACACATGTAATTTCCTCCAAGAACTTTCATAGTGTAATCTTTAATTATGTGTTCACGAAGGGCCAAATTATATATGAAAAAAGGTCTAAGGAAAATTTGACCTAAGTAAACTTTAAATGTTTTCAAAAATATTGTGACGCACTGTATTAACACAGTAGCTTTTTAAAATAACATTTTATAATGAGTCATTTTCGACAAAGTTACATGTGTGCATTTACCCAGGCTTTGCTCTTTTGTCCAAGATCTAAATTTAATAGACACATATGAACAGGAATAGGTTAATATTTAATTCATAATTAGTGGAAAGATGAAAAGAGATAGTGAGGGATGGCTTGAAGCTTGTTGCCAGTACTCAGCTCTTCGACAGGTACCCGTCCCCACAAGCTCTGCTTATGTAACCTGCTTCAGCCACTAAACAAACATAGAGACGGAGAGGCTGTGTCTCAAAACACCATGAGCTGACTAACTAGACACCATTACAGCTGCGTGTTTGATGCTTGGAAGTGCTGTCTGTGTAGACACTCTCTAGGTTTTATAACACAGGCAGAGAGAAACGATGACAGCTGTTAAGCAGAGGCCAGTGCTGTAAACCTGTAGCCAACCATTGTTGTTCTCTGGATACAATGCAGCAAGGTCTCTGTCCGCACTCCCTGTTGTTTTTTTCTTCTTCTATTTTTTTTTTCTATCTATAGCACATCACAATTGTTTGAGCGGTTCAAAGAGCTGGGAAATAAAATAGTTGTATATATTCAGTAGAAACCGATATTGGATTGTGCCTGAAGGGGAGTTTGACTGTTGCTGCACACAATGCTTTGTCACTCTCTTTCGGCTCATTTTACAAACAAGTGCGTAAGAAATACTACATTATTGAACCAATGTTAATATTGTTTATATACTTTTAGAGATTTCTTTTCTTTCCAAAATATATTTATTGGGTTTTGTTTGAACTACAGTAAAAAATACCTAAAATAAAAAAAGGTTAAAAAGGTGAAAATAAATTACATAAATTAATATAATAACAGTACATAATTAAAAATAAATAAAAAATAACAATGTTCAGTACATTTGTGTGCTGGTTAAACAAATGTGATAATTGTTGCGGAAATGTAAGACATCAGAACAATACAATAAAACACAAGGGTTTGAAAGCTCAAACATCACAAAATGCTGAAAGAAAGTGTTGAAGGGGGGGGGGGGGGGGGGGGGGGGTCCATATTTTATAAAAATCTTGTAATTCTCCTTTAACAGTGTATGTCAACTTCTCCAGAGCAAGATTGCTAGTCATTTCTTTAATCCACTGGCCACAGGATGGCCTTTGAGTTTTTTTTTCCAATTTAAAACAATAACATGCTTCGCTTGGAGTAAACTAAAAGCTAATAGTTTGTGTGTGCATGTGTTCAAATTTAGGTTTACAGGGTATATATGAAATGAACATAATTTGGGAACCAAATGTATATTTTCTTAATCGTTAATTTACCAATCATGATTTCTAAAATGTGTGGATCTCAATGTACTCCCATACACAATGATAAAGGATACCCACTTCTTCATTGTGTTTTGTACAACTATCAGGAATATTTGGGTTAAATCTATGCAGTTTGGTTCGTGTAATGTAAGTTCGTATGAGCCATTTTAATTGCAGTAATTTACAACTTGTGCTTATACTATTATTTTGGACAAATAAACAAGAATATGTTAATATTTGAAATTAGTTTTTATTTTTATATTTATTTTCATTATTATAGAAATTGTAGTGCTGTAACTGAAATATGTTTATTACAGTTAGTTGCCAATGCAACATTTTTTAAATTGTTCAATTCAATTCACCTTTATTTCTAAAGCGCTTTTACAATGTGGATTGTCAAAGCAGCTTCACATAGAAAATTATAGTGAATTAAAACAGTGTCAGTCCAGTTTTCAGAGTTTAAGTTCAGTTCAGTTTAGCTCAGTTCAGTGTGGTTTAATAATCACTACTGAGAGTCCAAACACTGAAGAGCAAATCTATCGATGCGCAGCTCTACAAGTGCCGAACCATGCAAGTCAGTGGCGACTGCGGCGAGGAAAAAACTTCACCAATTGGCGAAAGTGAAGAATTAAAAAACCTCGAGAGAAACCAGGCTCAGTTGAGCACGACCATTTCTTCTATAGCCAAACGCAGTGGTGTAAAGTACTTGAGTAAATGGACTTCGTTACTTTACTTAAGTATTTTTTTGGCTACTTTGTACTTGTACTGAGTATCAAAAATATAAGCAACTTTTACTCTTTACTTGACTACATTTTTGATTGAATATATGTACTTTTTACTCCACTACATTTGAACAGATGCTTACCGTTACTCATTACATTGTGATTGTGCACGACAAGTCGGCATCTTTATCTATCACAGCTAATTTGTTGGGCGGATGAGGCGATATCACCATCTGCAGGGTGCTGAAGGTACCGTATGCTATTTATGAGCTAAATCATGTGAACGTGAATTAGCAGCTTGCCTAATACCAGTGTTTAATAGGCCTTTTTCACACTTCCTGGTTCCGGTAAGCGAAACAGCGTATCACAACATCCGGTTCCAATGCAACAGAGTAAGAAAGAATGGCAGAGTCGTCTCGTCGCTGTTATTGCAGCGTTCCCGGCTGCTCAAACTCAAAAAAACGTCACCCTTACCTCAGTTTCGACGATTTCCCGAAAGATGTAGGACAGAGGAAAATTATGGGTTAAGTTTATTAGACGGGATAAAGGTCCTTTGTTTCAAATTAAACGCGGGAGTAGGTTCGTGTGCAGTATGCACTTCAAAGCGGACGATATTTACACAACCACTGCAGCCAGTGATGAAGCCGAAGCTTGAATTTATATGTAGTTTACTAAGTTGAAAAATAACAGTGCTCCTTTTTGTTTAATTTTAATACAGAGAAAACATAATTAATCAATTGAAAAACTACTCAAAATAAAAATATTGCCTCCCTCTGATACTGAGAGATGAATCACATCAAAGTCAGCTCTGATTTTTTTTACTACGTTTTACTACTTTTTTTTTTTTTTGATAAATTGTTTGTGCCTTTTTTTGAACACTTGAGTTTGACTGAGACTTTTTGTTCTATTTTTTTAAATATATTTTGTTCTGCCATTTTGAAACATTAAGGTGTTAAATTTAATTTATGTATTAGGAAAATTAAACCTTTCTTAGTGTTCTTTGAGCCTACATTCAGTATGAGTAAAATACTTAAGTTCTTTTAAAATCGGATACTTTAATACTTTTACTCAAGTCTTATTGGAATTGGTGACTTGTAACTTGTAATGGAGTAATTTTTACAGTAAGGCATCTGTACTTTTACTCAAGTATGGTGTTCAGGTACTCTTTACACCTCTGGCCAAACGTCTTGTGCAGAGGTGCAGTCTGTTCTTACAATTATTTAATGAATTATTTATATATTTTTTCATCTTTCAGTAATCAAATTTGTTTTATAACTATTATTTAACAACAATGTATTTGAATTTACAAATAAAACATTAATCGGGAGGAAATATAAATAAATAATGAAAAATATTTAGCAAAATATCATTATAGTATTTTTTAAAATACGCTGTTGTGTTTTGCTCTTAAAAGCACACTTTTTTTCATAAGAATATCCAAAAAAACACTAAAGCAGTGTTACATATTTTGCTGATATATGCTTATTTAAATTATGCCAAATATTTCAAAGAATGTGCAAATCCAGATAAACAAGCAATTTTAACTAGTGACATGGATAATACATTTTGAATACGTTAGATCATCCATGAACATGATTTCTGAAAGAGTCCTGTAGCATGTAGCTAATGCCGAGTTCAGACTGCACGATTTTCAAAGTAGTCGCATCACGGATGTTTTCACACTGCATGACTATCTGGGGTAGCGTTATGTCGGTCAGTGCAAAATCGGCGACAGGGGGTTTCAAACTGCATGACTTTAGAATAGGAAGAATCGACAATAACTTTTTCTCATTCCACAAACTACATCTCTCACAACACACACGAGAAGTGACATGGAAACAACACAAGGTCACGTAGTATATATTTTTTATCAACTATATAATGAGAAAGAAGCCTTTAGTGGGGTAGAAAATGTACTTATTTTGTTCACCTGGCTTTTGAAGGGAATTAACAATTTCTCCGGCACTTTTTTCTTTTTTGACCCAGTTGTGGTATTGCTCAGACAACACGTCAAGGTGCTTCTGACAAATTTCTACTAGTTTTTCCTCCATTTTTGGGTCCAAATAGACTGAAAAGAAGCCCTTTTAACTTCTCCCTCATCCTCCCGCTGGCCTGCAGAAACCTATACTAGTGGATGCTGCTCTCTTATTGGCTGTAGGTAATCATCAATGTTATTTTCAATCAGAACACATTTCACACGGCATGATTTGAATCTGCGTCAGGTCTAGATATTTAGCATGCCAATGGGTGTCTGCGATTCATCTGCGATTCTCTCAGATCACATGTCTTTGATAGTTCATACTGTGTGGTTGTTATTCACGTGAACGAGCACCGATTTGCCTGTGATTTCTCAAAACCTGTCGGCGAGTCAAAATCGGGGCTAAAATCATGCAGTCTGAACTCGGCATAAGAAGACATCAAACTACACCTTTGTTTATTGTGAATATGCACCCTCTAGAGGTTAAAATTACATACTGTGCTCTTTATCTCCAGGTTATGTTTGTTCTAAACATTGCTTTTAACCCTGGGGAAAGGAACATTCTGCACTTGTGATAGCAGTTGAGTTAGCACCGCATTTCCTGTGTTAACTCTGAAATAATGTGAAATGATGCAGTGTTAAAATGTCAAGTTTAGAAGCTTAGCGATCAACAGCCAATTGTACGCTCCATATTCTCATGCCTTGGACAGTTGTTTAGTATATGAAGGGAAAGACATATAGTGATGGAAAGCGTCAACTAAAGTATTTTTGGTCACACTTTATTTTGAATTTATTGAATTTAAGCTACATTGCATCTACATGCCAACCAATTCTCATTAGATTATACAATAAGTAGACTGTTAGGTTGGGGGGTTAGGGTTGGTGTAAGTTGACATGTACTTGCAAAGTTTCTTATAGTCAGTTAAATGTCTGCTGAAGGAGCAGTATCAACAGATGTTAAGCAGACAGTCTACTAATACTCAAATGGACCTTCAAAATAAAGTGTTACCGTATTTTTTTTTTCTTACCTTTATGGTCTGGAAACTTGATAGTATAATAATCTGCAGTATATAATAGGGCTGCATGATATTGGACAAATCTGAAATTACGATATTTTGTTTTTCTGCAATATATATATTGCGATTTCACCAGATGACTCGAGTAGCTCTTTTTGGAAAAAAAATCTTGAATTTAGATAGATTGGGGTGATTTTGGGTATGAATCAAGTATAAAAAATAATTATCAAATTGCTAGTAAGAATAATTACAACAGAGCAAAGAAAACAAGTCAAATAAACAGTGCTTTATGGTTTTACAGAGAGTCAAGAACAGAAATTGAATAGTGAAGTGTAAATAACACTGTTTCCCAGTGATGGGATGCATCTAGAAGGGCATCCGCTGCGTAAAACCGGTCGGTGGATCAACTGGTATTGGGCTGCACAAGAAATCCTTAATTATTTCCGTTTTATTTATTATCTGAGTCTGAACGATCTTTTATTTTGAAAAATCTTTCATTTTGAAAAATGACAGTTTTCTCACTTGAGCGCCCAAATTTAACCCACAAGCAGTAAAATGAGTAAGAAACAGACGTCTTTGGAAAGTTTCTTGGCTAAGGGGAAAAGGCCCAGTGAACGACCCACGAACTGCCAAGGAATGGATCCACAACCTATTTGTCAACAAATCAGGTGAATCCACCATGGCTGTGGAAGAAGATCAACTGGAGATTGCAAATGACGGTGGCCTTTTAGGGGCCGTTCGCTAACCGCATCTTTTCTAGAGTTTGCACAAGTTCGTTGTTTCCAAAAGAGGTGCGCGGCTTACACGTACAAGCGGCGTGACACTCTCAGACAAACACAGAACACACAAACACTGCAGTGCTTTGTAATTTACATAAATAAAACTTGTTCAGAGTGACAGCAATGTTTTGTCAGCTTGTCATCTCCGAGTTGATGGTCGCCTATCAACCTACAATCTACGAAGCACCACTCATGTATTCTCAATTGTTGTTGCTGATCAACTATAATCCCTCAAAATTGCATATCCTGCGATTTGACTGTTGTGGACACACACATTGCAAAATTGATGCTGAAACAGTATATTGTGCAGCCCTTGTATATAATATAAAGCTTTACTTCCATGGTGTTTAATTCAGTCAGAATGACCTAGGTTTAAATATTTCACTTGCAGAAATCATTTATAAACTTACTTTTATAGTCCAATAGTTCAGTCAAAGGCACCACAAAAATGCAAATTAATACATTAACCCAGACTTTATGAAAGTACAGTGTGAAACGTCAACATATGAATAATTTTTATACCTGAGTAAAGCAGTGTGAAACGTGATGCAGCATAACCCAGAATTTCATTTACCTTAACATTTCTGTTGCAGAAATCACATGTAAACTTACTTTTACACAGTTCAATCAACTAAAGTTTTATTGCATTTCTAACTATATCTTGCTTGTGATTTCATCCCCAGACTGTGCGCCATGGCTTCCCCTATCAGCCCTCCTCTATGGCATTCGACCCCGTCCAGAAAATCCTCGCCATCGGGACACAGAGCGGAGCTTTACGATTGTATCCTTTTCATTGACGGAAATGAAATAGCATGTGTGGTCTGTTTCAGGTTCGCGGTGAAGCTGTCAGTAAGTATTTAGTTTCTTTATCAATCGTGTTATCAGGTTACCATTGTTGCATTTACAGATCGTCTTTGTCAAGCTCATGACAAATTCATTGGGACATGAACGATCCATTGTTCGTTTTCCCTTTCTGAAATGTGACTACATTATGCTGTAACACAATATAACAAGCTCCGTCTGCTTGCGATGCCAGTATTGTGCTTAAGTGAGTTCATCCGCTGTCATGGCTTGTCAGTCAGATGCGTCATAAGTCTTTTATAAAAGGCTGTTTATTGTTACTGGATTGGGATTTGGGATCAGTAAGGCACATTGCATTAGTTCAGTGACTCTCTCATCACAACACTAGTACATAAATTCAGCCCTTAATTATGCTGAACGAGTCACTAAGGTCTATTCCCACCGCGGAGACAGCAGCACTTCCTGTCTAATCAAAATCTCCTTTTCACACTTTGTATTCAAATAGATGGCCTTTGATTTTGAAATGGATATCCACGTTGGCCGATTCGTTCGTACACACAGAGGCATGACATTACTTTTCACAGCGAGTGCGGCTCTAATTGAAAATATTTCTTCCGCCGTCACTACGGGATAATTTGCTGTCAGTCAGATAGGAAGGACAGCTCGCTTGACACCACCCTTTGTCAGATATTAGTGGAAGTTGATGCATTCGGAGAACAGCCTCTTTAGAAATGGATCGTCTTTGCTCTGTGTTACTTAGCCTCTTTGAGCGACTGTGATCAGATAAATGTCGGCTGCCGTGAGATGAGGGCAAATGAAAATCTCCCTAAGAGACTCCAAATTGTGATTAGTGCAACCTTCTTTTCATTCTTTCTTTCTTTCTTTCTTTATTTCCTCAGCTGTCGGCATTGTAAGGAATCTCAATATTCAGCTGAATGGCTTTGTGCGAATGATCTTGATTTTGTGAATGACTTTAGTCACTGTTATGTCATACTGAGCTACAGAGCATCTGAGGTCTGATCTGCTGAGTTGGTTGACAGATCTTGGTGACTGGTTTTTGGATATGATGATAGCACTAGTGGTATGTTTCTTATCTCATGGTGTTTTGTAAATCCAATGAATATTTTTTGTTCAGTGTGCCTCAGTGAATCAAATTGATATATTGATATATATTTACTGATTTGCTCATCAGTGTTTAAACTTACAGTAGTGAAATTTAAAACGCACTGAACTGAACTGAACTAAACTGAACTCTGAAGTCTGGACTTTACTAGATCTTCTATGTTAAGCTGCTTTGACTCAATCTACATTGTAAAAGCGCTATATAAATAAACAAGAATTGAATTAAATTGATATATTTAATTAAATTATCAATAAGTTTCCAGTGTTTTGAAGGGATATTGATTGGCTCTTTCAGCAGTTGAGACGTTCTCAATGACATTTTTTGATATAAAACAAACAGTGACTAGTTTGCATTCCTGCACCAGTAAATGGATGACCATGAAAGACAAAATTTTTAAATAATTTTTCTGTTTAACTTCCATGTCCAAGCAAGTCGTCACGTTAGAATTACAAGGTTCTATCTGACATTTTTGTCAAAATTGAGTTATTGACATATTCTTATTAATTGACAACTTATTTACATTATGGCATGTTTTTTTTATAAGCTGTTTACATTTTAAGACTTTTTATTTAAAAAAACAAATGTTGCACACATACTGTTTGCTATGGAATGCAAAAACTTTGAAGCTCAATATTTCAAAATCATTCAGAATGCAGATAGAACCTTATAATTTCAAGGTGACGAAGTGTGTAATAAAATACAAACTATACAGCTAGTTTTACATTACTTTTAGGCTACATGTTGATAAACTCAGTAGTAAAAGATCAAAAGAAAAAGTTTTTTTTTATAAGCTGTTTACATTTTAAGACTTTTTATTTAAAAAAACAAATGTTGCACACATACTGTTTGCTATGGAATGCAAAAACTTTGAAGCTCAATATTTCAAAATCATTCAGAATGCAGATAGAACCTTATAATTTCAAGGTGACGAAGTGTGTAATAAAATACAAACTATACAGCTAGTTTTACATTACTTTTAGGCTACATGTTGATAAACTCAGTAGTAAAAGATCAAAAGAAAATCGGCAGACTGCCACTTTAGCTTTCAAAAATCCTTTAATATCACTCACAACGTTTCGACCTGCATGGTCTTCAAAAAAATACAAATGGGAGTACTCAAGAAATACCTGCAATCAATTACCAAAATCAGCCAACAAGCCAGTAAACAGGCACATATACTGTACATACAACAATATACTGTACATATGACAATATGAGATACATACATGCATACCATTACAAAAAAGATTTAAAATACAAATCCAAATTTTAACTTCCTCGGAGACAGAGTATTCAGTGTATAAATATAGTGCATCACACCTGCAAATATTTAACTACACTATATTTACCTGCGCTATATATACAGTATGTATCTCATATTGTCATATGTATATTGTTGTATGTATATGTTCCTGTTTACCGGCTTGTTGGCTGATTGTGGTGATTGATTGCAGGTGTGAGGTGTAGAGCTGTTTCACTATTTCTTGAGTACTCCCATTTGTATTTTTTTACCTGATGAAGACCATGTAGGTCGAAACGTTGTGAGTGCTATTAAAGGACTTTTGAGAGCTAAAGTGACAGTGTGCCCATTTTCTTTTGATATTTTGCTACTGAGTTTATTTTTGATCGAGCACCTGCCTTCGAGATTTTTAGATGTGCGCACATTTCTACTTTTTGTTTACATGTTGATAAAAACAACAATAAAATGATTTGTGTACACTTGTCACGATGTCTATTGGTGCTCTAGATCTGGAGATTCAGTCTGCTGAATATTTTCCTGCATAGACTTGATTGGCGTGATTATGCACTCACAATGGTATGAACCATTATAGGGGTGGTCAAATGTATATTTAAATGATCTATAATTTTGACTGGTAACATTATTCAAGGCGTCACGGTGGCGCAGTGGGTAGACCGATCGCCCCACAAGTCCAAAGATATGCGCTGTAGGTGAACTGGGTAAGCTAAAGTTGTGCGTAGTGTATGTGTTTAAATGAGTGTGTATGAATTTTTCCCAGTGATGGGTTGCAGCAGGAAGGGCATCTGCTGCGTAAAACATATGCTGGGTAAGTTGGCGGTTCATTCCGCTGTGGCGACCCCAGATTAATAAAGGGACTAAGCCGAAAAGAAAATGAATGAATGAATGAACATTATTTAAGATATCAGTTGGGTGTCACGGTGGTGCTGTGGGTAGCACGATCGCCTCACAGCAAGAACGTCGCTGGTTCGAGCCTCGGCTGGGTCAGTTGGCGTTTCTGTGTTGAGTTTGCATGTTCTCCCTGTGTTCATGTGGGTTTCCTCTGGGTCCTCCGGTTTCCCCCACATGTCCAAAGGCATGTGGTATAGGTGAATTGGGTAAGCCAAATTGACCATAGTGTATGTGTGTGGGTGTGAATGAGTCTGTATGGATGTTTCCTAGTGATGGGTTACAGCTGGAAGGGCATCCGCTGCGTAAAACATATGCTGGATAAGTTGGCAGTTCATTCCGCTGTGGCGACCCCTGATTAATAATATAGGGACTAAGTCAAAAAGAAAATGAATAAATGAAGATAAATATCAGAGAAACTATAAATTAATTAATTAGTTATTTAAAGGGCTGACTCCCATACATCTTGTTTTGACATCATTCAGTGAGGGATCAAGTGTTAATTAGGGGGATCACGCCCCCCAAACCCCTCTGTGATGCGTACCCTGGATGTACCATTGTAATTGTAAATTGTTATGTGCTTGGACAGATGGTGAATTGATAGTGATTGACTTCTGAAATGTCAAGCAACTACTATTTAAGCTTTTTGGGTTAGTCAGTTTATTTGGAAGGCATTTTTGTTTAGCAAATATGCATTAAATTGATCAAAAGTTACAGAAAAGACATTCTAGAAACCTCTTTTATTTCAGATAACTTCCACAGTATCCACAATTAGGCATTGTTTCCTATTATTAGCATCAAATAGTATTAGCCGCAGATCACAGTGATTTCTGCAGTATCGTGTGACACTGAAGACTGGAGTAATGGCTGCTTAAAATTCAGCTTTGTCATCACAGGGCAAAAGTATATTTTAAAAGAACAGCTCAAAATGAAATACATATCTGCAAATAATATTAGTTTGAGTTGGTTATAATAATGGCAGCACGGTGGCTCATTGGTTAGCAATGTTGCCTCACAGCAAGAAGGCTGCTGGTTCAAGTCCTGGCTGGACCAGTTGGCATTTCTGTGTGGAGTTTGCCTGTTCTCCCTGTGTTCATGTGGGTTTCCCCCGGGTGCTGCGTTTTTCCCCACAATCCAAAGACATGCGCTATAGGTGAATTGGATGAAATAAATTGACCATAGTGTATGAGTGTGAATGTGAGAGTGTATGTGTGTTTCCCAGTACTGTGTTGCAACCGGAAGGGCATCCGCCACGTAAAACATATGCCAAAATAGTTGGCAGTTCAATCCACTGTGGCGACCCCTGACAAATAAAGGGACTAAGCTGAAGGAAAATGAATGGTTATATTAACGTGTATTAGAAAAATGTGATTATACTGTAGAGGTATTTCTTTATTCACGGTCTTTATATTTTTTAATTTAATGAAATGATACAAAACATATATTATTATTCTTATTAATCATAATATTGATAATAATAATGTTTTGTTTGTTTTTTTTGGCTTTTTTTTAGCAATAAGTACAAACTCATCACATCTGAAGAAGCGATAGGGGCTTAGGAGAAAATCACCATGTAAAAAATGTGTAAAAAGCAAACAAATAATAGTGCACACCATCAATACTTGCTCAATAATTAATTATGTGTAACCGGTTGCACATACTAAATTATTAAACAAGTATTCATAGTGTGTTGGATTATTTGTTTGTCATTTCTAAATATAAAATAATGAATTGGGCGGCACTGTGGTTCAGTGGTTAGCACTGTCGCCTTACAGCAAGAAAATCACTGGTTCGAGTGCCCCGTGGGCCAGTTGGCATTTCTGTGTGGAGTTTGCATGTTCTCTCCGTGTTCGCGTGGGTTTTTTCTCCGGGTGCTTTTGTTTCCCCCATAGTCCAAAGACATGCGACAAACCTGTAGATAAATTGAATGAACTAAATTGGTCGTAATGTATGTCAGTGAATGAGTGTGTATGGGTGTTTCCCAGTACTGTGTTGCGGCTGGAAGAGAATCCGCTGTGTAAAACATATGCTGGATAAGTTGGCAGTTCATTCCGCTGTGGTGACCTCTGATGAATAAATGGACTAAGCCAAGGGAAATGAATGAATTATCGAATAAATGGCTAATAAAAAAAATTATATTCATGGCTGGTAAATTTTCGCTGGTCTCTAAAACATTCCCTGGTGTGGCACAATAATACCTTTAGGCCTTATGAATACCTACTGTATGAATGCTAATGAGATCGTATTGATATATCTAACTTATGTCACATTGTGTGTGTCGCTGTGGGCTGTGCAGTGCTGTGCAGATCTGTTTTAGAGTTGTGTAAACTTTTCCCCCAGTTGACAATGACAGAAAGTGGCAGTTCAAGAGCCCAGAATGGCAGAATCCTGGCAAAATCATCCAAAGGATTAGAGCAGTGGGAGAGAGGGGAGAGTCTTCATTCTCGGGCCAGCGGGCAAATGCGCTACGATCCCAAAAGCGTTCTGCTTCCCACAACTCCCGTCAGACCGCAGAACGCCTCTACCCAAAGTGACACGACAGCCAGATGATAAAAACAAAAGACCAGAGACACCGAGAGATAAGATACACTTCAAGCTTTCGCACTGAAGGTGAAGTGTGTAATTTTTGTGCCACCAAACTAAACACTCATCCATTGGTTGGACAAACAAATAGTCCCACCTCCAAACTCACTACATTGGCCGAGCCGTTTTTTTGTTTTTGCTGTATTAAAATTACACAGTTCTATGAAAAAACTGTGCATTGTTCTCGGTGGACTGCCATGTGAATAATTAATTTGCGGGTGGTGAATTGGTGGTTATTATGTAGCAGACACTTTTGGGTGGTCTCTGTCTTTTGCGAATTGCTTTTTCAAGCACAGAGGGGGGAGCGAATGGCAGACTCATAACTCAGCTAGCCTCGTGGGCCCCCAAGACTGTGCGGTTTGCACGCAGATCTATTGATCAAGCTCTCTGACTCACACACACACACACACACACACACATGCACAAAGTGGTGTGATGACCTCATGGTAAAGCAGATACATTTTAAATAGTCTCCCGAGCATTTGCACTTCCTCGGCTGCAGTAGAGCGCTTGTGAAGATTGTTGGCTGCTATGAACAAATATGTCTCCAACACTGATTGCTGACAGTCATAATCACTGTAATTTAGAATATAACCCACTATAAGTCTGATCATTTTTATTCACAATGATCGTCTCTTCAGATTTAATGAAGGGTATTTATTACTAAAGAAGACGCATGTCACAGTGATCAAGCCTCATCCCTATTATGGGTTGCAGATTGTTGAAGAGATCATGTTCAGGGCTTGTAATGAACACATTCATTCAGTTTCCTTCGGCTTAGTCCCTTTATTCATCAGGCGTCGCCACAGCGTAATGAACTGCCAACTTATCCAGCATATGTTTTACACAGCGGATGCCCTTCCAGCTGCAACCCAGTACTGGGAAACACCCATTCACTCTCATATGCACACACTCATACACTTTGGCCAATTTAGTTTATTCAATTCACCTATAGCATATGGGGAAACAGGAGCACCCGGAGAAAACCCACACGAACACTGGGAGAGCATGCTAACTCCACACACAAACGTCTACTGGTCCAGCCGGGACTCGAACCAGTGACCTTCTTGCTGTAAGATGACAGTCTAACCACTGAGTCACCTTGTCGCCCACTATAATGAACACATTTTGGATAAAATGTCACATGGAGAAATGAAGGCCATGTCTGAAACCCTACAGTCTCGCCAACTAATAAGACAGTGTTTTTTTTGAGGATGTCTGATCATAACATCTAACAATGTAGAATACATTTATAGAGATAACTTTGAAAATGTTTAAAGGCTACAACACATATTTCTCTGTAGTATTATGAATACATTTATTTACTCCTGTTGACCATTTCTTCACACACACTAATATTAAATAGCTTTTTTATTGTCTTACTGTATCTTGTTTGCTTTCACAAACTCATCAGCCTTTCTTCAGTGATTTTAGCGGACAGTGTCAGTGTTTATTTACTCCTGTCGACTATTTCTTCACACACATATTATTATGTTATTGTTTTTTTTTTTACCAAATGCCACTGGAGCATGATTGTACATTGTCATGTCTGTAAAGGACACACATATGCTATGCTTTCTTCAGAAACCAACCAGATATTGAAATTAGGTAGGATGCTTTGCGGATCACTGTATATCTTATAAGCCCATATTTAAAAGGTAAACAACTGCATATATTAAAACAAGAAATATTTATAAAGTCACTATATTTGCGGGATATAAATTCACAATTCTATTATTTAATTAGCCGTTTTTTGAAGAAATAGATATTTTATGTAGTGAGAATGCATTAGAGACCTTTACTTTTACATTATTATAACATATTTCAGAGTAATTTGATTCGTTTGAACTTTGTTTTCATCAAATAATGCAGAAAAAAGTTTTAAATTGTGTTTAAATATTTCAAATGCACGAATATTGAGTGAATGTATTAAACTTTTTTTTAAAAATTATTATTAAGCAGCAAATCCGCATATTAAAATAATTTCTGAATGACCATGTGACATTAAACCCCGGAGTAATGATGCAAAAAATGTTTATATGTTGCTGAAAAAAAAAATCAAGATTATTAAACTAATAATAGTGCAGAATTGAAGCTGTATGTTTGATCAAATAAATACAGTCTTTCTGAAAATAAGAGTTTTAAGTAAATAAAAAATAATAAGAATATACACTCACCGGCCACTTTATAAGGTATTACTAGTACCGGGTTGTACCCCCTTTTGAAGTCAGAACTGCCTTAATCCTTGTGGCATAGATTCAACAAGGTACTGGAAATATTCCTCAGAAATATTGGTCCATATTGACATGATAGCATCACACAATTGCTGCAGATTTGTTGGCTGCATATCCATGATGCGAATCTCCCATCCCACCACATCCCAAAGGTGCTCTATTGGGTTGAGTTCTGGTAACTGTGGAGGCCATTTGAGTACAATGAACTCATTGTCATGTTCAAGAAACCAGTCTGAGATGATTCAAGCTTTATGACATGGCGCGTCATCCTGCTAAAACTAGCCATCAGAAGATGGGTACACTGTGGTCATAAAGGGATGGACATGGTCAGCAACAATACTCCTATGGAGTCAGAGAAATCTCAAAAGAAATTCACGCAAAAGACACGATGTACACATGCGTAGCCAAATTCACGTGCATAAAACTAAATTCACGTGCGTAAAATATTTATTTATATTCACAAAAACAATTCACGTGCTCAAAATAAAAATACATATTCATAAAATACGTTTCACAAATGCAAAACCCCATTTGCAAGTGTATAAGAGTGTACAAAAACTTTTGAATGTTTAAAACTTGCGAGTTCATCCTGAATGAGAATGTGCAAATCCTCTTTCACGTACGACTCCCCCTGGATAAGTGTGTGTGTATTTTTGAGACTGTCCTGCCAGAAGCAAGCAACTCGTAACCTTTCAGCCAATCAGATGAGAGCTGTATTCAATATCACCCACTCTGCGCTCCTTTTGCGCAGACGGTTTCTCTCCAGCATGGCGAACGGAGAAAAAGATGCGCAGGATTCAACCCAGAACTATTAAATCCCCTGACTATCATTGACTAAAAACTTAATTTACATTATATCTAATGAAAGTAAACTGGCTGTTGTTGTGCTTTAGTAATATCTAGAAGATAAATATAATATTAATACTTTTCGGGATCTTTTTCAACACAAATCGGAGGCTCTCGGATCATTTCAAACATGTCTGATGCTGTTCATGATTTTAAATCGGGCTGATCACTGCTCTGATAACCTTCCCTCCAACATACAGCCGCATCACCAAAGAGAAGACCTGAGGAGAGTCGCGTCAGTTTTAATAAATTCAGTTGGAAGGTGTTTTTAACTGCAGTCACGCCATCTGCGGTTCCGAGAGAGAGAGAGGGTCACGCTATCTGTGCTTCAAATTGCAGTGCGCGTCTACTCGGTGTTGCGCGGTAGATTAAAGACGCGTGTGTTTAATGCGCTGCAGTTTTAATCTTTTTTCACTTTTATTCGCGTATGAATTCAAATGAGAGATAGTCATAAATGGTCACTTTTATTTATGTTTGGATATATAAAAATCATGACTTTGCATGTAGGCTATGCTATTTTTCCTTTGTTTTGCTGTAATTGTGTTTTATTTGCGACTTTAACAACAAAATTAATAGCATTTAAAAGTCATTACCCGGCTGTCATAACTATTCACATTCGTTTTCATATTTACAACCTACTATTTAGGTGTTTACTGTACTATTATGATTGTTTTATTGGTTGATTTGTGTTTTTCGGTAAATATTTTCCCTTTTTCATGTGGAATGTTGCTAAATATTTTTTTAAAATGTTGTTGTACAATTGTTATGTTACCACTGTGCTTACTTTTCATATCATATTACTGTTTCATATTTGAATAGCACGCTAAAATCATGAAAAACACGGTGTTTTTTACTGAAGAGTCATATTAGAAAAATCATAAAAAAAATAAAATCAAATTGTTTTCTGCCAACTCCACCAGATTATTGTTCTAATATGACCGTATAGTAAAAAAAAACACTGTATTTTCCATGATTTTGGCGTGCTATAATTAAAATCTAAAAACAGTATATGATATGAAAAGTGAGCACAGTGGTACATTAGGACATGTAGAACAATATTCTGGTAGAGTTGGCAGAAAACAATTTGATTTGATTTTTTTATGATTGTTCTAATATGACTCTGAAGCCTGCGCATCTCTTTCTCCGTTCGCCGTGCTGAAGAGAAACCGTTTGCGCAAAAGGAGCGCAGAGTGGGTGATATTGAATACAGCTCTCATCTGATTGGCTGAAAGGTTACGAGTTGCTTGCTTCTGGCAGGACAGTCTCAAAAATACACACACACTTATCCAGGGGGAGTCGTACGTGAAAGAGGATTTGCACATTCTCATTCAGGATGAACTCGCAAGTTTTAAACATTCAAAAGTTTTTGTACACTCTTATACACTTGCAAATGGGGTTTTGCATTTGTGAAACGTATTTTATGAATATGTATTTTTATTTTGAGCACGTGAATTGTTTTTGTGAATATAAATAAATATTTTACGCACGTGAATTTAGTTTTATGCACGTGAATTTGGCTACGCATGTGTACATCGTGTCTTTTGCGTGAATTTCTTTTGAGATTTCTCTGACTCCATAATACTCAGGTAGGCTGTGGCTTTGACAAGATGCTCAATTGGTACTAATGGGGCCAAAGTGTGCCAAGAAAATATCCCCCCACACCATTAAACCACCACCACCAGCCTGAACCATTAATACAAGACAGGATTGATCCATGCTTTCATGTTGTTGATGCCAAATTCTGACCCTACCATCCGAATGTCGCAGCAAAAATCAAGACTCATCAAACCAGGCAATGTTTTTCCAATCTTCTATTCTCCAGTTTTGGTGAGCCTGTGTGAATTGTAGCTTCAGTTTCCTGTTCTTACCTGACAGGAGTGTCACTCGGTGTGGTCTTCTGCTGCTGTAGCCCATCCGCCTCAAGGTTGGACGTGTTGTGTATTCAGAGATGCTCTTCTGCATACCTCAGTTGTAACGAGTGGTTATTTGAGTTACTATTGCCTTTCTATCAGCTCAAACCAGTCTGACCATTCTCCTCTGACATCTGGCATCAACAAGGCATTAGCGCCCACAGAACTGCCGCTCACTGGATATTTTCTCTTTTTCGGACAATTCTCTGTAAACCCTAGAGATAGTTGTGCCAGAAAATCCCAGTAGATCAGTAGTTTCTGAAATGCTCAGACCAGCCCGTCAGACACCAACAACCATGTTACGTCACTTAAATCCTTTCTTTCCCATTCTGATGCTCGGTTTGAGCTGCAGCAGATCGTCTTGACCATGTCTACATGCCTAAATGCATTGAGTTGCTGCCATGTGATTGGCTGATTAGAAATTTGCTTTAACGAGCAGTTGGACAGGTGTACCTAATAAAGTAGCCGGTGAGTGTATAAAACCACAGTTACCAAAATTAAAGTATCACGAACCTTAAAAAATGACTTCCGAAATAGTATTTTACCACTAACCAGTGTCCACTGGAGTAACACACATTATCTCCCTCTACACATCAGCGTCAAAGGTACTGTGCATCATCCTGCCCCTTAAAACCAATATTAATGATGCTACACTGTGAGACTACACCAAGTGAGACTGGTGAAATGTTCCCCATGCTATAATTCTGCATGCAAAATGAAATATACTGGCTGCGACATGGCTGTGGTGCTTATTTAAGTGTGTTAGTGCTTGTGACTTGTTTTGCTTTGTGTGTCAGGCATGTAGAGCTGAACCTAGCGCACACACACACACACACACACACACACACACACACACACACACACACACACACACACACACACACACACACACACACACACACACACACACACACACACACACACACACACACACACACACAGACATTGCCTGAGGATGCCTATGCCACTTCTTATGTAATCCACAGGAGCAATGCTCATCATCTGGAGAGCTTGGCAGCAGTGTGTGTGTGTGTGTGTGTGTGTGCTGTGATCGGCTCAAGCAAAGGAGTTTAAGTCCATCCTCTTTGCCATAATGGCACAGCAGCAGTCGTATATGATTGAGTGTGTGTGACTGTATAACTTACTGTACTCCGTAGTTGCAACAAAGGTCGCTAAATTAGAATTGAACACATCTGATTAGATTTACTCTGCCCTTGGACCTTCTATACCTGCATGACATCTAGAATTCAGGAATTTTCAATGTGCAAAATAGATAAAAATTAAGTTCGAAATGCGCAAATATATTTTCAAAACTGGCCGGTGAGTAGATGTTTGAACAATAATTATGATTATTGCTGCAAAATTGTGTGAAAGTTGAGAGCTTGCTAATGCTAACCAGATACTAGGAGACAGGAATCCTAACATCTAGAAAGAGTTGAAGTGGTCTGAGCTGAGATGGAGAAGTGAATGCCGAGATCTTGAAATGCTTTTGTTAAAGTTTTTGACTTTGTAAATTGTCTTAATGCACCACGCATATCCAGAGACACACATTCCTGTTTTGACAGTAATTGTCTTGGAATTTATTGTTGAAGGCAGTGAATTTGTCGGCTGTGTTTTAAATGGGATGCATTTAGTGACGCAAAAGGGGTTTTAGTATGTCGACAGTAACAGTTACCTTGAGATGCTGTCAGCATGTTAAAACCTTCACCAAGAACTAGCATCTTTTGAATGGTGCACTTTAAAGAGCACCTACTGCTATTTATACTTATAATTATATAACTTTTGGAACACTAGTATTTGCACCTGTTAAAAATGGTTTCAAGTCAGTTATTTCTGTCTTAAACATTAGACATATTACACAGGTGGATCAACCATAACATTGGTACGCCATAATTGGTCATCACCAATACTGTTAGCTTAGGGCATTTCTATCCATCCTTCTATTCATCCGTCCATCCATCCATCCGTCCATCCATCCATCCATCCATTCACCCATCCATGAACCCACCCATCCATCCATCCATCCATCCAAGAATGAAAAGAATGTGTAATATAAAACCCCAAATCAGTAAAAGTGGGGACAGTATGGACAATGCAAAATAAAAAAGAAAGTAGTGATTTCTAAATTTATTTTGACTTGTATTTCATTGGAGCCAATAAAACAAACATTATTTAATGTGTTCCTCCGTGATTACTCGTATTTCAATTTTGGTTCTTGCAACACATTTCAAAAAAGTGTTAACAGTAAAGCACTAGCACATTGTAATGTTGCCATTCCTTTTCACAACACTTAAAAGACGTTTAGGGACTGAAGACACTAAGCGATTAAGTGTTTCAGGTGTTATTTTGTCACGTTTTTCTTAAGGTGGGCAACAGTATGGGGTCTACGTTGTCGCATTTTGCTCTTCAAAATGCACCACACATTCTCTATTGGAGACAGGTCAGGACTGCAGGCAGGCCAGTCAATTAACTGTATCCTCTTCCTTTGCAGCCAGGACTTTGTAATGTGTGCAGAGTGTGGTTTTGCATTGTCTTGTTGAAATATGCATGGGAGGTAGTTCAGCTTAGGCTTGCACCCTTGTCCTTTCAGATTCCGTGAATCGTTTAATGATATTATGCGCTGTTGAAGGTGAAATATCCAAATGTCTTCCTATCTTTCTTTAAAGGAACATTGTTTTTAAACATTTCAATCATTTTCTCACATATTTATTGGCAATTTGGTGATCCTCTGCCCATCTTTGCTCCTAAAGAACTAGACCTTCCTTGGATGTTGCTTTTGTACCAAGTCATACAATAATTACAATCACCTGTTGACATCACCTGCTTTAAATTACATCATTATTTAACCAATTTACCTGATTACTAGCCCTAAATTGCTCCTTTCCCAACTTTTTTGGAATGTGTTGCAGGTCTGAATGACAGGAAAGGATGTGTATTTACAAATGAAATGAAGTTGACCAGACAAAACATAAAAAATATTTTGTGTTCATATTGTCTGCAATAAAATACAAGGCAAAGTAAATTTGAAAATCACTTCTTTCTTTTTTTATTTGCAACTTTTTCTGATTTGGGGTTGTACGTAGCTTTTTTAATCTTACCTTGTTTGCTCTCACAAACTCATCAGCCCTTCTTCAGTGATTTTAGGGGACAGTGTGCTGGCTTTGCATTGTTTCAGGACATTGTTTTGAGTTGACTTCTCTAGCCCAACCTAATTAAACCCTCACTCAGCTTTCAAGGTCCTCACATCACTATAATGCTAGATCCGCATTAAAGCAGCATTTTTTTTTGCATCTCAACGTACCCTTTCTGCATTAGGTTCACTTCACCCCATCCTGGCCTAGGGATTTCAAGTCTATTAGCTCTGTTTTATGCTAACCTCTTCAAAAAGTGTTACGACAATACTTGCACTTTTCATTTTCCGTGCTGTAGAAACCGGATCGGGCCATCTTAAATGCTTTTCTTTTATTGAACTCATCTAATAAGCACAGCCTAAATCACCGTCCTTTTTCCCCCTCGAGGCTTGCATAAGAAAACCTCATAACAACAGAGGCATGAAAAGGACTTGCGTGTGCCCGTACCTGATCGTCACAGAAATATGGTCTTTGTGACGTTTGCAAAAAGGCTATTAAATAATTTACAGTAAATTAACCTCCTGTTGGAGAGTCAGACAGCATGCAGGACAAGGAGCAGGCGGACACCCTCATGTAAGGGCACTTGTGAGTCACCACTTTGAAAGAAAGGCTAATGGAAAAGTTGCTAAAGGATTCAATATTGTCTTCACTTTTAAAAAACAATGACTTTGTTTTGCAATATCAGACACATTCGCTTTCTATTAAGTCAAAAAGGCAACAATAAAGAGCAAATTGCAGGGACTTGACACCAGTATAGCAAGATAAACAGTGCAGATCATTCACACAGACACTTTAACAATTGTTCTGAGCAAGAAAGAGCCTTTTTCTAAATTGTTAAAAAGCATAAAAATTAGGATTTAAATAAATGTTTATTGAAATTAAGTTTAGTGAGAATATCATTTATTAAATTTAATCAAATGTTTTTTTCCTACAATATTTCTGAACGCACTTATTAGGTTATATCCACAACAAGCGTATGCATTATATCCTGTGTGTTTTAGATGAAAACATAAAAAAATAAATAAATAAATAAAAATAAAAACCTTTGCAAGTGCATGTAAGCATAGTCTGTGACATGGCTAGTTTAAAAAGTGTGACGGACTTACACCATTTGTACACATGCCTGTGATTCGCTTATACCTAAATCACTAGGGTACATCTGAATGCAGTGATGGGTAGCCCTTTCTTCATTCAGCTACAGTCAACAATGACAATTCAATTTTTGTATATACATTTTAGCATTTCTTACTGCAGTGGTGCTATCGCCATTAATGTTTCACTTTACAAAATTTAAATACAACATATTTTTCATTTTTATCCAGTACTTGCAATAACTGCTTAACACATAATTAACCTGCTTCCACTGCAAACTTCATAGCCTAACCAGTGCATGTAGTCCTGTCTGTAGTTTTAGGCTACATTTACACGAATCTGATTAAGACAATAATATGATTAAAGTGTTTAGATGAGTTACTTTAATGATCCTGTTTTACAAGTTATAGCACATAGTTCGATTAACGTTGTTGCGTCACCGCGCTATTCCTCTGGAGTTGCATGTAATTTTGGGTGTTCATTTTTCATTTTGTGAAGTTTCACAAACTAATTTTGAGAGGAGCATGTGATATGATTGACCACAGCTGGTCTCTCATCTACAATCATTAGTTAGCCAATCATATTAATCCAAACTCACTATAAGTAGCCTAGCAAAAAATTACTCCCTTACCTTCGTTTTCCGAAGAAACCCCCCATCCACCCCTTCTCCCCCTTTCTTCCTTTACCACTGGGAGCTCTCGAGAACTACCTTATCTCGTACTCCCCGTACATGCTCAATCAACCAGGCAGGAGCCCTGGGCTCAGGGTTCTCTCCCGAGACAGCATGCCAAACCTGCTAACATTTGTCAAACAATATCTAAGTGTGAACTCTTGAATTGGCTTTAACTTCAGTTCAGCAGTTTCATTTTCATTCAGGAACATTTCATTCAATCCCCCTGTGACAAACTGAGGTATTGGATGCGAGTATGAATTAAGGACTGGTGGGAGAGTGTTGTTTTAATGAAATTTGATACCGCATGCCGAATGGGAGAAAAAAAAAACCTCCGTATTTTGCGGTGTATGTGTCTGTGGTCCTTTACTGACTCGATAGGTGCAGAGAATAGTGTCAAACAGTCGTTTGTGTATGAAATATCCTGTCGTAAGAACGGTGAAAAGTCAAAACATGACGGTAATAGTTTGATTGCGGTGTTTACATGTCTGTTCTGCACTTCAATAATGCGACTAAAATTGAATGTTTAGTTCGATTATGACCTTAATCGAACATTATGACATTAATTAAAAAACGCTGTTTACATGGTAGACTCTTAATCAGAGTATTATTGGATTATTGGTGTCCATGTAAATGTACTCATTGATGGAGACAAAAATGGAAACATTCTTTCCTTGTTTTCAAAAAACGTTTATATTATCATGACAACATTTTCAAAATTATCTGCATTTACACATTCTTGAAAAAGACCAAAAACAATGTATGCCAGGCCAGTATTTGGCACTGTCACATTGTTAGTAAACAGTAGCTGTATGGACGTTATGTGTATGTAGAATGTAAATGTGAAGTAAACCTCGCTAATTAAGCATTAGGAAACACTTGAGGAACAACAACACCAAATACTCTGCCATTCCAACCTGATTTCACCAAGTAGGACAAGTTCCTGGATTAACATATATGAAGATCCTGAAACAACATTCCAATCAGCCAATAAGAATTAAGGGATTCAGTGCGTTTACCGTTTCGGCTTACAGCTTCTACATGATTGTTATCCAACTATTATTCCCCTCTGATTTTGGGAATAATTTACAGTTGTGGTTGGGTTTAGGGGTATGGAATAGGTATGGATTACATTTCAGAAGAAAAATGATGTTCCAGGAACAACATAGATGTTAATCAAGGATCGTATTTGGCAAAATCATGACGTGCACTCTGCCATAGTGTGTTTGTGTGCGCGTAATCTTCACTCCCATAAAGGTACAGTGCACACTTGGGACATCTTCATTTTCAAAGCCTCTTGTTTGCGAGTGTTTACAATCACTGTGTATGTCGGCATATTCAAAAAGGTTATGTGTTTTCAGTCACGAAAGCAATGTTGTCGTGTCATGTAACCAAACTGGCATAAAAAGTTAGGCATTTTGACTGTAAATGGCCCCTTGGTTATCTTCACAGTATTGATCATGGATTCACTGTCAAGCAAAGAGATGTAATGAAATTCAAATGGTGTTTTATTTCTATTTAAATGTTCAAATATTCAACCATTTGTGCACACCTTTACGTCTGAGGTTCAGTTTTGCACCTTTCTTCCCTACGCCTTCTGTTTCTCTCCTTTCTGTCTTTCCCTCCTCCCCCCATCACTGCAGTGCATTTTTGTTTCTGTCTGTTCTAAGTGGTTGCTATGCAGTTTAGAAAGTGCGGTGCAGTTTATGGCCGAGACACACTCTTTCACAGTAAACTCGGCAGAATTGTTAGTTCCCGGTGCCTTTGAGGTCACCTGCCTGCGCTGTAATTACACACAAACGACAGAACATTGTGCTTCATTGACTCTTTGGCAAACGTGCGTCAAACTTATTCCCACCCTCAAATGCACTCAGCATTTCATTGTTGGTGCCATAGACAAGGAAGTGGCGTCCGTCAGTCAGTCAGTCACAACACACGCGATCACACACCCAGCTTACACTTCATCACGCTAACGAGGCTCCACCGAGCTGTCTGTCAGCTGATCTCTCTCGCCATCAAAGCCTGTCTTTGGCTCATTGATCTGTTTCATCACTTCAAAGAGGCTTCCAGTCCCAGAGCAAACCCCCTCCTTCATCAACCCTTCCTCTTCCCGTTCACCCCTCCATCAGTCTACGCTACTCCGTCCTCTTCAGCTGAGCTTATTCTCTGTCAGACACGGCACACACACACACACACACGTTTGCTTTGATTAGGTGTTTTTTGTCGGGATCACAGACAGTGTGTAAGTGGAACACGTTCTTGCTTATCGGGATCATGTTTACATACCTTGGGAAAGTGATTTGAAATGTTGGTTCTATCCGAGAATGTAAAAATGTGTTTTAATTTTAATGCAGTGGAATTGTGTTATTGTTGTTCTGAATTTAATGTTAATCATGTTAAGCAGTTGACTGTTAACGTTAAAATGAATGGTTTGCTAAATTTCACCCAGTTTGCTAAAAATAATATTGGTTTTTGAAAGTAAAAGCATGAATTACTTTTGCATTGCAACATAATATTTAAAACTTTTAATGCATTTTAAAAAATTGTAATGCAACATAATCTTTACTGTCTTAAAATTAAAGGTTTAAGACTTTCTTGAGTACTTTTTTTTTGAGATTTTAACATATTTGTGTGTGTTGAGCATCATTTAAAGACAATGTTAGCACCTGTTAGCTTTTATTGTGAGAAAAACTAGATCATTTGGAGCTTTTGTCAGCTAATTTCATCTTCCCGGTTTAAAATCATTATTGGGATCAAAATCCATGACGTAGTGCGCACCTGCTAGTGGAGTGATGACACATCGGTTTCTTTATGTTATTCACAGACTTAGTTTTCTTATCCTATGAGAAGACCCTGCTTCTTAATTATTCATGACTGCACGTACATTCCAATGACAGACTAATATGGACAGACCACAGACCTGCCAAGCTGTGAGACAGCACATGACATGTAGTATTTAGTCGTTCATGAAGGGTGGTATATGTGTTTGTTTTCATGATCCCCGGAGTTTGTTGTATGTTTTTCCCTGTGATGCTCTCCAGGCTACTGATACAGCAAAGCTGTTTGTGTGCTGCAGGAGAGCTGTACGAGAATTGGAGAATGGCGGACCTTGTCTTTTATCAGTTGAGTTTGTTACCATTCAGACACATCGCCGTGCTACCATGTTTGCACATGTTTAAAATCCTTCAGATTACCTGTAGGGCTAATGGTTAAAATAGATTAGGACAAGAGACCTGCTGTACTCCTCATTTATAGTGTTTATATACACATGATTATGTTTATAATGATATAACAAATTGTGGTTATACATTATAATGAAATTAGGTATAGCCTATCATATATGTAATGGGATTAAATTACTTAATGTTTATTTCTTTGCATTTTACTCTGTAAACTATAAAATCATGCATCTCCTTACTTTTTTTATTGGATTTGTTTTTTATCTTGAGCTGGTGAGCCAAATGACAAAAGCCCTTCTTTTTCCCCTGCTCTGCCAGCCACGCCCACTCCTCCCTCTGCTCATGGTGCTCCACACCCATCATAAAGCATTTTTTTTTTAAATTTTGAGGTAGACTTAAACTGAAAGTGGGGGGTTTCATGACCCTTTAAATGCTAAACATGCTGTTCAATTAGCTTTAAGTAATAATAACATACAGTTATGGAAAAATATTTGCAACAAAACAATTGTTTTATTCTAGAAAAGTCTAAGAACATTTCTTTCAACTTTCAAATAAACATTTACAATAATATAAACATTGTAATATTTATAAAAAAAATTTTTCCAAATAGCACTTTAATTTGGAAGAATTTTACCGAATAAATCTAAATATTTTGCTATTAACATTTTCAAGGAGCTTTTTTTTTCCTCATAGTTGTACATAAAAGTATATTGTCTGAAATTCAAATACATGAGCATTTTATTTTGTATTTTCCCCTGGAGCATCTGTATTGTTCAACCAGTGTACAGTACATTTTTAATAAATCATTTGTTTTGTATGTAAAGAAGCCTAGTTTAAAGTTCAAATTCACCAAGCTGCAAAAGTCAAAAGTTCTTTATGTTTGATTACATTTGAATTAAAATGTTAAATACATTTTTAGTCATCAATTGTGACATTAGTAACTGATTTTGTGTTAGCCAGTTATATTTGAAACAAACTGATGCTATTTTTATTATTTCTAAACACACCTAAAACTGACATGTCAGTATAAAAATACCTGAAACATCATGCTGTTTTCCCACAATGAATTTCCGGAAAACAACTGATGGCATTGTTTTTTTTTTCTTCCTGGCTAGAGTACTGCATAGGGCTTCTGACTCATTTGGAGTTTGTCATTCAGTGTTATGCTGACAGATTACCATGGGCTAAATGCCAGAACAGCCCCACCCTGGAGAAAAACGAAGGCTAATTGTCCTTCTGTTGGCTTAGCAGCTGGACTGTGATCCCGGTAACCCCATCAGCAGTCGTGGAATTGGATGCACGTAACACCCATGAGATGGCCTTTGATCATTAAGTACCAGCATCCAAGCCCCTGGATGGGACCTCATGGCAGAGAGTGGCTCTCAGCCAAACACACACTGTACCGGAGTGTGTGCAGTAGCAGGTGTGACCTTGACAGGGAGGTAGTGTGGGTGTGCAGGTCAAAGCACTCGGCATTTTTCTCTCTTTCTGCATTCACGCTTTCCTGTGGGCTGAGAGCCGCTCACATCAAGCGCTAACAACAGAAATATCCTTCCCTTTCATGCTGTCTTTCTCTGCCTGTTCCTCCCACTCGTTGTTTTATAATTTCTCTCATTTCTCCTTCTCTTTATCCTAGCTTTTCATTCCGTTACTCAGCAAAAGGAAGACCACAGTCAGCGTCATTGGGCTTTTGGTACAGCTAAATATATTTCATCTTTAATCACACCGTGTTTGCCTTGCTTTTGCCTCGGGAATCGTGAGTTAGGATTTTCATTTGAAAGCAGGAGACGGGAAATTCTTTATCTGGAGTTTGTTCAGTAGTAATTTCTGAAAATGGAAAAGCAAGTGCATTCAGCTCACTGGTAGTTCATGACCTTATTCTTCAAATATGTGTCAGTATTTAGGGAAATCTCTCTGCTATCAGAGCGAGTCCTTTTCAATATGATCTGGGAGTCATCTAGCTTCCTCAGCAATCATATTCTCGCTTCTTGGGATTTGTTGCTTATATCCTAGTGGTTCTGCTCCAGATGTTTAATCTGCTTTTTTTCACTGCAGCTTATTTGTGGATCTATGCAATTTACTCTATTGGTTTATATGAGTGATTTTGGTAATTGGAGGTTCATTTGGTGTTTTGTTTTTTCTTTTTATTTGATTCCGATGGTGAATGTGTGTTCGCTTTTAAAAACATGAGATGCAATGGTTTGGAATGGTTTGAAAAAAAAGCACAGTACAGCTATTGAGTGCCAGTAAACATAAACTTACAACACTTGCCCCAACTCAGAGTTCCTCTGATTGGTCCACTCCTGTGGAACTGACAGTGATGAGCTGCACTTCATGTAAATGTTGTTTTTTTATCTTTTAACATGACATAGCATTTAAAAAACTTGGCACTCACATGTGAGACGTGAGCGTAACGATCACACACATCCATGAAGTGCGTGTTTACGTTGAAAAAATAGCAAAGTACAGCACTGGAATGGGAAAATAAGCTCTGTGTGAACCATTCATTAAAGTGTTATTTCTCAAAAATTTATTTGTGTGTTATTAATTATTAACCTTATGTCATTCCAAATGGCGATGCGGTGGCGCATTAGGTAGTGCTGTCGCCTCACAGCAAGAAGGTCACTGGTTCGAGCCTCGGCTGGATCAGTTTGCATTTCTGTGTGGAGTTTGCATGTTCTCCCCATGTTCGCGTGGGTTTCCTCCGGGTGCTCCAGTTTACCCCTCAAGTCCAAAGACATGCGGTACAGAACGCAAATTAAGACATTTTAAATGAAATTTAAGGTATTTTGAGTGATATTTTTGCAGTTTTTGGGTTACATCATTACATAAATTCACTGAAAAAAAAGACTTTTGATGCTTGTTCAAACTACTTATTTCAAAATGAGTTGAAAGAACACAGTTAGATTTTTTGGGGACAACTTAATTGTTTTATGTTCAATCTACTTAAGTTTGTAAAATGATAAAGTTAACTAAATTGATTTGTGTTTGAACAGCATGAAGGGATTTTCAAGAGTTCACACTTAGCTGATGATTGGTAATAAAGCGTGTTTGGCATGCTGTCCTGGGAGAGAGCCCTGAGCTCAGAATATCCTTGAGCCCGGGGCTTCCTCCCGTTTGTAGGGCGACAGGAGAGTCTGAGCTCAGGTGGTCTCGAGAACTCCCCTGCTGTGAACTACTGTATATATTTGGCTAAGAGTTGCCTTAGGATGCTATTTGGTTAGTCAATTTTTTCTATGGTGCCTGTCTTTGAACGGTGGGAGGAAACCTGAGAACCCGGGGAAAACCCACGCGAACACGGGGAGAACATGCAAACTCCGCACAGAAGCGCCAACCGGCCCGGAGGGAAACGGACCAGCGGCGTTCTTGCTGTGAGGCAACAGGGCTACCCACTGGCCACCGTGCCGCCCTATCGGAGAAGAGGAGGAGTAGGGGTGGAAGGGGGGATTCTTCAAACGAATATGACTGGAGCAAAGCGCTTTGGTAATTTATAGTGTGTCTGTGTTCATCTGATTGGCGCAATATGCGGATTTAAGCGATACCAGCTGTGTTAAATCATAAGCACGTAATCCTCTCGAAATTAGTTTGTAAACAAGCCACACATGTGGACGAAGCATTTTTTACAGTGTTGGTTTCAATGAATGCACACAATATGCTGACACTGAGGAGAAATAAACTGTTGAATAAAGTTGTTATGTTTGTTTTATATGCCCACAAAAATATTCTCGTAATATTCTGATTGAAACACTGAAGGCATACACTCTTAGAAAAAATGGTACAATGTTGTACCAAAGAAGGTACAAACCCTTGTCAGTGAGGCAGCACCTTTTTATGGGACAGAATTGTACCTTATGACAAAGAAACAAATTTGTACCTTTTCAGTTTGTACCTTTTAAGGACATGATTTTTACCATGGGAAACCAAAATGTACCTTTGGTTTTTAAAACCTGCAGATACAATATTGTACCTTCATCATAGGTACAAATCCTATATCTAAAAAGTGTCAATTTATTTTGAGTAAATATAAAACATCAAATACAATTTTTAAACAATGTTTTAAAAAAAAAGTTTTTTGTGTAAATGCACCTTTTCCATTTATAATAAAGAATAAAAATACTTTAACATTAATCAAAAGATCTATGTTTTGCTAAACATTTTACAACACTTTTCACAAAATTGTTACAGAAATACATTCTCCCATCTACACTCAAAATATATATATTTTTTTTTCTTGTTCAAACTACTTATTTAAAATAGGCTGAAACAACACAATTCTTGAGATTTCATTGGGACAACTTAATTTTTTTATGTTCAATCCACATACATTTGTTAAAAGTGTTAAGTCAACTTAATCGATTTGTGTTGGGACAACATGAATGAATTGTTTGGAACCCTGCATTTTTTACAGTGTACAATACTTTATAAAACATTTTTTTTCTCCAAATTGTAATTAACTTAAAAGTTAATTTAATTTACTTAATTTTAAAATAGAAACAGAATTATGCAAAAGTATTGTAACGAGATATGCACAATGTTTGATTAGTTTTACAATACTGAAATGTCTTGAACACTTTGCATATGCAGGACTTTTGCCAGCTCATGGTCATAGTGGAAAGCAAACGCCAAAAGGTGCGGATATCAATAATGAAAAAGTATTTATCAGAAAATGCTTACCAAATGTTTATTAAAATGCCTTAAATGTTTAGTTTACAATATCTATAGTTTTGTTTTACCAGTTGTTTTGTGTTATAGAAGGTAATAATTCATGTTTATGAGTTTCTTTAAACATATGCTTTTGAATGATGATTCATGTTTTAATATAGAAATTATTCATAAAATCACTTTGCATTTCCAATAATATTTATTTTCATAGATATTGTAATAAAGAAGAGGTTGTCCAACACTTTCGCATCTTTTTTTATGAGAACAATTATGTACCTTTATTTCAGTTGTACCATAAAATGTACAGAACAGTATCATTTTCTGTATTTTTCTGTACTGAGGATGTTTTTGTTATCTTTCTGGACTTTGAATGAGTCAGGAATCCTGCTGTCTATGGAGAATAAGGACGCTCTGAGATTTTGCCTAAAATATCTTAATTTGTATTCCAAAAATGGTTTGAAATGACATTAAAACAATAATAATTTGTGAACTAACCCTTTAAGTTAAAAGATATTTTGTTAAATATCACAATTGTTATAGTAACAAAAAAAAAACTGCATATCTTCTTTTTATCATGATTTCATTAATGCCATGTACACTTATTATTTATACTAGCAAAGGTTAAATTTTTGGCTGAAAAGTTTCAAATTGTAACCATAGTAGAGCAACAATGATGACAGTATGTAACAGAATTTGCAGAGTTGACAAATGCAAAATGCATCTCCAATTATAGAATCACCTGCATGTGTGTGTTTGTGTATTCTAAGATGAATCTGTAGAGGAGCATATGACAAGTTAGGAATACATTTTTTTTGTTTTGTGGCAGTTGGACCTGATGAACTTTAAATTGGTTTCACCAAGCAGTGGTGTATGGGAAACCTCTGTGGTGTCCTTGGGAACCTGTGTCGTGCAAGATTTTATCACCCTGCAAAATCTTATTCCTTATTGGGCCCAGGGGCATCACTAGACCCTGTTTACTGGGGCACAAGCCTCAGTGAAATACAGCTGCGCTCTAGTAAATCTCTGTCTGACTAATGCATACTGACCAGAGCAGCCATGTTGTGTGTTTTCTGTCAGCTGTTTAGTATCAGAATCAATGTTGCCAGATTCACAAACAGTCATAAACATTTGTTTGCAAAAGGTCAAAAGTTGCTCACAAATCAGTTTGATTCACCTGTACTGTTTACTCGCATGATAAATAATTTTTAGTGGTTTCTCATGGCAATATAGGAACACAGAATGTGCTTAATCTGAAATATAAAAACCTATTAGGTGGAAATTTACCTACATAATAATCTATTTAAGAAACAATGTGTTAGATTTGTTTTTCAGTGATGAAGCAACTATTTTTCCCCTCTTTTCTGGCAAAAAAACAGTTATATCCATATAATCCATCATTAAAAAAGTGGACAATTGCTTAAAAATTAATGAAAGAATAGAAATTACCCCAAAGCATTTTTATTTTTTGTTGTGTGTAGTTACTATTAGCTATTTTGAGTTATCTAGAAAATTAGGGCTGCACGATATTAGAAAAATCTGACATTACAATATTTTATTTCAGCAGATGTCATGAGTAGTTCTATTTTATATGAAATCATTCATTTAGATTGATTGGGATAATCTTGTAGTGGAGTGAATCAAACTAATTGCAAGCATGAATAAATAAGATGTGGTTTTCCAGGGAGTCAGATATTCAGGTACAGTAATTGAATAATCAAATGTAATATAAAATGTAAAATAACACTGTAGTCCTAATTGATCAACTATAATCCCAAATCAACATTACAGATACTGCAATGCGACTAATGCAAATACACACGTTCACTCTCAGAAATGAAGGTACAAAAGCTGTCACTGGGGCAGTACCTTTTCTAAAGGAACACTTTTATACCTTTCAGGTCCACTTTTGTACCATAAAGATACTAATATATATATATATATATATATATATATATATATATATATATATATATATATATATATATATATATATATATATATATATATATATATATATATATAAAGTACAATTGTGTACTTCATAGTACCTTAAACGTACAAAAGTATACCCTACAGGTACAAAAAATTTTCCTATAAAAGTGTACTTTTTTAAAAGGTAGAGGCCTAGTGACACCTTTTGTACCTTATTTCTGAGAGTGTTGCGATATCAATGCTGAAATGACATGTTGCAAAAATGATTGTGCAGCTCTACTAGAAATGATACTCGACTACATCATGTTGGGTTTTTTTTTAACCAGAATTACAAGCTTTCTATCCGCTTGTTAAGTGTGACATCACGCTTCACGGCTTCTGTGTCCAAGCGCCATATCAAACTGTATGGGGATACTCAACAAATAGTAATAATAAACGTTTACAAAGCGATGAATTATTTTCGAAAATCATGATCGCTATATATATATATATATATATATATATATGTGTATATATATATATATGTGTATATATATATATATATATATATATATATATATATATATATATATATATATACAGTTGAAGTCAGAATATTAGCCCCCCTTTGATTTTTTTTTTCTTTTTTAAATATTTCCCAAATGATGTTTAATAGCACAAGGAAAGTTTCACAGAATGTCTGATAATGTTTTTTCTTCTGATGAAGGTCTTATTTGTTTTATTTTGGCTAGAATAAAAGCAGTTTTTAATTTTTTAAAAGCCATTATAAGGACAAAATTATTAGCCCCTTTAAGTTAATTTTGTTTTCGATAGTCTACAGAACAAACCATCGTTATACAATAACTTGCCTAATTACCCTAACCTGCCTAGTTAACCTAATTAACCTAGTTAAGCCTTTAAATGTCACTTTAAGCTGTATAGAAGTGTCTTGAAAAATATCTAGTAAAATATTATTTACTGTCATCATGGCAAAGAGAAAATAAATCAGTTATTAGAAATTAGTTATTAAAACTATTATGTTTAGAAATGTGTTGAGAAAATCTTCTCTCCGTAAAACAAAAATTGGGGAAAAAAATAAATAGGGATGCTAATAATTCAGGGGGGCTAATAATTCTGACTTCAACTGTACTGTGCATACATGCCTAATATTAGATGGCCAAGTGATTAATTTTTTATAAATTGTTAGAATATTGATGTATGAGATGCAGCTCACCATTATTTTATATAAAATTCACTTTAATGTGTGACATGACTAAAAAGTGGCTGTAAACGAATATTTTCTCAATTCAAATGAGTAGCGGCTTAGACCCGGAAACTGTATTCTATACGTCACCGTTACCTCACAACATAACAAGCGGATTGAGCTACCGTAGAAGTCTTCTGGTCTGTAAAGTATAACAAGATATCCACCCTATGCATTTGCCACCTCCTTTTATAATGAACCAATGATATTTTGGTAATATCTACATCTCTTTCACACCGCCTAGTACACACAGACCAGTACTTTTAATCTGTGTATGAATTCACAGCTGTTTCTGCTGTATAAAACCCATTAAATCCCCACTGTCAATCTGCGTTACCCTTGCTGCAGCAAACTGCACTTACACACTTGACAGATAATTTAGAAACGTGATCATAAAAGATAAAAATAAAGAGAAGATAGCAGCCTGAATAACATAATTGGCTCCAACAGCTGTACTATTTTACCACCAGCTAAAATGCTTGTGCATTTGTTGCATAATTGCGACAGACTGATATCTGTTGCTGCAAACTGCCGCCTCTAGGATGCGATTTAGATCTGTTGTGCTGTTCGTTCATGAAGCACACAGCGCAATCAGTGCAGATGCAATACCATAACTCCCTTCCCCCTTGTGACACACACACACACACGTACATTATAGACGTAAGTGACTGTGATGTTAATTCCTGACCTATGCTGAGAGCACTGCTGACATCATACACAGACCCTATAGAGAGAGAGAAAAGTACACGTGTAATGTGTGGCATGATGACTCACCGTTTTCTTAATGCTCATTGAGGCACACGGCTGGCATATCTCTCTCAAATGTGCACATACATACACACGCATACTGAACCTGCGTAATTTGGGACGCTCTCTGCCGCAGGGATGTTTGTGGGTTTACGTCTGATTAGTTTGGAATGCCGGTTAGGGTGTAATGTCAAATGTACAGTGATGAAGGGAAGGATGGGAAAAACGAAAGGACCAAATCGAGACAGAAGGCCAGCTATTTCAGTATTCGGAATTTTGTCACTTGTGATAGAAAGTGTGATGTGGGTGGCATTGTGTATGTGTGTGTGTGTGTGTGTGTGTGTGTGTGTGTGTGTGTGTGTGTGTGTGTGTCACAGTTTAAACAGGGTTTCTGGTCCAAGTGTTGCTTTTTCTGCAACCTCCCACATGCTGGTTCTTTGGCCATGTTTGGCGAACAGCGGCCTCCTATGACAGGGCAAACACCCACACAAGCAGACACACACAAATAAAAAAACACCCTAGCTGAACAGTTTAATAAGAATCTATCTATCTATCTATCTATCTATCTATCTATCTATCTATCTATCTATCTATCTATCTGTCTGTCTGTCTGTCTGTCTGTCTGTCTGTCTGTCTGTCTGTCTGTCTGTCTGTCTGTCTGTCTGTCTGTCTGTCTGTCTGTCTGTCTGTCTGTCTGTCTGTCTATCTATCTCTATCTGTCTGTCTTATCTAACTGATATATCTATCTCTATTTTATCTATTGTTCTGTCTGTCTGTAATCTATTATTCTATCTAGCTTTCAACTTTTTTTTAATTTTATTTGAAGAAGGTTATTTCTTGGGTTTAGTCATTCAAACCTTTACAGTTTTTCTCAGTGACTTTGGTGCATTTCTCACAACACTATTTACATTTGAACAACAGTTAATGCATTTTTCAAAACAATTAGTACAAACTGCAAAACCTAGGTTATAACCTGCAGAAGCATGTCACTTGCACAAAATGCTCAAGACAGCACTATATACTATTTGCACAGCCATTTGAAAACTACAGTAAAGTTAGACATCACTGCATTTAGTGAGGGATCTGAGTACAAGACACTGAATATGTATGTTTCACATTTTTACTGCATTTGCTCTTTGCAATTCAAATTTATTCACAGCATTGTGCAAAAGAATAAACACACCCTTATTTACAACAAACATAAACTTCCTTTGGGTAGAGCTGTGCACAACTGTAAGCAATATTGCAGTACATATTTGAACTGAACCTACAACATACACAGGTCTGTAAATCATTCATCAAATTGTTCAATTTAGAAGACATTTTCAAAAAAAAAAAGATTTACAGTTTTTCTCAGTGACTTTGGTGCATTTCTCACAACACTATTTACATTTGCACAACAGTTAATGCATTTCTCAAAACAATTAGTCATTTGTGCACGTCATAGTAGCAGTTTCTCATTCCTTTCAACAAATTGCAAATGCTTTTGGACATGCAATAATTGCTTTCATACAACTCTCTGCTGTTTGTATCATTATCATTTGTTTATGTCATGTCAGTCAAAATGAACTAAACTTGTGAATGCTGAATAGTCATTCCATATAAAACTAATAGTCCTCATTTCATTACTTGAGTCATTACATACAAAAATGTTGGACTAGTTGTCAAAATCTATGGAGTCAGAGAAATCTCAAAAGAAATTCACGCAAAAGACACGATGTACACATGCGTAGCCAAATTCACGTGCATAAAACTAAATTCACGTGCGTAAAATATTTATTTATATTCACAAAAACAATTCACGTGCTCAAAATAAAAATACATATTCATAAAATACGTTTCACAAATGCAAAACCCCATTTGCAAGTGTATAAGAGTGTACAAAAACTTTTGAATGTTTAAAACTTGTGAGTTCATCCTGAATGAGAATGTGCAAATCCTCTTTCACGTACGACTCCCCCTGGATACGTGTGTGTGTATTTTTGAGACTATCCTGGCAGAAGCAAGCAACTCGTAACCTTTCAGCCAATCAGATGAGACCTGTATTCAATATCACCGACTCTGCGCTCCTTTTGCGCAGACGGTTTCTCTCCAGCATGGCGAACGGAGAAAGAGATGCACAGGCTTCAACCCAGAACTATTAAATCCCCTGACTATCATTGACTAAAAACTTAATTTACATTATATCTAATGAAAGTAAACTGGCTGTTGTTGTGCTTTAGTAATATCTAGAATATAAATATAATATTAATACTTTTCGGGATCTTTTTCAACACAAATCGGAGCCTCTCGGATCATTTCAAACATGTTTGATGCTGTTCATGATTTTAAATCGGGCTGATCACTGCTCTGATAAGCTGCCCTCCAACCTACAGCCGCATCACAGAAGAGAAGAGCTGAGGAGAGTCGCGTCAGTTTTAATAAATTCAGTTAGAAGGTGTTTTTAACTGCAGACACGCCATCAGCGGTTCCGAGAGAGAGAGAGGGTCACGCTATCTGTGCTTCAAATTGCAGTGCGCGTCTACTCGGTGTTGCGCGGTAGATTAAAGACGCGTGTGTTTAGTGCGCTGCAGTTTTAATCTTGTTTCACTTTTATTCGCGTATGAATTCAAATGAGAGATAGTCATAAATGGTCACTTTTATTCATGTTTGGATATATAAAAATCATGACTTTGCATGTAGCCTATGCTATTTTTTCTTTGTTTTGCTGTAATTGTGTTTTATTTACGACTTTAACAACAAAATTAATAGCATTTAAAAGTCATTACCCGGCTGTCATAACTATTCACATTCGTTTTCATATTTACAACCTACTATTTAGGTGTTTACTGTACTATTATGATTGTTTTATTGGTTTATTTGTGTTTTTCGGTAAATATTTTCCTGTGGAATGTTGCTAAATATTTAAAAAAATGTTGTTGTACAATTGTTACCACTGTGCTCACTTTTCATATCATATTACTGTTACATATTTGAATAGCACGCTAAAATCACGAAAAACACAGTGTTTTTACTGAAGAGTCATATTAGAAAACTCATAAAAAAAATAAAATCAAATTGTTTTCTGCCAACTCCACCAGATTATTGTTCTACATGTCCTAATGTACCACTGTGCTCGCTTTATCATATACTGTTTCATATTTTAATAATAGCACGCCAAAATCATGGAAAATACAGTGTGTTTTTTACTATACGGTCATATATTTATATTTATTTATTTATATTTATACGTGATGGTGGAAAAAAACTGAGTGGGAGAAAAAAAAATGGGTTGGAGAAAAAAAAAACAGTGATAGGAATATATATCTTTTTAAGTTCTTGCGTTGTTTTGCGAGGGAACGCAAAGATGTTTTTCCACAAACACTTCCTGTTCACTTCATACATGTCAACCCTCCCGTTTTTGCCTGGATTATCCCGTATTTTACAATTCTATCCTGCTATCATCATATCATTCAGTATTTTCCCATATTTCTCATGTATTTTTAATCTTGAAAACACGCTGAAATGAATATAAAAATGTCTTCATTCACTTTCTTTCCATTAAAGCTGTGCGTCGATCACAATGACTGTATATAATAGGTCGATCATCACCCTTCATACTGTATGTAGCCTCTGAATCAGGCGAATGCATGTATGAGCCAATGACTGGTATAAGCGCTGACTGACAGAAGCGCTCCGTGTGATAAAGTGCAGGGCATTTTGGGATATTCGGGTGTATGTTTAAACAAGACAAAATACTCTTAATAATTTGTAAACATGTCTGTCCTGCGTGTTTTATTTTAACACACCTAATGACAAACTAATGCACAAACAGTTACGAAAGTAATGGAATACTTTCATTATAGATATGTGCATTATACAGTTACACCACTGTAATCAAATAAAAAACGAAAGATTAATTTGCTGCTCTTCACTTGTTTGATAACAGAGGTGTCACTTTGGTGTGAAGCTGATCTGGGATCAGTTTATCATACGGAGCGCTTCAGTCAGTCAGCGCTTATACCAGTCGTTGGCTCATACATGCATTCGCTGATACTGAATGATATGATGATAGCAGGATAGAGTAGTAAAATACGGGATAATCCAGGCAAAAACGGGAGGGTTGACATCTATGAATTCACTTAAGGGAAGTGTTTGTGGAAAAACAGTTTTGCGAGGGAACGCGATCTTTGCGAGGGAACGCAAAAACATAAAAATATATATTTTCCTATCACTGTTTTTTTTTCTTCCACCCTTTTTTTTTCTCCCACTCAGTTTTTTGTTCCACCATCACATTCATATCCCTTCCGGGTCTCCGTACTACGGCACAACAACAGCCAGTTTACTTTCATTAGATATAATGTAAATTAAGTTTTTAGTCAATGATAGTCAGGGGATTTAATAGTTCTGGGTTGAAGCCTGTGCATCTCTTT